>JAXFYN010000467.1:0-107901 GCA_036172215.1 Camellia granthamiana
TGCACAATGGCAGATATGTAAATACAACGTTTCCTAACCATTTCTCACGCATTAGGGTTCGAACACTCGAACACCTATACGGATTCTCCTGCACAGTGGCAGATATGTAAATACCGCATTTACTTGCCATTTCTCACGCATTAGGGTTCGAACACTCGAACACCTATACGGATTCTCCTGCATAGTGGCAGATATGTAAATACAACGTTTCCTTACAATTTCTCACGCATTAGGGTTCGAACACTTGAACACCTATACGGATTCTCTTGCACAGTGGCAGATATGTAAATACAACGTTTCCTTACCATTTCTCACGCATTAGGGTTCGAACACTCGAACACCTATACGGATTCTCCTGCAAAGTGGCAGATATGTAAATACGGCATTGATTTGCCATTTCTCACGCATTAGGGTTCGAACACTCGAATACCTATACGGATTCTCCTGCACAGTGGCAGATATGTAAATACGGCATTTATTTGCCATTTCTCACGCATTACGGTTCGAACACTCGAACACTTATACGGATTCTCCTGCACAGTGGCAGATATGTAAATACAACGTTTCGTTACCATTTCCCACGCATTAAGGTTCGAACACTCGAACACATATACGGATTCTCCTGCACAGTGGCAGATATGTAAATACGACATTTACTTACCATTTCTCACGCATTAGGGTTCGAACACTCGAACACCTATACGGATTCTCCTGCACAGTGGCTGATATGTAAATACAACGTTTGCTCACAATTTCTCACGCATTAGGGTTCGAACACTCGAACACCTATTCGGATTCCCCTGCACAGTGGCAGATATGTAAATACAACGTTTCCTTACCATTTCTCACGCATTAGGGTTCGAACACTCGAACACCTATACGGGTTCTCCTGCACAGTGGCAGATATGTAAATACGACATTTACTTAGCATTTCTCACGCATTAGGGTTCGAACACTCGAACACCTATACGGATTCTCCTGCACAGTGGCAGATATGTAAATACAACGTTTCCTCACAATTTCTCACGCATTAGGGTTCGAACACTCGAACACCTATACGGATTCTCCTGCACAGTGGCAGATATGTAAATACGGCATTTCCTTACCATTTCTCACGCATTAGGGTTCGAACACTCGAAACCACCTATACGGATCATCCTGCACCGTGGCAGATATGTAAATACAACGTTTCCTTACCATTTCTCACGCATTAGGGTTCGAACACTCGAACACCTATACGGATTCTCCTGCACTGTGGCAGATATGTAAATACGGCATTTATTTGCCATTTCTCACGCATTAGGGTTCGAACACTCGAATACCTATACGGATTCTCCTGCACAGTGGCAGATATGTAAATACGGCATTTATTTGCCATTTCTCACGCATTGCGGTTCGAACACTCGAACACTTATACGGATTCTCCTGCACAGTGGCAGATATGTAAATACAACGTTTCGTTACCATTTCTCACGCATTAAGGTTCGAACACTCGAACACCTATACGGATTCTCCTGCACAGTGGCAGATATGTAAATACGACATTTACTTACCATTTCTCACGCATTAGGGTTCGAACACTCGAACACCTATACGGATTCCCCTGCACAGTGGCAGATATGTAAATACAACGTTTCCTCACAATTTCTCACGCATTAGGGTTCGAACACTCGAACACCTATACGGATTCTCCTGCACAGTTGTAGATATGTAAATACAAAGTTTCCTTACCATTTCTCCCGCATTAGGGTTCGAACACTCGAACACCTATACGGATTCTGCTGCACAGTGGCGGATATGTAAATACGGCATTTATTTGCCATTTCCCACGCATTAGGGTTCGAACACTCGAACACCTATACGGATTCTCCTGCACAATGGCAGATATGTAAATACAACGTTTCCTAACCATTTCTCACGCATTAGGGTTCGAACACTCGAACACCTATACGGATTCTCCTGCACAGTGGCAGATATGTAAATACCGCATTTACTTGCCATTTCTCACGCATTAGGGTTCGAACACTCGAACAACTATACGGATTCTGCTGCACAGTTGCAGATATGTAAATACGGCATTTACTTACCATTTCTCACGCATTAGGGTTCGAACACTCGAACACCTATACAGATTCGCCTGCACAATTGCAGATATGTAAATAGCACGTTTCCTTACCATTTCTCACGCATTAGGGTTCGAACACTTGAACACCTATACGGATTCTGCTGCACAGTGGCAGATATGTAAATACGGCATTTATTTGCCATTTCTCACGCATTACGGTTCAAACACTCGAACACCTATACGGATTCTCCTGCACAGTGGCAGATATGTAAATACAACGTTTCCTTACCATTTGTCACGCATTAGGGTTCGAACACTCGAACACCTATACGGATTCTCCTGTACAGTGGCAGATATGTAAATACGGCATTTGCTTACCATTTCTCACGTATTAGGGTTCGAACAGTCGAACACCTATACGGATTCTCCTGCACAATTGCAGATATGTAAATACAACGTTTCCTTACCATTTCTCACGCATTAGGGTTCGAACACTCGAACACCTATATGGATTCTCCTGCACAGTGGCAGATATGTAAATACGACATTTACTTACCATTTCTCACGCATTAGGGTTCGAACACTCGAACACCTATACAGATTCGCCTGCACAATTGCAGATATGTAAATAGCACGTTTCCTTACCATTTCTCACGCATTAGGGTTCGAACACTTGAACACCTATACGGATTCTGCTGCACAGTGGCAGATATGTAAATACGGCATTTATTTGCCATTTCTCACGCATTACGGTTCGAACACTCGAACACCTATACGGATTCTCCTGCACAGTGGCAGATATGTAAATACAACGTTTCCTTACCATTTGTCACGCATTAGGGTTCGAACACTCGAACACCTATACGGATTCTGCTGCACAGTGGCGGATATGTAAATACGGCATTTATTTGCCATTTCCCACGCATTAGGGTTCGAACACTCGAACACCTATACGTATTCTCCTGCACAGTGGCAGATATGTAAATACAACGTTTCCTTACCATTTGTCACGCATTAGGATTCGAACACTTGAACACCTATACGGATTCTGCTGCACAGTGGCAGATATGTAAATACGGCATTTATTTGCCATTTCTCACGCATTAGGGTTCGAACACTCGAACACGTACACGGATTCTCCTGCACAGTGGCAGATATGTAAATACAACGTTTCCTTACAATTTCTCATGCATTAGGGTTCGAACACTCGAACACCTATACGGATTCTCCTGTACAGTGGCAGATATGTAAATACGGCATTTACTGACCATTTGTCACGCATTAGGGTTCGAACACTCGAACACCTATACGGATTCTCCTGCACAGTGGCAGATATGTAAATACAACGTTTCCTTACCATTTCTCACGCATTAGGGTTCGAACACTCGAACACCTACACGGATTCTCCTGTAGAGTGGCAGATATGTAAATACAACGTTTCCTTACAATTTCTCACGCATTAGGGTTCGAACACTCGAACACCTATACGGATTCTCCTGTACAGTGGCAGATATGTAAATACGACATTTACTTACCATTTCTCACGCATTAGGGTTCGAACACTCGAAGGCCTATACGGATTCTCCTGCACAGTGGCAGATATGTAAATACGGCATTTACTTACCATTTCTCACACATTAGGGTTCGAACACTCGAACACCTATACGGATTCTCCTGCACAGTTGTAGATATGTAAATACAACATTTCCTTACCATTTCTCACGCGTTAGGGTTCGAACACTCGAACACCTATACGGATTCTGCTGCACAGTGGCAGATATGTAAATACGGCATTTATTTGCCATTTCTCACGCATTAGGGTTCGAACACTCGAACACCTATACCGATTCTCCTGCACAGTGGCAGATATGTAAATACAACGTTTCCTTACAATTTCTCACGCATTAGGGTTCAAACTCTCGAACACCTATACGGATTCTCCTGCATAGTGGCAGATATGTAAATACAACGTTTCCTTACCATTTCTCAAGCATTACGGTTCGAACACTCGAACATACACCACCTATACGGATTCTCCTACATAGTGGCAGATGTGTAAATACGGCATTTACTTACCATTTCTCAAGCATTAGGGTTCGAACACTCGAACACCTATACGGATTCTCCTGCACAGTTGTAGATATGTAAATACAACATTTCCTTACCATTTCTCACGCATTAGGGTTCGAACACTCAAACAACTATACGGATTCTCCTGCACAGTGGCAGATATGTAAATACGGCATTTATTTGCCATTTCTCACGCATTAGGGTTCGAACACTCGAACACCTATACGGATTCTCCTGCACAGTGGCAGATATGTAAATACGACATTTACTTACCATTTCTCACGCATTAGGGTTCGAACACTCGAACACCTATACGGATTCCCCTGCACAGTGGCAGATATGTAAATACAACGTTTCCTCACAATTTCTCACGCGTTAGGGTTCGAACACTCGAACACCTATACGGATTCTCCTGCACAGTTGTAGATATGTAAATACAAAGTTTCCTTACCATTTCTCCCGCATTAGGGTTCGAACACTCGAACACCTATACGGATTCTGCTGCACAGTGGCGGATATGTAAATACGGCATTTATTTGCCATTTCCCACGCATTAGGGTTCGAACACTCGAACACCTATACGGATTCTCCTGCACAATGGCAGATATGTAAATACAACGTTTCCTAACCATTTCTCACGCATTAGGGTTCGAACACTCGAACACCTATACGGATTCTCCTGCACAGTGGCAGATATGTAAATACCGCATTTACTTGCCATTTCTCACGCATTAGGGTTCGAACACTCGAACACCTATACGGATTCTCCTGCATAGTGGCAGATATGTAAATACAACGTTTCCTTACAATTTCTCACGCATTAGGGTTCGAACACTTGAACACCTATACGGATTCTCTTGCACAGTGGCAGATATGTAAATACAACGTTTCCTTACCATTTCTCACGCATTAGGGTTCGAACACTCGAACACCTATACGGATTCTCCTGCAAAGTGGCAGATATGTAAATACGGCATTGATTTGCCATTTCTCACGCATTAGGGTTCGAACACTCGAATACCTATACGGATTCTCCTGCACAGTGGCAGATATGTAAATACGGCATTTATTTGCCATTTCTCACGCATTACGGTTCGAACACTCGAACACTTATACGGATTCTCCTGCACAGTGGCAGATATGTAAATACAACGTTTCGTTACCATTTCCCACGCATTAAGGTTCGAACACTCGAACACATATACGGATTCTCCTGCACAGTGGCAGATATGTAAATACGACATTTACTTACCATTTCTCACGCATTAGGGTTCGAACACTCGAACACCTATACGGATTCTCCTGCACAGTGGCTGATATGTAAATACAACGTTTGCTCACAATTTCTCACGCATTAGGGTTCGAACACTCGAACACCTATTCGGATTCCCCTGCACAGTGGCAGATATGTAAATACAACGTTTCCTTACCATTTCTCACGCATTAGGGTTCGAACACTCGAACACCTATACGGGTTCTCCTGCACAGTGGCAGATATGTAAATACGACATTTACTTAGCATTTCTCACGCATTAGGGTTCGAACACTCGAACACCTATACGGATTCTCCTGCACAGTGGCAGATATGTAAATACAACGTTTCCTCACAATTTCTCACGCATTAGGGTTCGAACACTCGAACACCTATACGGATTCTCCTGCACAGTGGCAGATATGTAAATACGGCATTTCCTTACCATTTCTCACGCATTAGGGTTCGAACACTCGAACACCTATACGGATCATCCTGCACCGTGGCAGATATGTAAATACAACGTTTCCTTACCATTTCTCACGCATTAGGGTTCGAACACTCGAACACCTATACGGATTCTCCTGCACTGTGGCAGATATGTAAATACGGCATTTATTTGCCATTTCTCACGCATTAGGGTTCGAACACTCGAATACCTATACGGATTCTCCTGCACAGTGGCAGATATGTAAATACGGCATTTATTTGCCATTTCTCACGCATTGCGGTTCGAACACTCGAACACTTATACGGATTCTCCTGCACAGTGGCAGATATGTAAATACAACGTTTCGTTACCATTTCTCACGCATTAAGGTTCGAACACTCGAACACATATACGGATTCTCCTGCACAGTGGCAGATATGTAAATACGACATTTACTTACCATTTCTCACGCATTAGGGTTCGAACACTCGAACACCTATACGGATTCTCCTGCACAGTGGCTGATATGTAAATACAACGTTTGCTCACAATTTCTCACGCATTAGGGTTCGAACACTCGAACACCTATTCGGATTCCCCTGCACAGTGGCAGATATGTAAATACAACGTTTCCTTACCATTTCTCACGCATTAGGGTTCGAACACTCGAACACCTATACGGGTTCTCCTGCACAGTGGCAGATATGTAAATACGACATTTACTTAGCATTTCTCACGCATTAGGGTTCGAACACTCGAACACCTATACGGATTCTCCTGCACAGTGGCAGATATGTAAATACAACGTTTCCTCACAATTTCTCACGCATTAGGGTTCGAACACTCGAACACCTATACGGATTCTCCTGCACAGTGGCAGATATGTAAATACGGCATTTCCTTACCATTTCTCACGCATTAGGGTTCGAACACTCGAACACCTATACGGATCATCCTGCACCGTGGCAGATATGTAAATACAACGTTTCCTTACCATTTCTCACGCATTAGGGTTCGAACACTCGAACACCTATACGGATTCTCCTGCACTGTGGCAGATATGTAAATACGGCATTTATTTGCCATTTCTCACGCATTAGGGTTCGAACACTCGAATACCTATACGGATTCTCCTGCACAGTGGCAGATATGTAAATACGGCATTTATTTGCCATTTCTCACGCATTGCGGTTCGAACACTCGAACACTTATACGGATTCTCCTGCACAGTGGCAGATATGTAAATACAACGTTTCGTTACCATTTCTCACGCATTAAGGTTCGAACACTCGAACACCTATACGGATTCTCCTGCACAGTGGCAGATATGTAAATACGACATTTACTTACCATTTCTCACGCATTAGGGTTCGAACACTCGAACACCTATACGGATTCCCCTGCACAGTGGCAGATATGTAAATACAACGTTTCCTCACAATTTCTCACGCATTAGGGTTCGAACACTCGAACACCTATACGGATTCTCCTGCACAGTTGTAGATATGTAAATACAAAGTTTCCTTACCATTTCTCCCGCATTAGGGTTCGAACACTCGAACACCTATACGGATTCTGCTGCACAGTGGCGGATATGTAAATACGGCATTTATTTGCCATTTCCCACGCATTAGGGTTCGAACACTCGAACACCTATACGGATTCTCCTGCACAATGGCAGATATGTAAATACAACGTTTCCTAACCATTTCTCACGCATTAGGGTTCGAACACTCGAACACCTATACGGATTCTCCTGCACAGTGGCAGATATGTAAATACCGCATTTACTTGCCATTTCTCACGCATTAGGGTTCGAACACTCGAACACCTATACGGATTCTCCTGCATAGTGGCAGATATGTAAATACAACGTTTCCTTACAATTTCTCACGCATTAGGGTTCGAACACTTGAACACCTATACGGATTCTCTTGCACAGTGGCAGATATGTAAATACAACGTTTCCTTACCATTTCTCACGCATTAGGGTTCGAACACTCGAACACCTATACGGATTCTCCTGCAAAGTGGCAGATATGTAAATACGGCATTGATTTGCCATTTCTCACGCATTAGGGTTCGAACACTCGAATACCTATACGGATTCTCCTGCACAGTGGCAGATATGTAAATACGGCATTTATTTGCCATTTCTCACGCATTACGGTTCGAACACTCGAACACTTATACGGATTCTCCTGCACAGTGGCAGATATGTAAATACAACGTTTCGTTACCATTTCCCACGCATTAAGGTTCGAACACTCGAACACATATACGGATTCTCCTGCACAGTGGCAGATATGTAAATACGACATTTACTTACCATTTCTCACGCATTAGGGTTCGAACACTCGAACACCTATACGGATTCTCTTGCACAGTGGCTGATATGTAAATACAACGTTTGCTCACAATTTCTCACGCATTAGGGTTCGAACACTCGAACACCTATTCGGATTCCCCTGCACAGTGGCAGATATGTAAATACAACGTTTCCTCACCATTTCTCACGCATTAGGGTTCGAACACTCGAACACCTATACGGGTTCTCCTGCACAGTGGCAGATATGTAAATACGACATTTACTTAGCATTTCTCACGCATTAGGGTTCGAACACTCGAACACCTATACGGATTCTCCTGCACAGTGGCAGATATGTAAATACAACGTTTCCTCATAATTTCTCACGCATTAGGGTTCGAACACTCGAACACCTATACGGATTCTCCTGCACAGTGGCAGATATGTAAATACGGCATTTCCTTACCATTTCTCACGCATTAGGGTTCGAACACTCGAACACCTATACGGATCATCCTGCACCGTTGCAGATATGTAAATACAACGTTTCCTTACCATTTCTCACGCATTAGGGTTCGAACACTCGAACACCTATACGGATTCTCCTGCACTGTGGCAGATATGTAAATACGGCATTTATTTGCCATTTCTCACGCATTAGGGTTCGAACACTCGAATACCTATACGGATTCTCCTGCACAGTGGCAGATATGTAAATACGGCATTTATTTGCCATTTCTCACGCATTACGGTTCGAACACTCGAACACTTATACGGATTCTCCTGCACAGTGGCAGATATGTAAATACAACGTTTCGTTACCATTTCTCACGCATTAAGGTTCGAACACTCGAACACCTATACGGATTCTCCTGCACAGTGGCAGATATGTAAATACGACATTTACTTACCATTTCTCACGCATTAGGGTTCGAACACTCGAACACCTATACGGATTCTCCTGCACAGTGGCTGATATGTAAATACAACGTTTGCTCACAATTTCTCACGCATTAGGGTTCGAACACTCGAACACCTATTCGGATTCCCCTGCACAGTGGCAGATATGTAAATACAACGTTTCCTTACCATTTCTCACGCATTAGGGTTCGAACACTCGAACACCTATACGGGTTCTCCTGCACAGTGGCAGATATGTAAATACGACATTTACTTACCATTTCTCACGCATTAGGGTTCGAACACTCGAACACCTATACGGATTCTCCTGCACAGTGGCAGATATGTAAATACAACGTTTCCTCACAATTTCTCACGCATTAGGGTTCGAACACTCGAACACCTATACGGATTCTCCTGCACAGTGGCAGATATGTAAATACGGCATTTCCTTACCATTTCTCACGCATTAGGGTTCGAACACTCGAACACCTATACGGATTCTCCTGCACCGTTGCAGATATGTAAATACAACGTTTCCTTACCATTTCTCACGCATTAGGGTTCGAACACTCGAACACCTATACGGATTCTCCTGCACTGTGGCAGATATGTAAATACGGCATTTATTTGCCATTTCTCACGCATTAGGGTTCGAACACTCGAACACCTATTCGGATTCCCCTGCACAGTGGCAGATATGTAAATACAACGTTTCCTTACCATTTCTCACGCATTAGGGTTCGAACACTCGAACACCTATACGGATTCTCCTCCACAGTGGCAGATATGTAAATACGGCATTTACTTACCATTTCTCACGCATTAGGGTTCGAACACCCGAACACCTATACGGATTCTCCTGCACAGTTGTAAATATGTAAATACAAGGTTTCCTTACCATTTCTCACGCATTAGGGTTCGAACACTCGAACACCTATACAGATTTTACTGCACAGTGGCAGAAATGTAAATACGGCATTTATTTGCCATTTCTCACGCATTAGGGTTCGAACACTCGGACACCTACACGGATTCTCCTGCACAGTGGCAGATATGTAAAGACAGCGTTTCCTTACAATTTCTCACGCATTAGGGTTCGAACAATCGAACATCTATACGGATTCTCCTGTACAGTGGCAGATATGTAAATACGGCATTTACTTACCATTTCTCACGCATTAGGGTTCCAACACTCGAACACCTATACGGATTCTCCTGCACAATTGCAGATACGTAAATACAACGTTTCCTTACCATTTCTCACGCATTAGGGTTCGAACACTCGAACACCTATACGGATTCTCCTGCACATTGGCAGATATGTAAATACGACATTTATTTGCCATTTCTCACGCATTAGGGTTCGAACACTCGAACACCTATACGGATTCTCCTGCACAGTGGCAGATATGTAAATACGGCATTTACTTACCATTTCTCACGCATTAGGGTTCGAACACTCGAACACCTATACGGATTCTCCTGCACAGTGGCAGATATGTAAATACGGCATTTACTTACAATTTCTCACGCATTAGGGTTCGAACACTCGAACACCTATACGGATTCTCCTGCACAGTGGCAGATATGTAAATACAACGTTTCCTTACCATTTCTCACGCATTAGGGTTCGAACACTCGAACACCTATGCGGATTCTCCTGCACAGTGGCAGATATGTAAATACGGCATTTACTTACCATTTCTCACGCATTAGGGTTCGAACACTCGAACACCTATACGGATTCTCCTGCACAGTGGCAGATATGTAAATACGGCATTTACTTACCATTTCTCACGCATTAGGGTTCGAACACTCGAACACCTATACGGATTCTCCTGCACAGTTGTAGATATGCAAAATACAACGTTTCCTTACCATTTCTCACGCATTAGGGTTCGAACACTCGAACACCTACACGGATTCTGCTGCACAGTGGCAGATATGTAAAGACAGCGTTTCCTTACAATTTCTCACGTATGAGGGTTCGAACACTCGAACACCTTTACGGATTCTCCTGTACAGTGGCAGATATGTAAATACGGCATTTACTTACCATTTCTCACGCATTAGGGTTCGAACAGTCGAACACCTATACGGATTCTCCTGCACAATTGCAGATATGTAAATACAACGTTTCCTTACCATTTCTCACGCATTAGGGTTCGAACACTCGAACACCTATACGGATTCTGCTGCACAGTGGCAGATATGTAAATACGGCATTTATTTGCCATTTCTCCCGCATTAGGGTTCGAACACTCGAACACCTATTCGGATTTTCCTGCACAGTGGCAAATATGTAAATACAACGTTTCCTTACCATTTCTCACGCATTAGGGTTCGAGCACTCGAACACCTACACGGATTATCCTGCACAGTGGCAGATATGTAAATACAACGTTTCGTTACAATTTCTCACGCATTAGGGTTCAAACACTCGAACACCTATACGGATTCTCCTGTACAGTGGCAGATATGTAAATACGGCATTTACTTACCATTTCTCACGCATTAGGGTTCGAACACTCGAACACCTGTACGGATTCTCCTGCACAATTGCAGATATGTAAATACCACGTTTCCTTACCATTTCTCACGCATTAGCGTTCGAACACTCGAACACCTATACGGATTCTGCTGCACAGTGGCGGATATGTAAATACGGCATTTATTTGCCATTTCCCATGCATTAGGGTTCGAACACTCTAACACCTATACGGATTCTCCTGCACAGTGGCAGATATGTAAATACAACGATTCCTTACCATTTCTCACGCATTAGGGTTCGAACACTCGAACACCTATACGGATTCTCCTGCACAGTGGCAGATATGTAAATACAACGTTTCCTTACCATTTTATCACGCATTAGGGTTCGAACACTCGAACACCTACACGGATTCTGCTGCACAGTGGCAGATATGTAAAGACAGCGTTTCCTTACAATTTCTCACGTATTAGGGTTCGAACACTCGAACACCTATACGGATTCTCCTGTATAGTGGCAGATATGTAAATACGACATTTACTTACCATTTCTCACGCATTAGGGTTCGAACACTCGAACACCTATACGGATTCTCCTGCACAATTGCAGATATGTAAATACAACGTTTCCTTACCATTTCTCACGCATTAGGGTTCGAACACTCGAACACCTATACGAATTCTGCTGCACAGTGGCAGATATGTAAATACGGCATTTATTTGCCATTTCTCCCGCATTAGGGTTCGAACACTCGAACACCTACTCGGATTTTCCTGCACAGTGGCAGATATGTAAATACAACGTTTCCTTACCATTTCTCACGCATTAGGGTTCGAACACTCGAACACCTACACGGATTATCCTGCACAGTGGCAGATATGTAAATACAACGTTTCCTTACAATTTCTCACGCATTAGGGTTCAAACACTCGAACACCTATACGGCTTCTCCTGTACAGTGGCAGATATGTAAATACGGCATTTACTTACCATTTCTCACGCATTAGGGTTCGAACACACGAACACCTATACGGATTCTCCTGCACAGTTGCAGATATTTAAATACCACGTTTCCTTACCATTTCTCACGCATTAGGGTTCGAACACTCGAACACCTATACGGATTCTGCTGCACAGTGGCAGATATGAAAATACGGCATTTATTTGCCATTTCTCACGCATTAGGGTTCGAACACTCGAACACCTATACGGATTTTCCTACACAGTGGCAGATATGTAAATACAACGTTTCCTTACCATTTCTCACGCATTAGGGTTCGAACACTCGAACACCTACACGGATTATCCTGCACAGTGGCAGATATGTAAATACAACGTTTCCTTACAATTTCTCACGCATTAGGGTTCAAACACTCGAACAGCTATACGGATTCTCCGGTACAGTGGCAGATATGTAAATACGGCATTTACTTACCATTTCTCACGCATTAGGGTTCGAACACTCGAACACCTATACGGATTCTCCTGCACAATTGCAGATATGTAAATACCACGTTTCCTTACCATTTCTCACGCATTAGGGTTCGAACACTCAAACACCTATACGGATTCTGCTGCACAGTGGCAGATATGAAAATACGGCATTTATTTGCCATTTCTCACGCATTAGGGTTCGAACACTCGAACACCTATACGGATTTTCCTACATAGTGGCAGATATGTAAATACAACGTTTACTTACCATTTCTCACGCATTGGGGTTCGAACACTCGAACACCTATACGGATTCTCCTGCACAATTGCAGATATGTAAATACCACGTTTCCTTACCATTTCTCACGCATTAGGGTTCGAACACTCGAACACCTATACGGATTCTGCTGCACAGTGGCAGATATGAAAATACGGCATTTATTTGCCATTTCTTACGCATTAGGGTTCGAACACTCGAACACCTATACGGATTTTCCTACACAGTGGCAGATATGTAAATACAACGTTTCCTTACCATTTCTCACGCATTAGGGTTCGAACACTAGAACACCTACACGGATTCTCCTGCACAGTGGCAGATATGTAAAACGTTTCCTTACAATTTCTCACGCATTAGGGTTCGAACACTCGAACACCTATACGGATTCTCCTGCACAGTGGCAGATATGTAAATACTACGTTTCCTTACCATTTCTCACGCATTAGGGTTCGAACACTCGAACACCTATACCGATTCTCCTGCACAGTGGCAGATATGTAAATACAACGTTTCGTTACCATTTCTCACGCATTAGGGTTCGAACACTCGAACACCTATACGGATTCTCCTGCACAGTGGCAGATATGTAAATACGACATTTACTTACCATTTCCCACGCATTAGGGTTCGAACACTCGAACACCTATACGGATTCTCCTGCACAGTGGCAGATATGTAAATACAACGTTTCCTTACCATTTCTCACGCATTAGGGTTCGAACACTCGAACACATACGCGGATTCTCCTGCACAGTGGCAGATATGTAAATACAACGTTTCCTTACCATTTTGCGCATTAGGGTTCGAACACTCGAACACCTATACGGATTCTCCTGCACAGTTGTAGATATGTAAATACAACGTTTCCTTTCCATTTCTCACGCATTAGGGTTCGAACACTCGAACACCTATACGAATTCTGCTGCACAGTGGCAGATATGTAAATACGGCATTTATTGGCCATTTCTCACGCATTAGGGTTCGAACACTCGAACTCCTATACGGATTCTGCTGCACAGTGGCAGATATGTAAATACGGCATTTATTTGCCATTTCTCACGCTTTAGGGTTCGAACACTCGAACACCTACACGGATTCTCCTACACAGTGGCAGATATGTAAATACAACGTTTCCTTACAATTTCTCACGCATTAGGGTTCGAACACTCGAACACCTATACGGATTCTCCTGTACAGTGGCAGATATGTAAATATGACATTTACTGACCATTTCTCGCGCATTAGGGTTCGAACACTCGAACACCTATATGGATTCTCCTGCACAGTGGCAGATGTGTAAATACAACGTTTCCTTACAATTTCTCACGCATTATGGTTCGAACACTCGAACAGCTATACGCATTCTCCTGTACAGTGGCAGATATGTTAATACGGCATTTACTTACCATTTCTCACGCATTAGGGTTCGAACACTCGAACACCTATACGGATTTTCCTGCACAGTTGCAGATATGTAAATACAACGTTTCCTTACCATTTCTCACGCATTAGGGTTC
The DNA here is from genome assembly GCA_036172215.1 of Camellia granthamiana. NCBI lineage: Eukaryota > Viridiplantae > Streptophyta > Magnoliopsida > Ericales > Theaceae > Camellia > Camellia granthamiana. The sequence continues at coordinate 14,751 of JAXFYN010000467.1, forward strand.
GAACACTCGAACACCTATACGGATTCTGCTGCACAGTGGCAGATATGTGAATACGGCATTTATTTGCCATTTCTCACGCATTAGGGTTCGAACACTCGAACACCTATACGGATTCTCCTGCACAGTGGCAGATATGTGAATACAACGTTTCCTTACCATTTCTCACGCATTAGGGTTCGAACACTGGAACACCTACACGGATTCTCCTGTACAGTGGCAGATATGTAAATACAACGTTTCCTTACAATTTCTCACGCATTAGGGTTCGAACACTCGAACACCTATACGGATTCTCCTGCACAGTGGCAGATATGTAAATACTACGTTTCCTTACCATTTCTCACGCATTAGGGTTCGAACACTCGAACACATACACGGATTCTCCTGCACAGTGGCAGATATGTAAATACTAGGTTTCCTTACCATTTCTCACGCATTAGGGTTCGAACACTCGAACACCTATACGGATTCTCCTGCACAGCTGCAGATATGTAAATACAACGTTTCCTTACCATTTCTCATGCATTACGGTTCGAACACTCGAACACCTATACGGATTCTCCTGCACAGTGGCAGATATGTAAAGACGGCATTTATTTGCCATCTCTCACTCATTAGGGTTCGAACACTAGAACACCTATACGGATTCTCCTGCACTGTCGCAGATATGTAAATACAACGTTTCCTTACCATTTCTCACGCATTAGGGTTCGAACACTCGAACACCTATACAGATTCTCCTACATAGTGGCAGATATGTAAATACGGCATTTACTTACCATTTCTTACGCATTAGGGTTCGAACACTCGAACTCCTATACGGATTCTCCAGCGCAGTTGTAGATATGTAAATACAACGTTTCCTTACCATTTCTCACGCATTAGGGTTCGAACACTCGAACACCTATACGGATAATCCTGCACAGTTGCAGATATGTAAATACAACGTTTCCTTACCATTTCTCACACATTAGGGTTCGAACACTCGAACACCTATACGGATTCTGCTGCACAGTGGCAGATATGTAAATACGGCATTTATTTGCCATTTCTCACGCATTAGTGTTCGAACACTCGAACACCCATACTGATTCTCCTGTACAGTGGCAGATATGTAAATACAACGTTTCCTTACCATTTCTCACGCGTTAGGGTTCGAACACAAGAACACCTACACGGATTGTCCTGCACAATGGCAGATATGTAAATACAACGTTTCCTTACAATTTCTCACGCATTAGGGTTCGAACACTCGAACACCTATACGGATTCTCCTGCACAGTGGCAGATATGTAAATACTACGTTTCCTTACCATTTCTCACGCATTAGGGTTCGAACACTCGAACACCTATACCGATTCTCCTGCACAGTGGCAGATATGTAAATACAACGTTTCCTTACCATTTCTCACGCATTAGGGTTCGAACACTCGAACACCTATACGGATTCTCCTGCACAGTGGCAGATATGTAAATACGACATTTACTTACCATTTCTCACGCATTAGGGTTCGAACACTCGAACACCTATAAGGATTCTCCTGCACAGTTGTAGATATGTAAATACAACGTTTCCTTTCCATTTCTCACGCATTAGGGTTCGAACACTCGAACACCTATACGAATTCTGCTGCACAGTGGCAGATATGTAAATACGGCATTTATTGGCCATTTCTCACGCATTAGGGTTCGAACACTCGAACTCCTATACGGATTCTGCTGCACAGTGGCAGATATGTAAATACGGCATTTATTTGCCATTTCTCACGCTTTAGGGTTCGAACACTCGAACACCTACACGGATTCTCCTGCACAGTGGCAGATATGTAAATACAACGTTTCCTTACAATTTCTCACGCATTAGGGTTCGAACACTCGAACACCTATACGGATTCTCCTGTACAGTGGCAGATATGTAAATATGGCATTTACTGACCATTTCTCACGCATTAGGGTTCGAACACTCGAACACCTATACGGATTCTCCTGCACAGTGGCAGATATGTAAATGCAACGTTTCCTTACCATTTCTCACGCATTAGGGTTCGAACACTTGAACACCTGCACGGATTCTCCGGCACAGTGGCAGATATGTAAATACAACGTTTCCTTACAATTTCTCACGCATTAGGGTTCGAACACTCGAACAGCTATACGCATTCTCCTGTACAGTGGCAGATATATAAATACGGCATTTACTTACCATTTCTCACGCATTAGGGTTCGAACACTCGAACACCTATACGGATTTTCCTGCACAGTTGCAGATATGTAAATACAACGTTTCCTTACCATTTCTCACGCATTAGGGTTCGAACACTCGAACACCTATACGGATTCTGCTGCACAGTGGCAGATATGTGAATACGGCATTTATTTGCCATTTCTCACGCATTAGGGTTCGAACACTCGAACACCTATACGGATTCTCCTGCACAGTGGCAGATATGTAAATACAACGTTTCCTTACCATTTCTCACGCATTAGGGTTCGAACACTAGAACACCTACACGGATTCTCCTGTACAGTGGCAGATATGTAAATACAACGTTTCCTTACAATTTCTCACGCATTAGGGTTCGAACACTCGAACACCTATACGGATTCCCCTGCACAGTGGCAGATATGTAAATACTACGTTTCCTTACCATTTCTCACGCATTAGGGTTCGAACACTCGAACACATACATAGATTCTCCTGCACAGTGGCAGATATGTAAATACTACGTTTCCTTACCATTTCTCACGCATTAGGGTTCGAACACTCGAACACATACACGGATTCTCCTGCACAGTGGCAGATATGTAAATACTACGTTTCCTTACCATTTCTCACGCATTAGGGTTCGAACACTCGAACACCTATACGGATTCTCCTGCACAGTGGCAGATATGTAAATACTACGTTTCCTTACCATTTCTCACGCATTAGGGTTCGAACACTCGAACACATACACGGATTCTCCTGCACAGTGGCAGATATGTAAATACTAGGTTTCCTTACCATTTCTCACGCATTAGGGTTCGAACACTCGAACACCTATACGGATTCTCCTGCACAGCTGCAGATATGTAAATACAACGTTTCCTTACCATTTCTCATGCATTACGGTTCGAACACTCGAACACCTATACGGATTCTCCTGCACAGTGGCAGATATGTAAAGACGGCATTTATTTGCCATCTCTCACTCATTAGGGTTCGAACACTAGAACACCTATACGGATTCTCCTGCACAGTCGCAGATATGTAAATACAACGTTTCCTTACCATTTCTCACGCATTATGGTTCGAACACTCGAACACCTATACAGATTCTCCTACATAGTGGCAGATATGTAAATACGGCATTTACTTACCATTTCTTACGCATTAGGGTTCGAACACTCGAACACCTATACGGATTCTCCTGCACAGTGGCAGATATGTAGATACGGCATTTACTTACCATTTCTCACGCATTAGGGTTCGAACACTCGAACTCCTATACGGATTCTCCTGCGCAGTTGTAGATATGTAAATACAACGTTTCCTTACAATTTCTCACGCATTAGGGTTCGAACACTCGAACACCTATACGGATTCTCCTGCACAGTGGCAGATATGTAAATACTACGTTTCCTTACCATTTCTCACGCATTAGGGTTCGAACACTCGAACACATACACGGATTCTCCTGCACAGTGGCAGATATGTAAATACTAGGTTTCCTTACCATTTCTCACGCATTAGGGTTCGAACACTCGAACACCTATACGGATTCTCCTGCACAGCTGCAGATATGTAAATACAACGTTTCCTTACCATTTCTCATGCATTACGGTTCGAACACTCGAACACCTATACGGATTCTCCTGCACAGTGGCAGATATGTAAAGACGGCATTTATTTGCCATCTCTCACTCATTAGGGTTCGAACACTAGAACACCTATACGGATTCTCCTGCACAGTCGCAGATATGTAAATACAACGTTTCCTTACCATTTCTCACGCATTAGGGTTCGAACACTCGAACACCTATACAGATTCTCCTACATAGTGGCAGATATGTAAATACGGCATTTACTTACCATTTCTTACGCATTAGGGTTCGAACACTCGAACACCTATACGGATTCTCCTGCACAGTGGCAGATATGTAGATACGGCATTTACTTACCATTTCTCACGCATTAGGGTTCGAACACTCGAACTCCTATACGGATTCTCCTGCGCAGTTGTAGATATGTAAATACAACGTTTCCTTACCATTTCTCACGCATTAGGGGTCGAACACTCGAACACCTATACGGATAATCCTGCACAGTTGCAGATATGTAAATACAACGTTTCCTTACCATTTCTCACACATTAGGGTTCGAACACTCGAACACCTATACGGATTCTGCTGCACAGTGGCAGATATGTAAATACGGCATTTATTTGCCATTTCTCACGCATTAGTGTTCGAACACTCGAACACCCATACTGATTCTCCTGTACAGTGGCAGATATGTAAATACAACGTTTCCTTACCATTTCTCACGCGTTAGGGTTCGAACACAAGAACACCTACACGGATTGTCCTGCACAATGGCAGATATGTAAATACAACGTTTCCTTACAATTTCTCACGCATTAGGGTTCGAACACTCGAACACCTATACGGATTCTCCTGCACAGTGGCAGATATGTAAATACTACTTTCCTTACCATTTCTCACGCATTAGGGTTCGAACACTAGAACACCTATACCGATTCTCCTGCACAGTGGCAGATATGTAAATACAACGTTTCCTTACCATTTCTCACGCATTAGGGTTCGAACACTCGAACACCTATACGGATTCTCCTGCACAGTGGCAGATATGTAAATACGACATTTACTTACCATTTCTCACGCATTAGGGTTCGAACACTCGAACACCTATAAGGATTCTCCTGCACAGTTGTAGATATGTAAATACAACGTTTCCTTTCCATTTCTCACGCATTAGGGTTCGAACACTCGAACACCTATACGAATTCTGCTGCACAGTGGCAGATATGTAAATACGGCATTTATTGGCCATTTCTCACGCATTAGGGTTCGAACACTCGAACTCCTATACGGATTCTGCTGCACAGTGGCAGATATGTAAATACGGCATTTATTTGCCATTTCTCACGCTTTAGGGTTCGAACACTCGAACACCTACACGGATTCTCCTGCACAGTGGCAGATATGTAAATACAACGTTTCCTTACAATTTCTCACGCATTAGGGTTCGAACACTCGAACACCTATACGGATTCTCCTGTACAGTGGCAGATATGTAAATATGGCATTTACTGACCATTTCTCACGCATTATCGTTCGAACACTCGAACACCTATACGGATTCTCCTGCACAGTGGCAGATATGTAAATGCAACGTTTCCTTACCATTTCTCACGCATTAGGGTTCGAACACTTGAACACCTGCACGGATTCTCCGGCACAGTGGCAGATATGTAAATACAACGTTTCCTTACAATTTCTCACGCATTAGGGTTCGAACACTCGAACAGCTATACGCATTCTCCTGTACAGTGGCAGATATATAAATACGGCATTTACTTACCATTTCTCACGCATTAGGGTTCGAACACTCGAACACCTATACGGATTTTCCTGCACAGTTGCAGATATGTAAATACAACGTTTCCTTACCATTTGTCACGCATTAGGGGTTCGAACACTCGAACACCTATACGGATTCTGCTGCACAGTGGCAGATATGTGAATACGGCATTTATTTGCCATTTCTCACGCATTAGGGTTCGAACACTCGAACACCTATACGGATTCTCCTGCACAGTGGCAGATATGTAAATACAACGTTTCCTTACCATTTCTCACGCATTAGGGTTCGAACACTAGAACACCTACACGGATTCTCCTGTACAGTGGCAGATATGTAAATACAACGTTTCCTTACAATTTCTCACGCATTAGGGTTGGAACACTCGAACACCTATACGGATTCTCCTGCACAGTGGCAGATATGTAAATACTACGTTTCCTTACCATTTCTCACGCATTAGGGTTCGAACACTCGAACACATACATAGATTCTCCTGCACAGTGGCAGATATGTAAATACTACGTTTCCTTACCATTTCTCACGCATTAGGGTTCGAACACTCGAACACATACACGATTCTCCTGCACAGTGGCAGATATGTAAATACTACGTTTCCTTACCATTTCTCACGCATTAGGGTTCGAACACTCGAACACCTATACGGATTCTCCTGCACAGCTGCAGATATGTAAATACAACGTTTCCTTACCATTTCTCACGCATTAGGGTTCGAACACTCGAACACCTATACGGATTCTCCTGCACAGTGGCATATATGTAGATACGGCATTTACTTACCATTTCTCACGCATTAGGGTTCGAACACTCGAACTCCTATACGGATTCTCCTGCGCAGTTGTAGATATGTAAATACAACGTTTCCTTACCATTTCTCACGCATTAGGGTTCGAACACTCGAACACCTATACGGATTTTCCTGCACAGTTGCAGATATGTAAATACAACGTTTCCTTAGCATTTCTCACACATTAGGGTTCGAACACCTATACGGATTCTGCTGCACAGTGGCAGATATGTAAATACGGCATTTATTTGCCATTTCTCCCGCATTAGGGTTCGAAAACTCGAACACCTATTCGGATTTTCCTGCACAGTGGCAGATATGTAAATACAACGTTTCCTTACCATTTCTCACGCATTAGGGTTCGAACACTCGAACACCTACACGGATTCTCCTGCACAGTGGCAGATATGTAAATACAACGTTTCCTTACAATTTCTCACGCATTAGGGTTCCAACACTCGAACACCTATACGGATTCTCCTGTACAGTGGCAGATATGTAAATACGGCATTTACTTACCATTTCTCACGCATTAGGGTTCGAACAGTCGAACACCTATACGATTCTCCTGCACAATTGCAGATATGTAAATACACGTTTCCTTACCATTTCTCACGCATTAGGGTTCGAACACTCGAACACCTATACGGATTCTGCTGCACAGTGGCAGATATGTAAATACGGCAATTATTTGCCATTTCTCACGCATTAGGGTTCGAACACTCGAACACCTATACGATTCTCCTGCACGGTGGCAGATATGTAAATACAACGTTTCCTTACCATTTCTCACGCATTAGGGTTCGAACACTAGAACACCTACACGGATTCTCCTGCACAGTGGCAGATATGTAAATACAACGTTTCCTTACAATTTCTCACGCATTAGGGTTCGAACACTCAAACACCTATACGGATTCTCCTGCACAGTGGCAGATATGTAAATACTATGTTTCCTTACCATTTCTCATGCATTAGGTGCGAACACTCGAACACCTATACGGATTCTCCTGCACAGTTGCAGATATGATATGTAAATACAACGTTTCCTTACCATTTCTCACGCATTAGGGTTTGAACACTCGAACACCTATACGGATTCTGCTGCACATTGACAGATATGTAAATACGACATTTATTTGCCATTTCTCACGCATTAGCGTTCGAACACTCGAACACCTATACGGATTCTCCTGCACAGTGGCAGATATGTAAATACAACGTTTCCTTACCATTTCTCACGCATTAGGGTTCGAACACTCGAACACCTATACGGATTCTCCTGCACAGTGGCAGATATGTAAATAGGGCATTTACTTACCATTTCTCACGCATTAGGGTTCGAACACTCGAACACCTATACGGATTCTCCTGCACAGTGGCAGATATGTAAATACGGCATTTACTTACCATTTCTCACGCATTAGGGTTCGAACACTCGAACACCTATACGGATTCTCCTGCACAGTGGCAGATATGTAAATACAACGTTTCCTTACCATTTCTCACGCATTAGGGTTCGAACACTCGAACACCTATACGGATTCTCCTGCACAGTGGCAGATATGTAAATACGGCATTTACTTACCATTTCTCACGCATTAGGGTTCGAACACTCGAACACCTATACGGATTCTCCTGTACAGTGGCAGATATGTAAATACGGCATTTACTTACCATTTCTCACGCATTAGGGTTCGAACACTCGAACACCTATACGGATTCTCCTGCACAGTGGCAGATATGTAAATACAACGTTTCCTTACCATTTCTCACGCATTAGGGTTCGAACACTCGAACACCTATACGGATTCTCCTGCACAGTGGCAGATATGTAAATACGGCATTTACTTACCATTTCTCACGCATTAGGGTTCGAACACTCGAACACCTATACGGATTCTGCTGCACAGTGGCAGATATGTAAATACGGCATTTACTTACCATTTCTCACGCATTAGGGTTCGAACACTCGAACACCTATACGGATTCTCCTGCACAGTTGTAGATATGTAAATACAACGTTTCCTTACCATTTCTCACGCATTAGGGTTCGAACACTCGAACACCTACACGGATTCTGCTGCACAGTGGCAGATATGTAAAGACAGCGTTTCCTTACAATTTCTCACGTATGAGGGTTCGAACACTCGAAGACCTATACGGATTCTCCTGTACAGTGGCAGATATGTGAATACGGCATTTACTTACCATTTCTCATGCATTAGGGTTCGAACAGTCGAACAGCTATACGGATTCTCCTGCACAATTGCAGATATGTAAATACAACGTTTCCTTACCATTTCTCACGCATTAGGGTTCTAACACTCGAACACCTATACGGATTCTGCTGCACAGTGGCAGATATGTAAATACGGCATTTATTTGCCATTTCTCCCGCAGTAGGGTTCGAACACTCGAACACCTATTCGGATTTTCCTGCACAGTGCCAGATATGTAAATACAACGTTTCCTTACCATTTCTCACGCATTAGGGTTCGAACACTCGAACACCTACACGGATTATCCTGCACAGTGGCAGATATGTAAATACAACGTTTCCTTACAATTTCTCACGCATTAGGGTTCAAACACTCGAACACCTATACGGATTCTCCTGTACAGTGGCAGATATGTAAATACGGCATTTACTTACCATTTCTCACGCATTAGGGTTCGAACACTCGAACACCTATACGGATTCTCCTGCACAATTGCAGATATGTAAATACCACGTTTCCTTACCATTTCTCACGCATTAGGGTTCGAACACTCGAACACCTATACGGATTCTGCTGCACAGTGGCGGATATGTAAATACGGCATTTATTTGACATTTCCCATGCATTAGGGTTCGAACACTCTAACACCTATAACGGATTCTCCTGCACAGTGGCAGATATGTAAATACAACGATTCCTTACCATTTCTCACGCATTAGGGTTCGAACACTCGAACATCTATACAGATTCTCCTGCACAGTGGCAGATATGTAAATACAACGTTTCCTTACCATTTAATCACGCATTAGGGTTCGAACACTCGAACACCTACACGGATTCTGCTGCACAGTGGCAGATATGTAAAGACAGCGTTTCCTTACAATTTCTCACGTATTAGGGTTCGAACACTCGAACACCTATACGGATTCTCCTGTATAGTGGCAGATATGTAAATACGACATTTACTTGCCATTTCTCACGCATTAGGGTTCGAACAGTCGAACACCTATACGGATTCTCCTGCACAATTGCAGATATGTAAATACAACGTTTCCTTACCATTTCTGACGCATTAGGGTTCGAACACTCGAACACCTATACGGATTCTGCTGCACAGTGGCAGATATGTAAATACGTCATTTATTTGCCATTTCTCCCGCATTAGGGTTCGAACACTCGAACACCAATTCGGATTTTCCTGCACAGTGGCAGATATGTAAATACAACGTTTCCTTACCATTTCTCACGCATTAGGGTTCGAACACTCGAACACCTACACGGATTATCCTGCACAGTGGCAGATATGTAAATACAACGTTTCCTTACAATTTCTCACGCATTAGGGTTCAAACACTCGAACACCTATACGGCTTCTCCTGTACAGTGGCAGATATGTAAATACGGCATTTACTTACCATTTCTCACGCATTAGGGTTCGAACACTCGAACACCTATACGGATTCTCCTGCACAATTGCAGATATGTAAATACCACGTTTCCTTACCATTTCTCACGCATTACGGTTCGAACACTCGAACACCTATACGGATTCTGCTGCACAGTGGCAGATATGAAAATACGGCATTTATTTGCCATTTCTCACGCATTAGGGTTCGAACACTCGAACACCTATACGGATTTTCCTACACAGTGGCAGATATGTAAATACATCGTTTCCTTATCATTTCTCGCGCATTAGGGTTCGAACACTCGAACACCTACACGGATTATCCTGCACAGTGGCAGATATGTAAATACAACGTTTCCTTACAATTTCTCACGCATTAGGGTTCAAACACTCGAACACCTATACAGATTCTCCTGTACAGTGGCAGATATGTAAATACGGCATTTACTTACCATTTCTCACGCATTAGGGTTCGAACACTCGAACACCTATACGGATTCTCCTGCACAATTGCAGATATGTAAATACCACGTTTCCTTACCATTTCTCGCGCATTAGGGTTCGAACACTCGAACACCTATACGGATTCTGCTGCACAGTGGCAGATATGAAAATACGGCATTTATTTGCCATTCTCACGCATTAGGGTTCGAACACTCGAACACCTATACAGATTTTCCTGCATAGTGGCAGATATGTAAATACAACGTTTCCTTACCATTTCTCACGCATTGGGGTTCGAACACCCGAACACCTATACGGATTCTCCTGCACAATTGCAGATATGTAAATACCACGTTTCCTTACCATTTCTCACGCATTAGGGTTCGAACACTCGAACACCTATACGGATTCTCCTGTACAGTGGCCGATATGTAAATACGGCATTTACTTACCATTTCTCACGCATTAGGGTTCGAACACTCGAACACCTATACGGATTCTCCTGCACAATTGCAGATATGTAAATACCACGTTTCCTTACCATTTCTCACGCATTAGGGTTCGAACACTCGAACGCCTATACGGATTCTGCTGCACAGTGGCAGATATGAAAATACGGCATTTATTTGCCATTTCTCACGCATTAGGGTTCGAACACTCGAACACCTATACGGATTCTGCTGCACAGTGGCAGATATGTAAATACGGCATTTATTTGCCATTTCTCCCGCAGTAGGGTTCGAACACTCGAACACCTATTCGGATTTTCCTGCACAGTGGCAGATATGTAAATACAACGTTTCCTTACCATTTCTCACGCATTAGGGTTCGAACACTCGAACACCTACACGGATTATCCTGCACAGTGGCAGATATGTAAATACAACGTTTCCTTACAATTTCTCACGCATTAGGGTTCAAACACTCGAACACCTATACGGATTCTCCTGTACAGTGGCAGATATGTAAATACGGCATTTACTTACCATTTCTCACGCATTAGGGTTCGAACACTCGAACACCTATACGGATTCTCCTGCACAATTGCAGATATGTAAATACCACGTTTCCTTACCATTTGTCACGCATTAGGGTTCGAACACTCGAACACCTATACGGATTCTGCTGCACAGTGGCGGATATGTAAATACGGCATTTATTTGACATTTCCCATGCATTAGGGTTCGAACACTCTAACACCTATACGGATTCTCCTGCACTGTGGCAGATATGTAAATACAACGATTCCTTACCATTTCTCACGCATTAGGGTTCGAACACTCGAACATCTATACGGATTGTCCTGCACAGTGGCAGATATGTAAATACAACGTTTCCTTACCATTTTATCACGCATTAGGGTTCGAACACTCGAACACCTACACGGATTCTGCTGCACAGTGGCAGATATGTAAAGACAGCGTTTCCTTACAATTTCTCACGTATTAGGGTTCGAACACTCGAACACCTATACGGATTCTCCTGTATAGTGGAAGATATGTAAATACGACATTTACTTACCATTTCTCACGCATTAGGGTTCGAACAGTCGAACACCTATACGGATTCTCCTGCACAATTGCAGATATGTAAATACAACGTTTCCTTACCATTTCTCACGCATTAGGGTTCGAACACTCGAACACCTATACGGATTCTGCTGCACAGTGGCGGATATGTAAATACGGCATTTATTTGCCATTTCTCCTGCATTAGGGTTCGAACACTCGAACACCAATTCGGATTTTCCTGCACAGTGGCAGATATGTAAATACAACGTTTCCTTACCATTTCTCACGCATTAGGGTTCGAACACTCGAACACCTACACGGATTATCCTGCACAGTGGCAGATATGTAAATACAACGTTTCCTTACAATTTCTCACGCATTAGGGTTCAAACACTCGAACACCTATACGGCTTCTCCTGTACAGTGGCAGATATGTAAATACGGCATTTACTTACCATTTCTCACGCATTAGGGTTCGAACACTCGAACACCTATACGGATTCTCCTGCACAATTGCAGATATGTAAATACCACGTTTCCTTACCATTTCTCACGCATTAGGGTTCGAACAGTCGAACACCTATACGGATTTTCCTACATAGTGGCAGATATGTAAATACAACGTTTCCTTACCATTTCTCACGCATTGGGGTTCGAACACTCGAACACCTATACGGATTCTCCTGCACAATTGCAGATATGTAAATACCACGTTTCCTTACCATTTCTCACGCATTAGGGTTCGAACACTCGAACACCTATACGGATTCTCCTGTACAGTGGCCGATATGTAAATACGGCATTTACTTACCATTTCTCACGCATTAGGGTTCGAACACTCGAACACCTATACGGATTCTCCTGCACAATTGCAGATATGTAAATACCACGTTTCCTTACCATTTCTCACGCATTAGGGTTCGAACACTCGAACGCCTATACGGATTCTGCTGCACAGTGGCAGATATGAAAATACGGCATTTATTTGCCATTTCTCACGCATTAGGGTTCGAACACTCGAACACCTATACGGATTCTGCTGCACAGTGGCAGATATGTAAATACGGCATTTATTTGCCATTTCTCCCGCAGTAGGGTTCGAACACTCGAACACCTATTCGGATTTTCCTGCACAGTGGCAGATATGTAAATACAACGTTTCCTTACCATTTCTCACGCATTAGGGTTCGAACACTCGAACACCTACACGGATTATCCTGCACAGTGGCAGATATGTAAATACAACGTTTCCTTACAATTTCTCACGCATTAGGGTTCAAACACTCGAACACCTATACGGATTCTCCTGTACAGTGGCAGATATGTAAATACGGCATTTACTTACCATTTCTCACGCATTAGGGTTCAAACACTCGAACACCTATACGGATTCTCCTGCACAATTGCAGATATGTAAATACCACGTTTCCTTACCATTTGTCACGCATTAGGGTTCGAACACTCGAACACCTATACGGATTCTGCTGCACAGTGGCGGATATGTAAATACGGCATTTATTTGACATTTCCCATGCATTATGGTTCGAACACTCTAACACCTATACGGATTCTCCTGCACAGTGGCAGATATGTAAATACAACGATTCCTTACCATTTCTCACGCATTAGGGTTCGAACACTCGAACATCTATACGGATTGTCCTGCACAGTGGCAGATATGTAAATACAACGTTTCCTTACCATTTTATCACGCATTAGGGTTCGAACACTCGAACACCTACACGGATTCTGCTGCACAGTGGCAGATATGTAAAGACAGCGTTTCCTTACAATTTCTCACGTATTAGGGTTCGAACACTCGAACACCTATACGGATTCTCCTGTATAGTGGCAGATATGTAAATACGACATTTACTTACCATTTCTCACGCATTAGGGTTCGAACAGTCGAACACCTATACGGATTCTCCTGCACAATTGCAGATATGTAAATACAACGTTTCCTTACCATTTCTGACGCATTAGGGTTCGAACACTCGAACACCTATACGGATTCTACTGCACAGTGGCAGATATGTAAATACGTCATTTATTTGCCATTTCTCCCGCATTAGGGTTCGAACACTCGAACACCAATTCGGATTTTCCTGCACAGTGGCAGATATGTAAATACAACGTTTCCTTACCATTTCTCACGCATTAGGGTTCGAACACTCGAACACCTACACAGATTATCCTGCACAGTGGCAGATATGTAAATACAACGTTTCCTTACAATTTCTCACGCATTAGGGTTCAAACACTCGAACACCTATACGGCTTCTCCTGTACAGTGGCAGATATGTAAATACGGCATTTACTTACCATTTCTCACGCATTAGGGTTCGAACACTCGAACACCTATACGGATTCTCCTGCACAATTGCAGATATGTAAATACCACGTTTCCTTACCATTTCTCACGCATTAGGGTTCGAACACTCGAACACCTATACGGATTCTGCTGCACAGTGGCAGATATGAAAATACGGCATTTATTTGCCATTTCTCACGCATTAGGGTTCGAACACTCGAACACCTATACAGATTTTCCTGCAGAGTGGCAGATATGTAAATACAACGTTTCCTTACCATTTCTCACGCATTGGGGTTCGAACACCCGAACACCTATACGGATTCTCCTGCACAATTGCAGATATGTAAATACCACGTTTCCTTACCATTTCTCACGCATTAGGGTTCGAACACTCGAACACCTATACGGATTCTCCTGTACAGTGGCCGATATGTAAATACGGCATTTACTTACCATTTCTCACGCATTAGGGTTCGAACACTCGAACACCTATACGGATTCTCCTGCACAATTGCAGATATGTAAATACCACGTTTCCTTACCATTTCTCACGCATTAGGGTTCGAACACTCGAACGCCTATACGGATTCTGCTGCACAGTGGCAGATATGAAAATACGACATTTATTTGCCATTTCTCACGCATTAGGGTTCGAACACTCGAACACCTATACGGATTCTGCTGCACAGTGGCAGATATGTAAATACGGCATTTATTTGCCATTTCTCCCCCAGTAGGGTTCGAACACTCGAACACCTATTCGGATTTTCCTGCACAGTGGCAGATATGTAAATACAACGTTTCCTTACCATTTCTCACGCATTAGGGTTCGAACACTCGAACACCTACACGGATTATCCTGCACAGTGGCAGATATGTAAATACAACGTTTCCTTACAATTTCTCACGCATTAGGGTTCAAACACTCGAACACCTATACGGATTCTCCTGTACAGTGGCAGATATGTAAATACGGCATTTACTTACCATTTCTCACGCATTAGGGTTCGAACACTCGAACACCTGTACGGATTCTCCTGCACAATTGCAGATATGTAAATACCACGTTTCCTTACCATTTGTCATGCATTAGGGTTCGAACACTCGAACACCTATACGGATTCTGCTGCACAGTGGCGGATATGTAAATACGGCATTTATTTGACATTTCCCATGCATTAGGGTTCGAACACTCTAACACCTATACGGATTCTCCTGCACAGTGGCAGATATGTAAATACAACGATTCCTTACCATTTCTCACGCATTAGGGTTCGAACACTCGAACATCTATACGGATTGTCCTGCACAGTGGCAGATATGTAAATACAACGTTTCCTTACCATTTTATCACGCATTAGGGTTCGAACACTCGAACACCTACACGGATTCTGCTGCACAGTGGCAGATATGTAAAGACAGCGTTTCCTTACAATTTCTCACGTATTAGGGTTCGAACACTCGAACACCTATACGGATTCTCCTGTATAGTGGCAGATATGTAAATACGACATTTACTTACCATTTCTCACGCATTAGGGTTCGAACAGTCGAACACCTATACGGATTCTCCTGCACAATTGCAGATATGTAAATACAACGTTTCCTTACCATTTCTCACGCATTAGGGTTCGAACACTCGAACACCTATACGGATTCTGCTGCACAGTGGCAGATATGTAAATACGGCATTTATTTGCCATTTCTCCTGCATTAGGGTTCGAACACTCGAACACCAATTCGGATTTTCCTGCACAGTGGCAGATATGTAAATACAACGTTTCCTTACCATTTCTCACGCATTAGGGTTCGAACACTCGAACACCTACACGGATTATCCTGCACAGTGGCAGATATGTAAATACAACGTTTCCTTACAATTTCTCACGCATTAGGGTTCAAACACTCGAACACCTATACGGCTTCTCCTGTACAGTGGCAGATATGTAAATACGGCATTTACTTACCATTTCTCACGCATTAGGGTTCGAACACTCGAACACCTATACGGATTCTCCTGCACAATTGCAGATATGTAAATACCACGTTTCCTTACCATTTCTCACGCATTAGGGTTCGAACACTCGAACACCTATACGGATTTTCCTACATAGTGGCAGATATGTAAATACAACGTTTCCTTACCATTTCTCACGCATTGGGGTTCGAACACTCGAACACCTATACGGATTCTCCTGCACAATTGCAGATATGTAAATACCACGTTTCCTTACCATTTCTCACGCATTAGGGTTCGAACACTCGAACACCTATACGGATTCTCCTGTACAGTGGCCGATATGTAAATACGGCATTTACTTACCATTTCTCACGCATTAGGGTTCGAACACTCGAACACCTATACGGATTCTCCTGCACAATTGCAGATATGTAAATACCACGTTTCCTTACCATTTCTCACGCATTAGGGTTCGAACACTCGAACGCCTATACGGATTCTGCTGCACAGTGGCAGATATGAAAATACGGCATTTATTTGCCATTTCTCACGCATTAGGGTTCGAACACTCGAACACCTATACGGATTCTGCTGCACAGTGGCAGATATGTAAATACGGCATTTATTTGCCATTTCTCCCGCAGTAGGGTTCGAACACTCGAACACCTATTCGGATTTTCCTGCACAGTGGCAGATATGTAAATACAACGTTTCCTTACCATTTCTCACGCATTAGGGTTCGAACACTCGAACACCTACACGGATTATCCTGCACAGTGGCAGATATGTAAATACAACGTTTCCTTACAATTTCTCACGCATTAGGGTTCAAACACTCGAACACCTATACGGATTCTCCTGTACAGTGGCAGATATGTAAATACGGCATTTACTTACCATTTCTCACGCATTAGGGTTCAAACACTCGAACACCTATACGGATTCTCCTGCACAATTGCAGATATGTAAATACCACGTTTCCTTACCATTTGTCACGCATTAGGGTTCGAACACTCGAACACCTATACGGATTCTGCTGCACAGTGGCGGATATGTAAATACGGCATTTATTTGACATTTCCCATGCATTAGGGTTCGAACACTCTAACACCTATACGGATTCTCCTGCACAGTGGCAGATATGTAAATACCACGATTCCTTACCATTTCTCACGCATTAGGGTTCGAACACTCGAACATCTATACGGATTGTCCTGCACAATGGCAGATATGTAAATACAACGTTTCCTTACCATTTTATCACGCATTAGGGTTCGAACACTCGAACACCTACACGGATTCTGCTGCACAGTGGCAGATATGTAAAGACAGCGTTTCCTTACAATTTCTCACGTATTAGGGTTCGAACACTCGAACACCTATACGGATTCTCCTGTATAGTGGCAGATATGTAAATACGACATTTACTTACCATTTCTCACGCATTAGGGTTCGAACAGTCGAACACCTATACGGATTCTCCTGCACAATTGCAGATATGTAAATACAACGTTTCCTTACCATTTCTCACGCATTAGGGTTCGAACACTCGAACACCTATACGGATTCTGCTGCACAGTGGCAGATATGTAAATACGTCATTTATTTGCCATTTCTCCCGCATTAGGGTTCGAACACTCGAACACCAATTCGGATTTTCCTGCACAGTGGCAGATATGTAAATACAACGTTTCCTTACCATTTCTCACGCATTAGGGTTCGAACACTCGAACACCTACACGGATTATCCTGCACAGTGGCAGATATGTAAATACAACGTTTCCTTACAATTTCTCACGCATTAGGGTTCAAACACTCGAACACCTATACGGCTTCTCCTGTACAGTGGCAGATATGTAAATACGGCATTTACTTACCATTTCTCACGCATTAGGGTTCGAACACTCGAACACCTATACGGATTCTCCTGCACAATTGCAGATATGTAAATACCACGTTTCCTTACCATTTCTCACGCATTAGGGTTCGAACACTCGAACACCTATACGGATTCTGCTGCACAGTGGCAGATATGAAAATACGGCATTTATTTGCCATTTCTCACGCATTAGGGTTCGAACACTCGAACACCTATACGGATTTTCCTACACAGTGGCAGATATGTAAATACATCGTTTCCTTACCATTTCTCGCGCATTAGGGTTCGAACACTCGAACACCTACACGGATTATCCTGCACAGTGGCAGATATGTAAATACAACGTTTCCTTACAATTTCTCACGCATTAGGGTTCAAACACTCGAACACCTATACAGATTCTCCTGTACAGTGGCAGATATGTAAATACGGCATTTACTTACCATTTCTCACGCATTAGGGTTCGAACACTCGAACACCTATACGGATTCTCCTGCACAATTGCAGATATGTAAATACCACGTTTCCTTACCATTTCTCACGCATTAGGGTTCGAACACTCGAACACCTATACGGATTCTGCTGCACAGTGGCAGATATGAAAATACGGCATTTATTTGCCATTTCTCACGCATTAGGGTTCGAACACTCGAACACCTATACAGATTTTCCTGCATAGTGGCAGATATGTAAATACAACGTTTCCTTACCATTTCTCACGCATTGGGGTTCGAACACCCGAACACCTATACGGATTCTCCTGCACAATTGCAGATATGTAAATACCACGTTTCCTTACCATTTCTCACGCATTAGGGTTCGAACACTCGAACACCTATACGGATTCTCCTGTACAGTGGCCGATATGTAAATACGGCATTTACTTACCATTTCTCACGCATTAGGGTTCGAACACTCGAACACCTATACGGATTCTCCTGCACAATTGCAGATATGTAAATACCACGTTTCCTTACCATTTCTCACGCATTAGGGTTCGAACACTCGAACGCCTATACGGATTCTGCTGCACAGTGGCAGATATGAAAATACGGCATTTATTTGCCATTTCTCACGCATTAGGGTTCGAACACTCGAACACCTATACGGATTCTGCTGCACAGTGGCAGATATGTAAATACGGCATTTATTTGCCATTTCTCCCGCAGTAGGGTTCGAACACTCGAACACCTATTCGGATTTTCCTGCACAGTGGCAGATATGTAAATACAACGTTTCCTTACCATTTCTCACGCATTAGGGTTCGAACACTCGAACACCTACACGGATTATCCTGCACAGTGGCAGATATGTAAATACAACGTTTCCTTACAATTTCTCACGCATTAGGGTTCAAACACTCGAACACCTATACGGATTCTCCTGTACAGTGGCAGATATGTAAATACGGCATTTACTTACCATTTCTCACGCATTAGGGTTCGAACACTCGAACACCTATACGGATTCTCCTGCACAATTGCCCCAGATATGTAAATACCACGTTTCCTTACCATTTGTCACGCATTAGGGTTCGAACACTCGAACACCTATACGGATTCTGCTGCACAGTGGCGGATATGTAAATACGGCATTTATTTGACATTTCCCATGCATTAGGGTTCGAACACTCTAACACCTATACGGATTCTCCTGCACAGTGGCAGATATGTAAATACAACGATTCCTTACCATTTCTCACGCATTAGGGTTCGAACACTCGAACATCTATACGGATTGTCCTGCACAGTGGCAGATATGTAAATACAACGTTTCCTTACCATTTTATCACGCATTAGGGTTCGAGCACTCGAACACCTACACGGATTCTGCTGCACAGTGGCAGATATGTAAAGACAGCGTTTCCTTACAATTTCTCACGTATTAGGGTTCGAACACTCGAACACCTATACGGATTCTCCTGTATAGTGGCAGATATGTAAATACGACATTTACTTACCATTTCTCACGCATTAGGGTTCGAACAGTCGAACACCTATACGGATTCTCCTGCACAATTGCAGATATGTAAATACAACGTTTCCTTACCATTTCTCACGCATTAGGGTTCGAACACTCGAACACCTATACGGATTCTGCTGCACAGTGGCAGATATGTAAATACGGCATTTATTTGCCATTTCTCCTGCATTAGGGTTCGAACACTCGAACACCAATTCGGATTTTCCTGCACAGTGGCAGATATGTAAATACAACGTTTCCTTACCATTTCTCACGCATTAGGGTTCGAACACTCGAACACCTACACGGATTATCCTGCACAGTGGCAGATATGTAAATACAACGTTTCCTTACAATTTCTCACGCATTAGGGTTCAAACACTCGAACACCTATACGGCTTCTCCTGTACAGTGGCAGATATGTAAATACGGCATTTACTTACCATTTCTCACGCATTAGGGTTCGAACACTCGAACACCTATACGGATTCTCCTGCACAATTGCAGATATGTAAATACCACGTTTCCTTACCATTTCTCACGCATTAGGGTTCGAACACTCGAACACCTATACGGATTTTCCTACATAGTGGCAGATATGTAAATACAACGTTTCCTTACCATTTCTCACGCATTGGGGTTCGAACACTCGAACACCTATACGGATTCTCCTGCACAATTGCAGATATGTAAATACCACGTTTCCTTACCATTTCTCACGCATTAGGGTTCGAACACTCGAACACCTATACGGATTCTCCTGTACAGTGGCCGATATGTAAATACGGCATTTACTTACCATTTCTCACGCATTAGGGTTCGAACACTCGAACACCTATACGGATTCTCCTGCACAATTGCAGATATGTAAATACCACGTTTCCTTACCATTTCTCACGCATTAGGGTTCGAACACTCGAACGCCTATACGGATTCTGCTGCACAGTGGCAGATATGAAAATACGGCATTTATTTGCCATTTCTCACGCATTAGGGTTCGAACACTCGAACACCTATACGGATTCTGCTGCACAGTGGCAGATATGTAAATACGGCATTTATTTGCCATTTCTCCCGCAGTAGGGTTCGAACACTCGAACACCTATTCGGATTTTCCTGCACAGTGGCAGATATGTAAATACAACGTTTCCTTACCATTTCTCACGCATTAGGGTTCGAACACTCGAACACCTAGACGGATTATCCTGCACAGTGGCAGATATGTAAATACAACGTTTCCTTACAATTTCTCACGCATTAGGGTTCAAACACTCGAACACCTATACGGATTCTCCTGTACAGTGGCAGATATGTAAATACGGCATTTACTTAATTTCTCACGCATTAGGGTTCAAACACTCGAACACCTATACGGATTCTCCTGCACAATTGCAGATATGTAAATACCACGTTTCCTTACCATTTGTCACGCATTAGGGTTCGAACACTCGAACACCTATACGGATTCTGCTGCACAGTGGCGGATATGTAAATACGGCATTTATTTGACATTTCCCATGCATTAGGGTTCGAACACTCTAACACCTATACGGATTCTCCTGCACAGTGGCAGATATGTAAATACAACGATTCCTTACCATTTCTCACGCATTAGGGTTCGAACACTCGAACATCTATACGGATTGTCCTGCACAATGGCAGATATGTAAATACAACGTTTCCTTACCATTTTATCACGCATTAGGGTTCGAACACTCGAACACCTACACGGATTCTGCTGCACAGTGGCAGATATGTAAAGACAGCGTTTCCTTACAATTTCTCACGTATTAGGGTTCGAACACTCGAACAACTATACGGATTCTCCTGTATAGTGGCAGATATGTAAATACGACATTTACTTACCATTTCTCACGCATTAGGGTTCGAACAGTCGAACACCTATACGGATTCTCCTGCACAATTGCAGATATGTAAATACAACGTTTCCTTACCATTTCTCACGCATTAGGGTTCGAACACTCGAACACCTATACGGATTCTGCTGCACAGTGGCAGATATGTAAATACGGCATTTATTTGCCATTTCTCCTGCATTAGGGTTCGAACACTCGAACACCAATTCGGATTTTCCTGCACAGTGGCAGATATGTAAATACAACGTTTCCTTACCATTTCTCACGCATTAGGGTTCGAACACTCGAACACCTACACGGATTATCCTGTACAGTGGCAGATATGTAAATACAACGTTTCCTTACAATTTCTCACGCATTAGGGTTCAAACACTCGAACACCTATACGGCTTCTCCTGTACAGTGGCAGATATGTAAATACGGCATTTACTTACCATTTCTCACGCATTAGGGTTCGAACACTCGAACACCTATACGGATTCTCCTGCACAATTGCAGATATGTAAATACCACGTTTCCTTACCATTTCTCACGCATTAGGGTTCGAACACTCGAACATCTATACGGATTTTCCTACATTGTGGCAGATATGTAAATACAACGTTTCCTTACCATTTCTCACGCATTGGGGTTCGAACACTCGAACACCTATACGGATTCTCCTGCACAATTGCAGATATGTAAATACCACGTTTCCTTACCATTTCTCACGCATTAGGGTTCGAACACTCGAACACCTATACGGATTCTCCTGTACAGTGGCCGATATGTAAATACGGCATTTACTTACCATTTCTCACGCATTAGGGTTCGAACACTCGAACACCTATACGGATTCTCCTGCACAATTGCAGATATGTAAATACCACGTTTCCTTACCATTTCTCACGCATTAGGGTTCGAACACTCGAACGCCTATACGGATTCTGCTGCACAGTGGCAGATATGAAAATACGGCATTTATTTGCCATTTCTCACGCATTAGGGTTCGAACACTCGAACACCTATACGGATTTTCCTACACAGTGGCAGATATGTAAATACAACGTTTCTTACCATTTCTCACGCATTAGGGTTCGAACACTCGAACACCTACACGGATTATCCTGCACAGTGGCAGATATGTAAATACAACGTTTCCTTACAATTTCTCACGCATTAGGGTTCAAACACTCGAACACCTATACGGATTCTCCTGTACAGTGGCAGAGATGTAAATACGGCATTTACTTACCATTTCTCACGCATTAGGGTTCGAACACTCGAACACCTATACGGATTCTCCTGCACAATTGCAGATATGTAAATACCACGTTTCCTTACCATTTCTCACGCATTAGGGTTCGAACACTCGAACACCTATACGGATTCTGCTGCACAGTGGCAGATATGAAAATACGGCATTTATTTGCCATTTCTCACGCATTAGGGTTCGAACACTCGAACACCTATACGGATTTTCCTGCAAAGTGGCAGATATGTAAATACGACGTTTCCTTACCATTTCTCACGCATTGGGGTTCGAACACTCGAACACCTATACGGATTCTCCTGCACAATTGCAGATATGTAAATACCACGTTTCCTTACCATTTCTCACGCATTAGGGTTCGAACACTCGAACACCTATACGGATTCTCCTGCACAATTGCAGATATGTAAATACCACGTTTTCTTACCATTTCTCACGCATTAGGGTTCGAACACTCGAACACCTATACGGATTCTACTGCACAGTGGCAGATATGAAAATACGGCATTTATTTGCCATTTCTCACGCATTAGGGTTCGAACACTCGAACACCAATACGGATTCTCCTGCACAGTGGCGGATATGTAAATACAACGTTTCCTTACCATTTCTCACGCATTAGGGTTCGAACACTCGAACACCTACACGGATTATCCTGCACAGTGGCAGATATCTAAATACAACGTTTCCTTACAATTTCTCACGCATTAGGGTTCAAACACTCGAACACCTATACGGATTCTCCTGTACAGTGGCAGATATGTAAATACGGCATTTACTTACCATTTCTCACGCATTAGGGTTCGAACACTCGAACACCTATACGGATTCTCCTGCACAATTGCAGATTTGTAAATACCACGTTTCCTTACCATTTCTCACGCATTAGGGTTCGAACACTCGAACACCTATACGGATTCTGCTGCACGGTGGCAGATATGAAAATACGGCATTTATTTGCCATTTCTCACGCATTAGGGTTCGAACACTCGAACACATATACGGATTTTCATGCACAGTGGCAGATATGTAAATACAACGTTTCCTTACCATTTCTCACGCATTAGGGTTCGAACACTCGAACAACTATACGGATTCTCCTGCACAATTGCAGATATGTAAATACCACGTTTCCTTACCATTTGTCACGCATTAGGGGTTCGAACACTCGAACACCTATACGGATTCTGCTGCACAGTGGCAGATATGTAAATACGGCATTTATTTGCCATTTCTCACGCATTAGGGTTCGAACACTCGAACACCAATACGGATTCTCCTGCACAGTGGCAGATATGTAAATACAACGTTTCCTTACCATTTCTCACGCGTTAGGGTTCGAACACTCGAACACCTATACGGATTCTCCTGCACAGTGGCACATATGTAAATACGGCATTTACTTACCATTTCTCACGCATTAGGGTTCGAACACTTGAACACCAATACGGATTCTCCTACACAGTGGCAGATATGTAAATACAACGTTTCCTTACCATTTCTCACGCATTAGGGTTCGAACACTCGAACACCTACACGGCTTCTGCTGCACAGTGGCAGATTTGTAAAGACAGCGTTTCCTTACAATTTCTCACGCATTAGGGTTCGAACACTCGAACACCTATACGGATTCTCCTGTACAATTGCAGATATGTAAATACAACGTTTCCTTACCATTTCTCATGCATTACGGTTCGAACACTCGAACACCTATACGGATTCTACTGCACAGTGGCAGATATGTAAATACGGCATTTATTTGCCATTTCTCCCGCATTAGGGTTCAAACACTTGAACCCCTATTCGGATTTTCCTGCACAGTTGCAGATATGTAAATACAACGTTTCCTTACCATTTCTCACGCATTAGGGTTCGAACACTCGAACACGTACACGGATTCTCCGGCACAGTGGCAGATATGTAAATACAACGTTTCCTTAAATTTTCTCACGCATTAGGGTTCAAACACTCGAACACCTATACGGATTCCCCTGTACAGTGGCAGATATGTAAATACGGCATTTACTTACCATTTCTCACGCATTAGGGTTCGAACACTCGAACACCTATACGGATTCTCCTGCACAATTGCAGATATGTAAATACAACGTTTCCTTACCATTTCTCACGCATTAGGGTTGGAACACTCGAACACCTATACGGATTCTCCTGCACAGTGGCAGATATGTAAATACGGCATTTACTTACCATTTCTCACGCATTAGGGTTCGAACAGCCGAACACCTATACGGATTCTCCTGCACAGTGGCAGATATGTAAATACAACGTTTCCTTACCATTTCTCACGCATTAGGGTTCGAACACTCGAACACCTACACGGATTCTGCTGCACAGTGGCAGATATGTAAAGACAGCGTTTCCTTACAATTTCTCACGCATTAGGGTTTCGAACACTCGAACACCTATACGGATTCTCCTGTACAGTGGCAGATATGTAAATACGGCATTTACTTACCATTTCTCACGCATTAGGGTTCGAACAGTCGAACACCTATACGGATTCTCCTGCACAATTGCAGATATGTAAATACAACGTTTCCTTACCATTTCTCACGCATTAGGGTTCGAACACCCGAACACCTATACGGATTCTGCTGCACAGTGGCAGATTTGTAAATACGGCATTTATTTGCCATTTCTCCCGTATTAGGGTTCGAACACTCGAACACCTATTCGGATTTTCCTGCATAGTGGCAGATATGTAAATACAACGTTTCCTTACCATTTCTCACGCATTAGGGTTCGAACACTCGAACACCTACACGGATTCTCCTGCATAGTGGCAGATATGCAAATACAACGTTTCCTTCAATTTCTCACGCATTGGGGTTCAAACACTCGAACACCTATACGGATTCTCCTGTACAGTGGCAGATATGTAAATACGGCATTTACTTACCATTTCTCACGCACTAGGGTTCGAACACTCTAACACCTATACGGATTCTCCTGCACAATTGCAGATATGTAAATACCACGTTTCCTTACCATTTCTCACGCATTAGGGTTCGAACACTCGAACACCTATACGGATTCTGCTGCACAGTGGCAGATATGTAAATACGGCATTTATTTGTCATTTCTCACGCATTAGGGTTCGAACACTCGAACACCTATACGGATTCTCCTGCACGGTGGCAGATATGTAAATACAACGTTTCCTTACCATTTCTCACGCATTAGGGTTCGAACACTCGAACACCTATACGGATTCAGCTGCACAGTGGCGGATATGTAAATACAGCATTTATTTGCCATTTTCCACGCATTAGGGTTCGAACACTCGAACACCTATACGGATTCTCCTGCACAGTGGCAGATATGTAAATACGGCATTTACTTGCCATTTCTCACGCATTAGGGTTCGAACACTCGAACACCTACACGGATTCTGCTGCACAGTGGCAGATATGTAAAGACAGCGTTTCCTTACAATTTCTCACGCATTAGGGTTCGAACACTCGAACACCTATATGGATTCTCCTGTACAGTGGCAGATATGTAAATACGGCATTTACTTACCATTTCTCACGCATTAGGGTTCGAACAGTCGAACACCTATACGGATTCTGCAGATATGTAAATACAACGTTTCCTTACCATTTCTCACGCATTAGGGTTCGAACACTCGAACACCTATACGGATTCTGCTGCACAGTGGCAGATATGTAAATACGGCATTTATTTGCCATTTCTCCCGCATTAGGGTTCGAAAACTCGAACACCTATTCGGATTTTCCTGCACAGTGGCAGATATGTAAATACAACGTTTCCTTACCATTTCTCACGCATTAGGGTTCGAACACTCGCACACCTACACGGATTCTCCTGCACAGTGGCAGATATGTAAATACAACGTTTCCTTACAATTTCTCACGCATTAGGGTTCAAACACGCGAACACCTATACGGATTCTCCTGTACAGTGGCAGATATGTAAATACGGCATTTACTTACCATTTCTCACGCATTAGGGTTCGAACACTCGAACACCTATACGGATTCTCCTGCACAATTGCAGATATGTAAATACCACGTTTCCTTACCCCATTTCTCACGCATTAGGGTTCGAACACTCGAACACCTATACGGATTCTGCTGCTAGTGGCAGATATGAAAATACGGCATTTATTTGCCATTTCTCACGCATTAGGGTTCGAACACTCGAACACCTATACGGATTTTCCTGCACAGTGGCAGATATGTAAATACAACGTTTCCTTACCATGTCTCACGCATTAGGGTTCGAACACTCGAACCCCTACACGGATTCTCCTGCACAGTGGCAGATATGTAAATACAACGTTTCCTTACAATTTCTCACGCATTAGGGTTCAAACACTCGAACACCTATACGGATTCTCCTGCACAGTGGCAGATATGTAAATACAACGTTTCCTTACCATTTCTCACGAATTTGGGTTCGAACACTCGAACACCTACACGGATCCTGCTGCACAGTGGCAGATATGTAAAGACAACGTTTCCTTACAATTTCTCACGCATTAGGGTTCGAACACTCCAACACCTATACGGATTCTCCTGTACAGTGGCAGATATGTAAATACGGCATTTACTTACCATTTCTCACGCATTGGGGTTCGAACAGTCGAACACCTATACGGATTCTCCTGCACAATTGCAGATATGTAAATACAACGTTTCCTTACCATTTCTCACGCATTAGGGTTCGAACACTCGAACACCTATACGGAATCTGCTGCACAGTTGCAGATATGTAAATATGGCATTTATTTGCCATTTCTCCCGCATTAGGGTTCGAACACTCGAACACCTATTCGGATTTTCCTGCACAGTGGCAGATATGTAAATACAACGTTTCCTTACCATTTCTCACGCGTTAGGGTTCGAACACTCGAACACCTACACGGATTCTCCTGCACAGTGGCAGATATGTAAATACAACGTTTCCTTACAATTTCTCACGCATTAGGGTTCAAACACTCGAACACCTATATGGATTCTCCTGCACAGTGGCAGATATGTAAATACGACATTTGTTTACCATTTCTCACGCATTAGGGTTCGAACACTCGAACACTTGAACACCTATTCGGATTCTGCTGCACAGTGGCATATATGTAAATACGGCATTTATTTGCCATTTCTAACGCATTAGGGTTCGAACACTCGAACACCTATACGGATTCTCCTGCACAGTGGCAGATATGTAGATACAACGTTTCCTTACCATTTGTCACGCATTAGGGTTCGAACACTCGAACACCTATACGGATTCTGCTGCACAGTGGCAGATATGTAAATACGGCATTTATTTGCCATTTCCCACGCATTAGGGTTCGAACACTCGAACACCTATACGGATTCTCCTGCACAGTGGCAGATATGTAAATACAACGTTTCCTTACCATTTGTCACGCATTAGGGTTCGAACACTTGAACACCTATACGGATTCTGCTGCACAGCGGCAGATATGTAAATACGGCATTTATTTGCGATTTCTCACGCATTAGGGTTCGAACACTCGAACACGTACACGGATTCTCCTGCACAGTGGCAGATATGTAAATACAACGTTTCCTTAGAATTTCTCATGCATTTGGGTTCGAACACTCGAACACCTATACGGATTCTCCTGTACAGTGGCAGATATGTAAATACGGCATTTACTGACCATTTGTCACGCATTAGGGTTCGAACACTCGAACACCTATACGGATTCTCCTGCACAGTGGCAGATATGTAAATACAACGTTTCCTTACCATTTCTCACGCATTAGGGTTCGAACACTCGAACACCTACACGGATTCTCCTGCAGAGTGGCAGATATGTAAATACAACGTTTCCTTACAATTTCTCACGCATTAGGGTTCGAACACTCGAACACCTATACGGATTCTCCTGTACAGTGGCAGATATGTAAATACGGCATTTACTTACCATTTCTCACGCATTAGGGTTCGAACACTCGAACGCCTATACGGATTCTCCTGCACAGTGGCAGATATGTAAATACGGCATTTACTTAACATTTCTCACGCATTAGGGTTCGAACACTCGAACACCTATACGGATTCTCCTGCACAGTTGTAGATATGTAAATACAACATTTCCTTACCATTTCTCACGCGTTAGGGTTCGAACACTCGAACACCTATACGGATTCTCCTGTACAGTGGCAGATATGTAAATACGGCATTTACTGACCATTTGTCACGCATTAGGGTTCGAACACTCGAACACCTATACGGATTCTCCTGCACAGTGGCAGATATGTAAATACAACGTTTCCTTACCATTTCTCACGCATTAGGGTTCGAACACTCGAACACCTACACGGATTCTCCTGCAGAGTGGCAGATATGTAAATACAACGTTTCCTTACAATTTCTCACGCATTAGGGTTCGAACACTCGAACACCTATACGGATTCTCCTGTACAGTGGCAGATATGTAAATACGGCATTTACTTACCATTTCTCACGCATTAGGGTTCGAACACTCGAACGCCTATACGGATTCTCCTGCACAGTGGCAGATATGTAAATACGGCATTTACTTAACATTTCTCACGCATTAGGGTTCGAACACTCGAACACCTATACGGATTCTCCTGCACAGTTGTAGATATGTAAATACAACATTTCCTTACCATTTCTCACGCGTTAGGGTTCGAACACTCGAACACCTATACGGATTCTCCTGTACAGTGGCAGATATGTAAATACGGCATTTACTGACCATTTGTCACGCATTAGGGTTCGAACACTCGAACACCTATACGGATTCTCCTGCACAGTGGCAGATATGTAAATACAACGTTTCCTTACCATTTCTCACGCATTAGGGTTCGAACACTCGAACACCTACACGGATTCTCCTGCAGAGTGGCAGATATGTAAATACAACGTTTCCTTACAATTTCTCACGCATTAGGGTTCGAACACTCGAACACCTATACGAATTCTCCTGTACAGTGGCAGATATGTAAATACGGCATTTACTTACCATTTCTCACGCATTAGGGTTCGAACACTCGAACGCCTATACGGATTCTCCTGCACAGTGGCAGATATGTAAATACGGCATTTACTTACCATTTCTCACGCATTAGGGTTCGAACACTTGAACACCTATACGGATTCTCCTGCACAGTTGTAGATATGTAAATACAACATTTACTTACCATTTCTCACGCGTTAGGGTTCGAACACTCGAACACCTATACGGATTCTGCTGCACAGTGGCAGATATGTAAATACAACGTTTCCTTACCATTTCTCACGCATTAGAGTTCGAACACTCGAACACCTGTGCGGATTCTGCCGCACAGTGGCAGATATGTAAATACCGCATTTATTTGCCATTTCTCACGCATTAGGGTTCGAACACTCGAACACCTATACGGATTCTCCTGCACAGTGGCAGATATGTAAATACAACGTTTCCTTACAATTTCTCACGCATTAGGGTTCGAACACTTGAACAACTATACGGATTCTCCTGCACAGTGGCAGATATGTAAATACAATGTTTTCTTACCATTTCTCACGCATTAGGGTTCGAACACTCGAACACCTTTACAGATTCTCCTGCAAAGTGGCAGATATGTAAATACGGCATTTATTTGCCATTTCTCACGCATTACGGTTCGAACACTCGAACACTTATACGGATTCTCCTGCACAGTGGCAGATATGTAAATGCAACGTTTCGTTACCATTTCTCACGCATTAAGGTTCGAACACGCGAACACCTATACTGATTCTCCTGTACAGTGGCAGATATGTAAATACGGCATTTACTTACCATTTCTCACGCATTAGGGTTCGAACACTCGAACACCTATACGGATTCTCCTGCACAATTGCAGATATGTAAATACCACGTTTCCTTACCATTTCTCACGCATTAGGGTTCGAACACTCGAACACCTATACGGATTCTGCTGCACAGTGGCAGACATGAAAATACGGCATTTATTTTCCATTTCTCACGCATTAGGGTTCGAACACTCGAACACCTATACGGATTTTCCTGCACAGTGGCAGATATGTAAATACAACGTTTCCTTACCATGTCTCACGCATTAGGGTTCGAACACTGCAACACCTACACGGATTCTCCTGCACAGTGGCAGATATGTAAATACAACGTTTCCTTACAATTTCTCACGCATTAGGGTTCAAACACTCGAACACCTATACGGATTCTCCTGTACAGTGGCAGATATGTAAATACGACATTTACTTACCATTTCTCACGCATTAGGGTTCGAACACTCGAACACCTATACGGATTCTCCTGCACAATTGCAGATATGTAAATACCACGTTTCCTTACCATTTCTCACGCATTAGGGTTTGAACACTCGAACACCTATACGGATTCTGCTGCACAGTGGCAGATATGTAAATACGGCATTTGTTTGCCATTTCTCATGCATTAGGGTTCGAACACTCGAACACCAATACGGATTCTCCTGCACAGTGGCAGATATGTAAATACAACGTTTCCTTACCATTTCTCACGCATTAGGGTTCGAACACTCGAACACCTATACGGATTCTCCTGCACAGTGGCAGATATGTAAATACGGCATTTACTTACCATTTCTCACGCATTAGGGTTCAAACACTCGAACACCTATACGGATTCTCCTGCGCAGTGGCAGATATGTAAATACAACGTTTCCTTACCATTTCTCACGCATTAGGGTTCGAACACTCGAACACCTACACGGATCCTGCTGCATAGTGGCAGATATGTAAAGACAACGTTTCCTTACAATTTCTCACGCATTAGGGTTCGAACACTCCAACACCTATACGGATTCTCCTGTACAGTGGCAGATATGTAAATACGGCATTTACTTACCATTTCTCACGCATTAGGGTTCGAACAGTCGAACACCTATACGGATTCTCCTGCACAATTGCAGATATGTAAATACAACGTTTCCTTACCATTTCTCACGCATTAGGGTTCGAACACTCGAACACCTACACGGATTCTCCTGCACAGTTGTAGATATGTAAATACAACATTTCCTTACCATTTCTCACGCATTAGGGTTCGAACACTCAAACAACTATACGGATTCTCCTACACAGTGGCAGATATGTAAATACGGCATTTATTTGCCATTTCTCACGCATTAGGGTTCGAACACTCGAACACCTATACGGATTCTCCTGCACAGTGGCAGATTTGTAAATACAACGTTTCGTTACCATTTCTCACGCATTAGGGTTCGAACACTCGAACACCTATACGGATTCTCCTGCACAGTGGCAGATATGTAAATACGACATTTACTTACCATTTCTCACGCATTAGGTTTCGAACACTCGAACACCTATACGGATTCCCCTGCACAGTGGCAGATATGTAAATACAACGTTTCCTCACAATTTCTCACGCATTAGGGTTCGAACACTCGAACACCTACACGGATTCTCCTGCACAGTTGTAGATATGTAAATACAAAGTTTCCTTACCATTTCTCCCGCATTAGGGTTCGAACACTCGAACACCTATACGGATTCTGCTGCACAGTGGCGGATATGTAAATACGGCATTTATTTGCCATTTCCCACGCATTAGGGTTCGAACACTCGAACACCTATACGGATTCTCCTGCACAGTGGCAGATATGTAAATACAACGTTTCCTTACCATTTGTCACGCATTAGGGTTCGAACACTTGAACACCTATACGGATTCTGCTGCACAGTGGCAGATATGTAAATACGGCATTTATTTGCCATTTCTCACGCATTAGGGTTCGAACACTCGAACACGTACACGGATTCTCCGGCACAGTGGCAGATATGTAAATACAACATTTCCTTACAATTTCTCATGCATTAGGGTTCGAACACTCGAACACCTATACGGATTCTCCTGTACAGTGGCAGATATGTAAATACGGCATTTACTGACCATTTGTCACGCATTAGGGTTCGAACACTCGAACACCTATACGGATTCTCCTGCACAGTGGCAGATATGTAAATACAACGTTTCCTTACCATTTCTCACGCATTAGGGTTCGAACACTCGAACACCTACACGGATTCTCCTGCAGAGTGGCAGATATGTAAATACAACGTTTCCTTACAATTTCTCACGCATTAGGGTTCGAACACTCGAACACCTATACGAATTCTCCTGTACAGTGGCAGATATGTAAATACGGCATTTACTTACCATTTCTCACGCATTAGGGTTCGAACACTCGAACGCCTATACGGATTCTCCTGCACAGTGGCAGATATGTAAATACGGCATTTACTTACCATTTCTCACGCATTAGGGTTCGAACACTTGAACACCTATACGGATTCTCCTGCACAGTGGTAGATATGTAAATACAACATTTACTTACCATTTCTCACGCGTTAGGGTTCGAACACTCGAACACCTATACGGATTCTGCTGCACAGTGGCAGATATGTAAATACAACGTTTCCTTACCATTTCTCACGCATTAGAGTTCGAACACTCGAACACCTGTGCGGATTCTGCCGCACAGTGGCAGATATGTAAATACCGCATTTATTTGCCATTTCTCACGCATTAGGGTTCGAACACTCGAACACCTATACGGATTCTCCTGCACAGTGGCAGATATGTAAATACAACGTTTCCTTACAATTTCTCACGCATTAGGGTTCGAACACTTGAACAACTATACGGATTCTCCTGCACAGTGGCAGATATGTAAATACAATGTTTTCTTACCATTTCTCACGCATTAGGGTTCGAACACTCGAACACCTTTACAGATTCTCCTGCAAAGTGGCAGATATGTAAATACGGCATTTATTTGCCATTTCTCACGCATTACGGTTCGAACACTCGAACACTTATACGGATTCTCCTGCACAGTGGCAGATATGTAAATGCAACGTTTCGTTACCATTTCTCACGCATTAAGGTTCGAACACGCGAACACCTATACTGATTCTCCTGTACAGTGGCAGATATGTAAATACGGCATTTACTTACCATTTCTCACGCATTAGGGTTCGAACACTCGAACACCTATACGGATTCTCCTGCACAATTGCAGATATGTAAATACCACGTTTCCTTACCATTTCTCACGCATTAGGGTTCGAACACTCGAACACCTATACGGATTCTGCTGCACAGTGGCAGACATGAAAATACGGCATTTATTTTCCATTTCTCACGCATTAGGGTTCGAACACTCGAACACCTATACGGATTTTCCTGCACAGTGGCAGATATGTAAATACAACGTTTCCTTACCATGTCTCACGCATTAGGGTTCGAACACTGCAACACCTACACGGATTCTCCTGCACAGTGGCAGATATGTAAATACAACGTTTCCTTACAATTTCTCACGCATTAGGGTTCAAACACTCGAACACCTATACGGATTCTCCTGTACAGTGGCAGATATGTAAATACGACATTTACTTACCATTTCTCACGCATTAGGGTTCGAACACTCGAACACCTATACGGATTCTCCTGCACAATTGCAGATATGTAAATACCACGTTTCCTTACCATTTCTCACGCATTAGGGTTTGAACACTCGAACACCTATACGGATTCTGCTGCACAGTGGCAGATATGTAAATACGGCATTTGTTTGCCATTTCTCATGCATTAGGGTTCGAACACTCGAACACCAATACGGATTCTCCTGCACAGTGGCAGATATGTAAATACAACGTTTCCTTACCATTTCTCACGCATTAGGGTTCGAACACTCGAACACCTATACGGATTCTCCTGCACAGTGGCAGATATGTAAATACGGCATTTACTTACCATTTCTCACGCATTAGGGTTCAAACACTCGAACACCTATACGGATTCTCCTGCGCAGTGGCAGATATGTAAATACAACGTTTCCTTACCATTTCTCACGCATTAGGGTTCGAACACTCGAACACCTACACGGATCCTGCTGCATAGTGGCAGATATGTAAAGACAACGTTTCCTTACAATTTCTCACGCATTAGGGTTCGAACACTCCAACACCTATACGGATTCTCCTGTACAGTGGCAGAT
The DNA here is from genome assembly GCA_036172215.1 of Camellia granthamiana. Lineage (NCBI taxonomy): Eukaryota > Viridiplantae > Streptophyta > Magnoliopsida > Ericales > Theaceae > Camellia > Camellia granthamiana. The sequence goes on from JAXFYN010000467.1 coordinate 50,037, forward strand.
ATGTAAATACGGCATTTACTTACCATTTCTCACGCATTAGGGTTCGAACAGTCGAACACCTATACGGATTCTCCTGCACAATTGCAGATATGTAAATACAACGTTTCCTTACCATTTCTCACGCATTAGGGTTCGAACACTCGAACACCTACACGGATTCTCCTGCACAGTTGTAGATATGTAAATACAACATTTCCTTACCATTTCTCACGCATTAGGGTTCGAACACTCAAACAACTATACGGATTCTCCTACACAGTGGCAGATATGTAAATACGGCATTTATTTGCCATTTCTCACGCATTAGGGTTCGAACACTCGAACACCTATACGGATTCTCCTGCACAGTGGCAGATTTGTAAATACAACGTTTCGTTACCATTTCTCACGCATTAGGGTTCGAACACTCGAACACCTATACGGATTCTCCTGCACAGTGGCAGATATGTAAATACGACATTTACTTACCATTTCTCACGCATTAGGGTTCGAACACTCGAACACCTATACGGATTCCCCTGCACAGTGGCAGATATGTAAATACAACGTTTCCTCACAATTTCTCACGCATTAGGGTTCGAACACTCGAACACCTACACGGATTCTCCTGCACAGTTGTAGATATGTAAATACAAAGTTTCCTTACCATTTCTCCCGCATTAGGGTTCGAACACTCGAACACCTATACGGATTCTGCTGCACAGTGGCGGATATGTAAATACGGCATTTATTTGCCATTTCCCACGCATTAGGGTTCGAACACTCGAACACCTATACGGATTCTCCTGCACAGTGGCAGATATGTAAATACAATGTTTCCTTACCATTTGTCACGCATTAGGGTTCGAACACTTGAACACCTATACGGATTCTGCTGCACAGTGGCAGATATGTAAATACGGCATTTATTTGCCATTTCTCACGCATTAGGGTTCGAACACTCGAACACGTACACGGATTCTCCGGCACAGTGGCAGATATGTAAATACAACATTTCCTTACAATTTCTCATGCATTAGGGTTCGAACACTCGAACACCTATACGGATTCTCCTGTACAGTGGCAGATATGTAAATACGGCATTTACTGACCATTTGTCACGCATTAGGGTTCGAACACTCGAACACCTATACGGATTCTCCTGCACAGTGGCAGATATGTAAATACAACGTTTCCTTACCATTTCTCACGCATTAGGGTTCGAACACTCGAACACCTACACGGATTCTCCTGCAGAGTGGCAGATATGTAAATACATCGTTTCCTTACAATTTCTCACGCATTAGGGTTCGAACACTCGAACACCTATACGAATTCTCCTGTACAGTGGCAGATATGTAAATACGGCATTTACTTACCATTTCTCACGCATTAGGGTTCGAACACTCGAACGCCTATACGGATTCTCCTGCACAGTGGCAGATATGTAAATACGGCATTTACTTACCATTTCTCACGCATTAGGGTTCGAACACTTGAACACCTATACGGATTCTCCTGCACAGTTGTAGATATGTAAATACAACATTTACTTACCATTTCTCACGCGTTAGGGTTCGAACACTCGAACACCTATACGGATTCTGCTGCACAGTGGCAGATATGTAAATACAACGTTTCCTTACCATTTCTCACGCATTAGAGTTCGAACACTCGAACACCTGTGCGGATTCTGCCGCACAGTGGCAGATATGTAAATACGGCATTTATTTGCCATTTCTCACGCATTAGGGTTCGAACACTCGAACACCTATACGGATTCTCCTGCACAGTGGCAGATATGTAAATACAGCGTTTCCTTACAATTTCTCACGCATTAGGGTTCGAACACTTGAACAACTATACGGATTCTCCTGCACAGTGGCAGATATGTAAATACAACGTTTTCTTACCATTTCTCACGCATTAGGGTTCGAACACTCGAACACCTTTACAGATTCTCCTGCAAAGTGGCAGATATGTAAATACGGCATTTATTTGCCATTTCTCACGCATTACGGTTCGAACACTCGAACACTTATACGGATTCTCCTGCACAGTGGCAGATATGTAAATGCAACGTTTCGTTACCATTTCTCACGCATTAAGGTTCGAACACGCGAACACCTATACTGATTCTCCTGTACAGTGGCAGATATGTAAATACGGCATTTACTTACCATTTCTCACGCATTAGGGTTCGAACACTCGAACACCTATACGGATTCTCCTGCACAATTGCAGATATGTAAATACCACGTTACCTTACCATTTCTCACGCATTAGGGTTCGAACACTCGAACACCTATACGGATTCTGCTGCACAGTGGCAGACATGAAAATACGGCATTTATTTTCCATTTCTCACGCATTAGGGTTCGAACACTCGAACACCTATACGGATTTTCCTGCACAGTGGCAGATATGTAAATACAACGTTTCCTTACCATGTCTCACGCATTAGGGTTCGAACACTGCAACACCTACACGGATTCTCCTGCACAGTGGCAGATATGTAAATACAACGTTTCCTTACAATTTCTCACGCATTAGGGTTCAAACACTCGAACACCTATACGGATTCTCCAGTACAGTGGCAGATATGTAAATACGACATTTACTTACCATTTCTCACGCATTAGGGTTCGAACACTCGAACACCTATACGGATTCTCCTGCACAATTGCAGATATGTAAATACCACGTTTCCTTACCATTTCTCACGCATTAGGGTTCGAACACTCGAACACCTATACGGATTCTGCTGCACAGTGGCAGATATGTAAATACGGCATTTGTTTGCCATTTCTCATGCATTAGGGTTCGAACACTCGAACACCAATACGGATTCTCCTGCACAGTGGCAGATATGTAAATACAACGTTTCCTTACCATTTCTCACGCATTAGGGTTCGAACACTCGAACACCTATACGGATTCTCCTGCACAGTGGCAGATATGTAAATACGGCATTTACTTACCATTTCTCACGCATTAGGGTTCAAACACTCGAACACCTATACGGATTCTCCTGCGCAGTGGCAGATATGTAAATACAACGTTTCCTTACCATTTCTCACGCATTAGGGTTCGAACACTCGAACACCTACACGGATCCTGCTGCATAGTGGCAGATATGTAAAGACAACGTTTCCTTACAATTTCTCACGCATTAGGGTTCGAACACTCCAACACCTATACGGATTCTCCTGTACAGTGGCAGATATGTAAATACGGCATTTACTTACCATTTCTCACGCATTAGGGTTCGAACAGTCGAACACCTATACGGATTCTCCTGCACAATTGCAGATATGTAAATACAACGTTTCCTTACCATTTCTCACACATTAGGGTTCGAACACTCGAACACCTATACGGAATCTGCTGCACAGTTGCAGATATGTAAATACGGCATTTATTTGCCATTTCTCCCGCATTAGGGTTCGAACACTCGAACACCTATTCGGATTTTCCTGCACAGTGGCAGATATGTAAATACAACGTTTCCTTACCATTTCTCACGCATTAGGGTTCGAACACTCGAACACCTACACGGATTCTCCTGCACAGTGGCAGATATGTAAATACAACGTTTCCTTACAATTTCTCACGCATTAGGGTTCAAACACTCGAACACCTATATGGATTCTCCTGTACAGTGCCAGATATGTAAATACGGCATTTACTTACCATTTCTCACGCATTAGGGTTCGAACACTCGAACGCCTATACGGATTCTCCTGCACAGTGGCAGATATGTAAATACCGCATTTACTTACCATTTCTCACGCATTAGGGTTCAAACACTCGAACACCTATACGGATTCTCCTGCACAGTGGCAAATATGTAAATACAACGTTTCCTTACCATTTCTCACGCATTAGGGTTCGAACACTCGAACACCTACACGCATCCTGCTGCACAGTGGCAGATATGTAAAGACAACGTTTCCTTACAATTTCTCACGCATTAGGGTTCGAACACTCCAACACCTATACGGATTCTCCTGTACAGTGGCAGATATGTAAATACGGCATTTACTTACCATTTCTCACGCATTAGGGTTCGAACAGTCGAACACCTATACGGATTCTCCTGCACAATTGCAGATATGTAAATACAACGTTTCCTTACCATTTCTCACGCATTAGGGTTCGAACACTCGAACACCTATACGGAAGCTGCTGCACAGTTGCAGATATGTAAATACGGCATTTATTTGCCATTTCTCCCGCATTAGGGTTCGAACACTCGAACACCTATTCGGATTTTCCTGCACAGTGGCAGATATGTAAATACAACGTTTCCTTACCATTTCTCACGCATTAGGGTTCGAACACTCGAACACCTACACGGATTCTCCTGCACAGTGGCAGATATGTAAATACAACGTTTCCTTACAATTTCTCACGCATTAGGGCTCAAACACTCGAACACCTATATGGATTCTCCTGCACAGTGGCAGATATGTAAATACGACATTTGTTTACCATTTCTCACGCATTAGGGTTCGAACACTTGAACACCTATACAGATTCGCCTGCACAATTGCAGATATGTAAATAGCACGTTTCCTTACCATTTCTCACGCATTAGGGTTCGAACACTTGAACACCTATACGGATTCTGCTGCACAGTGGCATATATGTAAATACGGCATTTATTTGCCATTTCTCGCGCATTAGGGTTCGAACACTCGAACACCTATACGGATTCTCCTGCACAGTGGCAGATATGTAAATACAACGTTTCCTTACCATTTGTCACGCATTAGGGTTCGAACACTCGAACACCTATACGGATTCTGCTGCACAGTGGCGGATATGTAAATACGGCATTTATTTGCCATTTCCCACGCATTAGGGTTCGAACACTCGAACACCTATACGGATTCTCCTGCACAGTGGCAGATATGTAAATACAACGTTTCCTTACCATTTGTCACGCATTAGGGTTCGAACACTTGAACACCTATACGGATTCTGCTGCACAGTGGCAGATATGTAAATACGGCATTTATTTGCCATTTCTCACGCATTAGGGTTCGAACAGTCGAACACGTACACGGATTCTCCTGCACAGTGGCAGATATGTAAATACAACGTTTCCTTACAATTTCTCATGCATTAGGGTTCGAATAGTCGAACACCTATACGGATTCTCCTGTACAGTGGCAGATATGTAAATACGGTATTTACTGACCATTTGTCACGCATTAGGGTTCGAACACTCGAACACCTATACGGATTCTCCTGCACAGTGGCAGATATGTAAATACAACGTTTCCTTACCATTTCTCACGCATTAGGGTTCGAACACTCGAACACCTACACGGATTCTCCGGCAGAGTGGCAGATATGTAAATACAACGTTACCTTACAATTTCTCACGCATTAGGGTTCGAACACTCGAACACCTATACGGATTCTCCTGTACAGTGGCAGATATGTAAATACGGCATTTACTTACCATTTCTCACGCATTAGGGTTCGAACACTCGAACGCCTATACGGATTCTCCTGCACAGTGGCAGATACGTAAATACGGCACTTACTTACCATTTCTCACGCATTAGGGTTCGAACACTCGAACACCTATACGGATTCTCCTGCACAATTGTAGATATGTAAATACAACATTTCCTTACCATTTCTCACGCGTTAGGGTTCGAACACTCGAACACCTATACGGATTCTGCTGCACAGTGGCAGATATGTAAATACGGCATTTATTTGCCATTTCTCACGCATTAGGGTTCGAACACTCGAACACCTATACGGATTCTCCTGCACAGTGGCAGATATGTAAATACAACGTTTCCTTACAATTTCTCACGCATTAGGGTTCAAACACTCGAACACCTATACGGATTCTCCTGCATAGTGGCAGATATGTAAATACAACGTTTCCTTACCATTTCTCAAGCATTAGGGTTCGAACACTTGAACACCTATACGGATTCTCCTGCATAGTGGCAGATGTGTAAATACGGCATTTACTTACCATTTCTCAAGCATTAGGGTTCGAACACTTGAACACCTATACGGATTCTCCTGCACAGTTGTAGATATGTAAATACAACATTTCCTTACCATTTCTCACGCATTAGGGTTCGAACACTCAAACAACTATACGGATTCTCCTACACAGTGGCAGATATGTAAATACGGCATTTATTTGCCATTTCTCACGCATTAGGGTTCGAACACTCGAACACCTATACGGATTCTCCTGCACAGTGGCAGATTTGTAAATACAACGTTTCGTTACCATTTCTCACGCATTAGGGTTCGAACACTCGAACACCTATACGGATTCTCCTGCACAGTGGCAGATATGTAAATACGACATTTACTTACCATTTCTCACGCATTAGGGTTCGAACACTCGAACACCTATACGGATTCCCCTGCACAGTGGCAGATATGTAAATACAACGTTTCCTCACAATTTCTCACGCATTAGGGTTCGAACACTCGAACACCTACACGGATTCTCCTGCACAGTTGTAGATATGTAAATACAAAGTTTCCTTACCATTTCTCCCGCATTAGGGTTCGAACACTCGAACACCTATACGGATTCTGCTGCACAGTGGCGGATATGTAAATACGGCATTTATTTGCCATTTCCCACGCATTAGGGTTCGAACACTCGAACACCTATACGGATTCTCCTGCACAATTGTAGATATGTGAATACAACGTTTCCTTACCATTTCTCAAGCATTAGAGTTCGAACACTCGAACACCTGTACGGATTCTGCCGCACAGTGGCAGATATGTAAATACGGCATTTATTTGCCATTTCTCACGCATTAGGGTTCGAACACTCGAACACCTATACGGATTCTCCTGCACAGTGGCAGATATGTAAATACAACGTTTCCTTACAATTTCTCACGCATTAGGGTTCGAACACTTGAACACCTATACGGATTCTCCTGCACAGTGGCAGATATGTAAATACAACGTTTTCTTACCATTTCTCACGGATTAGGGTTCGAACACTCGAACACCTATACGGATTCTCCTGCAAAGTGGCAGATATGTAAATACGGCATTTATTTGCCATTTCTCACGCATTACGGTTCGAACACTCGAACACTTATACGGATTCTCCTGCACAGTGGCAGATATGTAAATGCAACGTTTCGTTACCATTTCTCACGCATTAAGGTTCGAACACTCGAACACCTATACGGATTCTCCTGCACAGTGGCAGATATGTAAATACGACATTTACTTTCCATTTCTCACGCATTAGGGTTCGAACACTCGAACACCTATACGGATTCTCCTGCACAGTGGCTGATATGTAAATACAACGTTTGCTCACAATTTCTCACGCATTAGGGTTCGAACACTCGAACACCTATACGGATTCTCCTCCGCAGTGGCAGATATGTAAATACAACGTTTCCTTACCATTTCTCACGCATTAGGGTTCGAACACTCGAACACCTATACGGGTTCTCCTGCACAGTGGCAGATATGTAAATACAACGTTTCCTTACCATTTCTCTCGCATTAGGGTTCGAACACTCGAACACCTATACGCATTCTCCTGCACAGTGGCAGATATGTAAATACGACATTTACTTACCATTTCTCACGCATTAGGGTTCGAACACTCGAACACCTATACGGATTCTCCTGCACAGTGGCAGATATGTAAATACAACGTTTCCTCACAATTTCTCACGCATTAGGGTTCGAACACTCGAACACCTATACGGATTCTCCTGCACAGCGGCAGATATGTAAATACGGCATTTCCTTACCATTTCTCACGCATTAGGGTTCGAACACTGGAACACCTATACGGATTCTCCTGCACCGTTGCAGATATGTAAATACAACGTTTCCTTACCATTTCTCACGCATTAGGGTTCGAACACTCGAACACCTATACGGAATCTCCTGCACAGTGGCAGATATGTAAATACGGCATTTATTTGCCATTTACCACGCATTAGGGTTCGAACACCCGAACACCTATACGGATTCTCCTGCACAGTGGCAGATGTGTAAATACAACGTTTCCTAACCATTTCTCACGCATTAGGGTTCGAACACTCGAGCACCTATACGGATTCTCCTGCACAGTGGCAGATATGTAAATACGGCATTTACTTACCATTTCTCACGCATTAGGGTTCGAACACTCGAACACCTATACGGATTCTCCTGCACAATTGTAGATATGTAAATACAACGTTTCCTTACCATTTCTCACGCATTAGGGTTCGAACACTCGAACACCTATACGGATTCTGCCGCACAGTGGCAGATATGTAAATACGGCATTTATTTGCCATTTCTCACGCATTAGGGTTCGAACACTCGAACACCTGTACGGATTCTCCTGCATAGTGGCAGATATGTAAATACAACGTTTCCTTACAATTTCTCACGCATTAGGGTTCGAACACTTGAACACCTATACGGATTCTCCTGCACAGTGGCAGATATGTAAATACAACGTTTCCTTACCATTTCTCACGCATTAGGGTTCGAACACTCGAACACCTATACGGATTCTCCTGCAAAGTGGCAGATATGTAAATACGGCATTGATTTGCCATTTCTCACGCATTAGGGTTCGAACACTCGAATACCTATACGGATTCTCCTGCACAGTGGCAGATATGTAAATACGGCATTTATTTGCCATTTCTCACGCATTACGGTTCGAACACTCGAACACTTATACGGATTCTCCTGCACAGTGGCAGATATGTAAATACAACGTTTCGTTACCATTTCTCACGCATTAAGGTTCGAACACTCGAACACCTATACGGATTCTCCTGCACAGTGGCACATATGTAAATACGACATTTACTTACCATTTCTCACGCATTAGGGTTCGAACACTCGAACACCTATACGGATTCTCCTGCACAGTGGCAGATATGTAAATACGGCATTTATTTGCCATTTCTCACGCATTAGGGTTCGAACACTCGAACACCTATTCGGATTCCCCTGCACAGTGGCAGATATGTAAATACAACGTTTCCTTACCATTTCTCACGCATTAGGGTTCGAACACTCGAACACCTATACGGATTCTCCTCCGCAGTGGCAGATATGTAAATACGGCATTTACTTACCATTTCTCACGCATTAGGGTTCGAACACCCGAACACCTATACGGATTCTCCTGCACAGTTGTAGATATGTAAATGCAACGTTTCCTTACCATTTCTCACGCATTAGGGTTCGAACACTCGAACACCTACACGGATTCTCCTGCACAGTGGCAGATATGTAAATACAACGTTTCCTTACAATTTCTCACGCATTAGGGTTCGAACACTCGAACACCTACACGGATTCTGCTGCACAGTGTCAGATATGTAAAGACAGCGTTTCCTTACAATTTCTCACGCATTAGGGTTCGAACACTCGAACATCTATACGGATTCTCCTGTACAGTGGCAGATATGTAAATACGGCATTTACTTACCATTTCTCACGCATTAGGGTTCGAACACTCGAACACCTATACGGATTCTCCTGCACAGTGGCAGATATGTAAATACAACGTTTCCTTACCATTTGTCACGCATTAGGGTTCGAACATTTGAACACCTATACGGATTCTGCTGCACAGTGGCAGATATGTAAATACGGCATTTATTTGCCATTTCTCACGCATTAGGGTTCGAACAGTCGAACACGTACACGGATTCTCCTGCACAGTGGCAGATATGTAAATACAACGTTTCCTTACAATTTCTCATGCATTAGGGTTCGAATAGTCGAACACCTATACGGATTCTCCTGTACAGTGGCAGATATGTAAATACGGTATTTACTGACCATTTGTCACGCATTAGGGTTCGAACACTCGAACACCTATACGGATTCTCCTGCACAGTGGCAGATATGTAAATACAACGTTTCCTTACCATTTCTCACGCATTAGGGTTCGAACACTCGAACACCTACACGGATTCTCCGGCAGAGTGGCAGATATGTAAATACAACGTTACCTTACAATTTCTCACGCATTAGGGTTCGAACACTCGAACACCTATACGGATTCTCCTGTACAGTGGCAGATATGTAAATACGGCATTTACTTACCATTTCTCACGCATTAGGGTTCGAACACTCGAACGCCTATACGGATTCTCCTGCACAGTGGCAGATACGTAAATACGGCACTTACTTACCATTTCTCACGCATTAGGGTTCGAACACTCGAACACCTATACGGATTCTCCTGCACAGTTGTAGATATGTAAATACAACATTTCCTTACCATTTCTCACGCGTTAGGGTTCGAACACTCGAACACCTATACGGATTCTGCTGCACAGTGGCAGATATGTAAATACGGCATTTATTTGCCATTTCTCACGCATTAGGGTTCGAACACTCGAACACCTATACGGATTCTCCTGCACAGTGGCAGATATGTAAATACAACGTTTCCTTACAATTTCTCACGCATTAGGGTTCAAACACTCGAACACCTATACGGATTCTCCTGCATAGTGGCAGATATGTAAATACAACGTTTCCTTACCATTTCTCAAGCATTAGGGTTCGAACACTTGAACACCTATACGGATTCTCCTGCATAGTGGCAGATGTGTAAATACGGCATTTACTTACCATTTCTCAAGCATTAGGGTTCGAACACTTGAACACCTATACGGATTCTCCTGCACAGTTGTAGATATGTAAATACAACATTTCCTTACCATTTCTCACGCATTAGGGTTCGAACACTCAAACAACTATACGGATTCTCCTACACAGTGGCAGATATGTAAATACGGCATTTATTTGCCATTTCTCACGCATTAGGGTTCGAACACTCGAACACCTATACGGATTCTCCTGCACAGTGGCAGATTTGTAAATACAACGTTTCGTTACCATTTCTCACGCATTAGGGTTCGAACACTCGAACACCTATACGGATTCTCCTGCACAGTGGCAGATATGTAAATACGACATTTACTTACCATTTCTCACGCATTAGGGTTCGAACACTCGAACACCTATACGGATTCCCCTGCACAGTGGCAGATATGTAAATACAACGTTTCCTCACAATTTCTCACGCATTAGGGTTCGAACACTCGAACACCTACACGGATTCTCCTGCACAGTTGTAGATATGTAAATACAAAGTTTCCTTACCATTTCTCCCGCATTAGGGTTCGAACACTCGAACACCTATACTGATTCTGCTGCACAGTGGCGGATATGTAAATACGGCATTTATTTGCCATTTCCCACGCATTAGGGTTCGAACACTCGAACACCTATACGGATTCTCCTGCACAGTGGCAGATATGTAAATACAACGTTTCCTTACCATTTGTCACGCATTAGGGTTCGAACACTTGAACACCTATACGGATTCTGCTGCACAGTGGCAGATATGTAAATACGGCATTTATTTGCCATTTCTCACGCATTAGGGTTCGAACACTCGAACACCTATACGGATTCTCCTGCACAATTGTAGATATGTGAATACAACGTTTCCTTACCATTTCTCAAGCATTAGAGTTCGAACACTCGAACACCTGTACGGATTCTGCCGCACAGTGGCAGATATGTAAATACGGCATTTATTTGCCATTTCTCACGCATTAGGGTTCGAACACTCGAACACCTATACGGATTCTCCTGCACAGTGGCAGATATGTAAATACAACGTTTCCTTACAATTTCTCACGCATTAGGGTTCGAACACTTGAACACCTATACGGATTCTCCTGCACAGTGGCAGATATGTAAAGACAACGTTTTCTTACCATTTCTCACGCATTAGGGTTCGAACACTCGAACACCTATACGGATTCTCCTGCACAGTGGCAGATATGTAAATACGACATTTACTTTCCATTTCTCACGCATTAGGGTTCGAACACTCGAACACCTATACGGATTCTCCTGCACAGTGGCTGATATGTAAATACAACGTTTGCTCACAATTTCTCACGCATTAGGGTTCGAACACTCGAACACCTATACGGATTCTCCTCCGCAGTGGCAGATATGTAAATACAACGTTTCCTTACCATTTCTCACGCATTAGGGTTCGAACACTCGAACACCTATACGGGTTCTCCTGCACAGTGGCAGATATGTAAATACAACGTTTCCTTACCATTTCTCTCGCATTAGGGTTCGAACACTCGAACACCTATACGCATTCTCCTGCACAGTGGCAGATATGTAAATACGACATTTACTTACCATTTCTCACGCATTAGGGTTCGAACACTCGAACACCTATACGGATTCTCCTGCACAGTGGCAGATATGTAAATACAACGTTTCCTCACAATTTCTCACGCATTAGGGTTCGAACACTCGAACACCTATACGGATTCTCCTGCACAGCGGCAGATATGTAAATACGGCATTTCCTTACCATTTCTCACGCATTAGGGTTCGAACACTGGAACACCTATACGGATTCTCCTGCACCGTTGCAGATATGTAAATACAACGTTTCCTTACCATTTCTCACGCATTAGGGTTCGAACACTCGAACACCTATACGGAATCTCCTGCACAGTGGCAGATATGTAAATACGGCATTTATTTGCCATTTCTCACGCATTAGGGTTCGAACACTCGAAAACCTATTCGGATTCCCCTGCACAGTGGCAGATATGTAAATACAACGTTTCCTTACCATTTCTCACGCATTAGGGTTCGAACACTCGAACACCCATACGGATTCTCCTGCATAGTGGCAGATATGTAAATACGGCATTTACTTACCATTTCTCAAGCATTAGGGTTCGAACACTCGAACACCTATACGGATTCTCCTGCACAGTTGTAGATATGTAAATACAACCTTTCCTTACCATTTCTCACGCATTAGGGTTCGAACACTCAAACAACTATACCGATTCTCCTGCATAGTGGCAGATATGTAAATACGGCATTTATTTGCCATTTCTCACGCATTAGGGTTCGAACACTCGAACACCGATACGGATTCTCCTGCACAGTGGCAGATATGTAAATACAACGTTTCGTTACCATTTCTCACGCATTACGGTTCGAACACTCGAACACCGATACGGATTCTCCTGCACAGTGGCAGATATGTAAATACGACATTTACTTACCATTTCTCACGCATTAGGGTTCGAACACTCGAACACCTATACGGATTCCCCTGCACAGTGGCAGATATGTAAATACAACGTTTCCTCACAATTTCTCACGCATTAGGGTTCGAACACTCGAACACCTATACGGATTCTCCTGCACAGTTGTAGATATGTAAATACAAAGTTTCCTTACCATTTCTCCCGCATTCGGGTTCGAACACTCGAACACCTATACGGATTCTGCTGCACAGTGGCAGATATGTAAATACGGCATTTATTTGGCATTTCTCACGCATTAGGGTTCGAACACTCGAACACCTATACGGATTCTGCTGCACAGTGGCGGATATGTAAATACGGCATTTATTTGCCATTTACCACGCATTAGGGTTCGAACACCCGAACACCTATACGGATTCTCCTGCACAGTGGCAGATGTGTAAATACAACGTTTCCTAACCATTTCTCACGCATTAGGGTTCGAACACTCGAGCACCTATACGGATTCTCCTGCACAGTGGCAGATATGTAAATACGGCATTTACTTACCATTTCTCACGCATTAGGGTTCGAACACTCGAACACCTATACGGATTCTCCTGCACAATTGTAGATATGTAAATACAACGTTTCCTTACCATTTCTCACGCATTAGGGTTCGAACACTCGAACACCTATACGGATTCTGCCGCACAGTGGCAGATATGTAAATACGGCATTTATTTGCCATTTCTCACGCATTAGGGTTCGAACACTCGAACACCTGTACGGATTCTCCTGCATAGTGGCAGATATGTAAATACAACGTTTCCTTACAATTTCTCACGCATTAGGGTTCGAACACTTGAACACCTATACGGGTTCTCCTGCACAGTGGCAGATATGTAAATACAACGTTTCCTTACCATTTCTCACGCATTAGGGTTCGAACACTCGAACACCTATACGGATTCTCCTGCAAAGTGGCAGATATGTAAATACGGCATTGATTTGCCATTTCTCACGCATTAGGGTTCGAACACTCGAATACCTATACGGATTCTCCTGCACAGTGGCAGATATGTAAATACGGCATTTATTTGCCATTTCTCACGCATTACGGTTCGAACACTCGAACACTTATACGGATTCTCCTGCACAGTGGCAGATATGTAAATACAACGTTTCGTTACCATTTCTCACGCATTAAGGTTCGAACACTCGAACACCTATACGGATTCTCCTGCACAGTGGCACATATGTAAATACGACATTTACTTACCATTTCTCACGCATTAGGGTTCGAACACTCGAACACCTATACGGATTCTCCTGCACAGTGGCAGATATGTAAATACGGCATTTATTTGCCATTTCTCACGCATTAGGGTTCGAACACTCGAACACCTATTCGGATTCCCCTGCACAGTGGCAGATATGTAAATACAACGTTTCCTTACCATTTCTCACGCATTAGGGTTCGAACACTCGAACACCTATACGGATTCTCCTCCGCAGTGGCAGATATGTAAATACGGCATTTACTTACCATTTCTCACGCATTAGGGTTCGAACACCCGAACACCTATACGGATTCTCCTGCACAGTTGTAGATATGTAAATACAACGTTTCCTTACCATTTCTCACGCATTACGGTTCGAACACTCGAACACCTACACGGATTCTCCTGCACAGTGGCAGATATGTAAATACAACGTTTCCTTACAATTTCTCACGCATTAGGGTTCGAACACTCGAACACCTACACGGATTCTGCTGCACAGTGTCAGATATGTAAAGACAGCGTTTCCTTACAATTTCTCACGCATTAGGGTTCGAACACTCGAACATCTATACGGATTCTCCTGTACAGTGGCAGATATGTAAATACGGCATTGACTTACCATTTCTCACGCATTAGGGTTCGAACACTCGAACACCTATACGGATTCTCCTGCACAATTACAGATATGTAAATACAACGTTTCCTTACCATTTCTCACGCATTAGGGCTCGAATACTCGAACACTTATACGGATTCTGCTGCACAGTGGCAGATATGTAAATACGGCATTTATTTGCCATTTCTCACGCATTAGGGTTCGAACACTCGAACACCTATACGGATTCTCCTGCACAGTGGCAGATATGTAAATACAACGTTTCCTTACCATTTCTCACGCATTAGGGTTCGAACACTCGAACACCCATACGGATTCTCCTGCACAGTGGCAGATATGTAAATACAACGTTTCCTCACACTTTCTCACGCATTAGGGTTCGAACACTCGAACACCTATACGGATTCTCCTGCACAGTGGCAGATATGTAAATACGGCATTTCCTTACCATTTCTCACGCATTAGGGTTCGAACACTGGAACACCTATACGGATTCTCCTGCACCGTTGCAGATATGTAAATACAACGTTTCCTTACCATTTCTCACGCATTAGGGTTCGAACACTCGAACACCTATACGGAATCTCCTGCACAGTGGCAGATATGTAAATACGGCATTTATTTGCCATTTCTCACGCATTAGGGTTCGAACACTAGAAAACCTGTTCGGATTCCCCTGCACAGTGGCAGATATGTAAATACAACGTTTCCTTACCATTTCTCACGCATTAGGGTTCGAACACTCGAACACCCATACGGATTCTCCTGCATAGTGGCAGATATGTAAATACGGCATTTACTTACCATTTCTCAAGCATTAGGGTTCGAACACTCGAACACCTATACGGATTCTCCTGCACAGTTGTAGATATGTAAATACAACCTTTCCTTTCCATTTCTCACGCATTAGGGTTCGAACACTCAAACAACTATACCGATTCTCCTGCACAGTGGCAGATATGTAAATACGGCATTTATTTGCCATTTCTCACGCATTAGGGTTCGAACACTCGAACAACTATACGGATTCTCCTGCACAGTGGCAGATATGTAAATACAACGTTTCGTTACCATTTCTCACGCATTACGGTTCGAACACTCGAACACCGATACGGATTCTCCTGCACAGTGGCAGATATGTAAGTACGACATTTACTTACCATTTCTCACGCATTAGGGTTCGAACACTCGAACACCTATACGGATTCCCCTGCACAGTGGCAGATATGTAAATACAACGTTTCCTCACAATTTCTCACGCATTAGGGTTCGAACACTCGAACACCTATACGGATTCTCCTGCACAGTTGTAGATATGTAAATACAAAGTTTCCTTACCATTTCTCCCGCATTAGGGTTCGAACACTCGAACACCTATACGGATTCTGCTGCACAGTGGCAGATATGTAAATACGGCATTTATTTGGCATTTCTCACGCATTAGGGTTCGAACACTCGAACACCTATACGGATTCTGCTGCACAGTGGCGGATATGTAAATACGGCATTTATTTGCCATTTACCACGCATTAGGGTTCGAACACCCGAACACCTATACGGATTCTCCTGCACAGTGGCAGATGTGTAAATACAACGTTTCCTAACCACTTCTCACGCATTAGGGTTCGAAAACTCGAGCACCTATACGGATTCTCCTGCACAGTGGCAGATATGTAAATACGGCATTTACTTACCATTTCTCACGCATTAGGGTTCGAACACTCGAACACCTATACGGATTCTCTTGCACAATTGTAGATATGTAAATACAACGTTTCCTTACCATTTCTCACGCATTAGGGTTCGAACACTCGAACACCTATACGGATTCTGCCGCACAGTGGCAGATATGTAAATACGGCATTTATTTGCCATTTCTCACGCATTAGGGTTCGAACACTCGAACACCTGTACGGATTCTCCTGCATAGTGGCAGATATGTAAATACAACGTTTCCTTACAATTTCTCACGCATTAGGGTTCGAACACTTGAACACCTATACGGATTCTCCTGCACAGTGGCAGATATGTAAATACAACGTTTCCTTACCATTTCTCACGCATTAGGGTTCGAACACTCGAACACCTATACGGATTCTCCTGCAAAGTGGCAGATATGTAAATACGGCATTGATTTGCCATTTCTCACGCATTAGGGTTCGAACACTCGAATACCTATACGGATTCTCCTGCACAGTGGCAGATATGTAAATACGGCATTTATTTGCCATTTCTCACGCATTACGGTTCGAACACTCGAACACTTATACGGATTCTCCTGCACAGTGGCAGATATGTAAATACAACGTTTCGTTACCATTTCTCACGCATTAAGGTTCGAACACTCGAACACCTATACGGATTCTCCTGCACAGTGGCACATATGTAAATACGACATTTACTTACCATTTCTCACGCATTAGGGTTCGAACACTCGAACACCTATACGGATTCTCCTGCACAGTGGCAGATATGTAAATACGGCATTTATTTGCCATTCCTCACGCATTAGGGTTCGAACACTCGAACACCTATTCGGATTCCCCTGCACAGTGGCAGATATGTAAATACAACGTTTCCTTACCGTTTCTCACGCATTAGGGTTCGAACACTCGAACACCTATACGGATTCTCCTCCGCAATGGCAGATATGTAAATACGGCATTTACTTACCATTTCTCACGCATTAGGGTTCGAACACCCGAACACCTATACGGATTCTCCTGCACAGTTGTAGATATGTAAATACAACGTTTCCTTACCATTTCTCACGCATTAGGGTTCGAACACTCGAACACCTATACGGATTTTGCTGCACAGTGGCAGAAATGTAAATACGGCATTTATTTGCCATTTCTCACGCATTAGGGTTCGAACACTCGAACACCTACACGGATTCTCCTGCACAGTGGCAGATATGTAAATACAACGTTTCCTTACAATTTCTCACGCATTAGGGTTCGAACACTCGAACACCTACACGGATTCTGCTGCACAGTGTCAGATATGTAAAGACAGCGTTTCCTTACAATTTCTCAGGCATTAGGGTTCGAACACTCGAACATCTATACGGATTCTCCTGTACAGTGGCAGATATGTAAATACGGCATTTACTTACCATTTCTCACGCATTAGGGTTCGAACACTCGAACACCTATACGGATTCTCCTGCACAATTACAGATATGTAAATACAACGTTTCCTTACCATTTCTCACGCATTAGGGCTCGAATACTCGAACACTTATACGGATTCTGCTGCACAGTGGCAGATATGTAAATACGGCATTTATTTGCCATTTCTCACGCATTAGGTTTCGAACACTCGAACACCTATACGGATTCTCCTGCACAGTGGCAGATATGTAAATACAACGTTTCCTTACCATTTCTCACGCATTAGGGTTCGAACACTCGAACACCTATACGGATTCTCCTGCACAGTGACAGATATGTAAATACGACATTTACTTACCATTTCTCACGCATTAGGGTTCGAACACTCGAACACCTATACGGATTCTCCTGCACAGTGGCAGATATGTAAATACAACGTTTCCTCACAATTTCACACGCATTAGGGTTCGAACACTCGAACACCTATACGGATTCTGCTGCACAGTCGCAGATATGTAAATACGGCATTTACTAACCATTTCTCACGCATTAGGGTTCGAACACTCGAACACCTATACGGATTCTCCTGCACAGTTGCAGATATGTAAATACAACGTTTCCTTACCATTTCTTACGCATTAGGGTTCGAACACTCGAACACCTTAACGGATTCTCCTGCACAGTGGCAGATATGTAAATACGGCATTAATTTTCCATTTCTCACGCGTTAGGGTTCGAACACTCGAACACCTATACGGGTTCTCCTGCACAGTGGCAGATATGTAAATACAACGTTTCCTTACCATTTCTCACGCATTAGGGTTCGAACACTCGAACACCTATACGGATTCTTCTGCACAGTGGCCGATATGTAAATACGACATTTACTTACCATTTCTCACGCATTAGGGTTCGAACACTCGAACACCTATACGGATTCTCCTGCACAGTGGCAGATATGTAAATACAACGTTTCCTCACAATTTCTCACGCATTAGGGTTCGAACACTCGAACACCTATACGGATTCTCCTGCACAGTGGCAGATATGTAAATACGGCATTTCCTTACCATTTCTCACGCATTAGGGTTCGAACACTGGAACACCTATACGGATTCTCCTGCACCGTTGCAGATATGTAAATACAACGTTTCCTTACCATTTCTCACGCATTAGGGTTCGAACACTCGAACACCTATACGGAATCTCCTGCACAGTGACAGATATGTAAATACGGCATTTATTTGCCATTTCTCACGCATTAGGGTTCGAACACTCGAAAACCTATTCGGATTCCCCTGCACAGTGGCAGATATGTAAATACAACGTTTCCTTACCATTTCTCACGCATTAGGGTTCGAACACTCGAACACCCATACGGATTCTCCTGCATAGTGGCAGATATGTAAATACGGCATTTACTTACCATTTCTCAAGCATTAGGGTTCGAACACTCGAACACCTATACGGATTCTCCTGCACAGTTGTAGATATGTAAATACAACGTTTCCTTACCATTTCTCACGCATTAGGGTTCGAACACTCGAACACCTATACGGATTTTGCTGCACAGTGGCAGAAATGTAAATACGGCATTTATTTGCCATTTCTCACGCATTAGGGTTCGAACACTCGAACACCTACACGGATTCTCCTGCACAGTGGCAGATATGTAAATACAACGTTTCCTTACAATTTCTCACGCATTAGGGTTCGAACACTCGAACACCTACACGGATTCTGCTGCACAGTGTCAGATATGTAAAGAGAGCGTTTCCTTACAATTTCTCACGCATTAGGGTTCGAACACTCGAACATCTATACGGATTCTCCTGTACAGTGGCAGATATGTAAATACGGCATTTACTTACCATTTCTCACGCATTAGGGTTCGAACACTCGAACACCTACACGGATTCTCCTGCACAGTGGCAGATATGTAAATACAACGTTTCCTTACAATTTCTCACGCATTAGGGTTCGAACACTCGAACACCTACACGGATTCTCCTGCACAGTGGCAGATATGTAAATACAACGTTTCCTTACCATTTCTCACGCATTAGGGTTCGAACACTCGAACACCTATACGGATTCTCCTGCACAATTACAGATATGTAAATACAACGTTTCCTTATCATTTCTCACGCATTAGGGCTCGAATACTCGAACACTTATACGGATTCTGCTGCACAGTGGCAGATATGTAAATACGGCATTTATTTGCCATTTCTCACGCATTAGGGTTCGAACACTCGAACACCTATACGGATTCTCCTGCACAGTGGCAGATATGTAAATACAACGTTTCCTTACCATTTCTCACGCATTAGGGTTCGAACACTCGAACACCTATACGGATTCTCCTGCACAGTGACAGATATGTAAATACGACATTTACTTACCATTTCTCACGCATTAGGGTTCGAACACTCGAACACCTATACGGATTCTCCTGCACAGTGGCAGATATGTAAATACAACGTTTCCTCACAATTTCACACGCATTAGGGTTCGAACACTCGAACACCTATACGGATTCTGCTGCACAGTCGCAGATATGTAAATACGGCATTTACTTACCATTTCTCACGCATTAGGGTTCGAACACTCGAACACCTATACGGATTCTCCTGCACAGTTGCATATATGTAAATACAACGTTTCCTTACCATTTCTTACGCATTAGGGTTCGAACACTCGAACACCTTAACGGATTCTCCTGCACAGTGGCAGATATGTAAATACGGCATTAATTTGCCATTTCTCACGCGTTAGGGCTCGAACACTCGAACACCTATACGGGTTCTCCTGCACAGTGGCAGATATGTAAATACAACGTTTCCTTACCATTTCTCACGCATTAGGGTTCGAACACTCGAACACCTGTACGGATTCTCCTGCATACTGGCAGATATGTAAATACAACGTTTCCTTACAATTTCTCACGCATTAGGGTTCGAACACTTGAACACCTATACGGATTCTCCTGCACAGTGGCAGATATGTAAATACAACGTTTCCTTACCATTTCTCACGCATTAGGGTTCGAACACTCGAACACCTATACGGATTCTCCTGCAAAGTGGCAGATATGTAAATACGGCATTGATTTGCCATTTCTCACGCATTAGGGTTCGAACACTCGAATACCTATACGGATTCTCCTGCACAGTGGCAGATATGTAAATACGGCATTTATTTGCCATTTCTCATGCATTACGGTTCGAACACTCGAACACTTATACGGATTCTCCTGCACAGTGGCAGATATGTAAATACAACGTTTCGTTACCATTTCTCACGCATTAAGGTTCGAACACTCGAACACCTATACGGATTCTCCTGCACAGTGGCACATATGTAAATACGACATTTACTTACCATTTCTCACGCATTAGGGTTCGAACACTCGAACACCTATACGGATTCTCCTGCACAGTGGCAGATATGTAAATACGGCATTTATTTGCCATTTCTCACGCATTAGGGTTCGAACACTCGAACACCTATTCGGATTCCCCTGCACAGTGGCAGATATGTAAATACAACGTTTCCTTACCATTTCTCACGCATTAGGGTTCGAACACTCGAACACCTATACGGATTCTCCTCCGCAGTGGCAGATATGTAAATACGGCATTTACTTACCATTTCTCACGCATTAGGGTTCGAACACCCGAACACCTATACGGATTCTCCTGCACAGTTGTAGATATGTAAATACAACGTTTCCTTACCATTTCTCACGCATTAGGGTTCGAACACTCGAACACCTATACGGATTTTGCTGCACAGTGGCAGAAATGTAAATACGGCATTTATTTGCCATTTCTCACGCATTAGGGTTCGAACACTCGAACACCTACACGGATTCTCCTGCACAGTGGCAGATATGTAAATACAACGTTTCCTTACAATTTCTCACGCATTAGGGTTCGAACACTCGAACACCTACACGGATTCTGCTGCACAGTGTCAGATATGTAAAGACAGCGTTTCCTTACAATTTCTCACGCATTAGGGTTCGAACACTCGAACATCTATACGGATTCTCCTGTACAGTGGCAGATATGTAAATACGGCATTTACCTACCATTTCTCACGCATTAGGGTTCGAACACTCGAACACCTATACGGATTCTCCTGCACAATTACAGATATGTAAATACAACGTTTCCTTACCATTTCTCACGCATTAGGGCTCGAATACTCGAACACTTATACGGATTCTGCTGTACAGTGGCAGATATGTAAATACGGCATTTATTTGCCATTTCTCACGCATTAGGGTTCGAACACTCGAACACCTATACGGATTCTCCTGCACAGTGGCAGATATGTAAATACAACGTTTCCTTACCATTTCTCACGCATTAGGCTTCGAACACTCGAACACCTATACGGATTCTCCTGCACAGTGACAGATATGTAAATACGACATTTACTTACCATTTCTCACGCATTAGGGTTCGAACACTCGAACACCTATACGGATTCTCCTGCACAGTGGCAGATATGTAAATACAACGTTTCCTCACAATTTCACACGCATTAGGGTTCGAACACTCGAACACCTATACGGATTCTGCTGCACAGTCGCAGATATGTAAATACGGCATTTACTTACCATTTCTCACGCATTAGGGTTCGAACACTCGAACACCTATACGGATTCTCCTGCACAGTTGCAGATATGTAAATACAACGTTTCCTTACCATTTCTTACGCATTAGGGTTCGAACATTCGAACACTTTAACGGATTCTCCTGCACAGTGGCAGATATATAAATACGACATTAATTTGCCATTTCTCACGCGTTAGGGCTCGAACACTCGAACACCTATACGGGTTCTCCTGCACAGTGGCAGATATGTAAATACAACGTTTCCTTACCATTTCTCACGCATTAGGGTTCGAACACTCGAACACCTGTACGGATTCTCCTGCATAGTGGCAGATATGTAAATACAACGTTTCCTTACAATTTCTCACGCATTAGGGTTCGAACACTTGAACACCTATACGGATTCTCCTGCACAGTGGCAGATATGTAAATACAACGTTTCCTTACCATTTCTCACGCATTAGGTTTCGAACACTCGAACACCTATACGGATTCTCCTGCAAAGTGGCAGATATGTAAATACGGCATTGATTTGCCATTTCTCACGCATTAGGGTTCGAACACTCGAATACCTATACGGATTCTCCTGCACAGTGGCAGATATGTAAATACGGCATTTATTTGCCATTTCTCACGCATTACGGTTCGAACACTCGAACACTTATACGGATTCTCCTGCACAGTGGCAGATATGTAAATACAACGTTTCGTTACCATTTCTCACGCATTAAGGTTCGAACACTCGAACACCTATACGGATTCTCCTGCACAGTGGCACATATGTAAATACGACATTTACTTACCATTTCTCACGCATTAGGGTTCGAACACTCGAACACCTATACGGATTCTCCTGCACAGTGGCAGATATGTAAATACGGCATTTATTTGCCATTTCTCACGCATTAGGGTTCGAACACTCGAACACCTATTCGGATTCCCCTGCACAGTGGCAGATATGTAAATACAACGTTTCCTTACCATTTCTCACGCATTAGGGTTCGAACACTCGAACACCTATACGGATTCTCCTCCGCAGTGGCAGATATGTAAATACGGCATTTACTTACCATTTCTCACGCATTAGGGTTCGAACACCCGAACACCTATACGGATTCTCCTGCACAGTTGTAGATATGTAAATACAACGTTTCCTTACCATTTCTCACGCATTAGGGTTCGAACACTCGAACACCTATACGGATTTTGCTGCACAGTGGCAGAAATGTAAATACGGCATTTATTTGCCATTTCTCACGCATTAGGGTTCGAACACTCGAACACCTACACGGATTCTCCTGCACAGTGGCAGATATGTAAATACAACGTTTCCTTACAATTTCTCACGCATTAGGGTTCGAACACTCGAACACCTACACGGATTCTGCTGCACAGTGTCAGATATGTAAAGACAGCGTTTCCTTACAATTTCTCACGCATTAGGGTTCGAACACTCGAACATCTATACGGATTCTCCTGTACAGTGGCAGATATGTAAATACGGCATTTACTTACCATTTCTCACGCATTAGGGTTCGAACACTCGAACACCTATACGGATTCTCCTGCACAATTACAGATATGTAAATACAACGTTTCCTTACCATTTCTCACGCATTAGGGCTCGAATACTCGAACACTTATACGGATTCTGCGGCACAGTGGCAGATATGTAAATACGACATTTATTTGCCATTTCTCACGCATTAGGGTTCGAACACTCGAACACCTATACGGATTCTCCTGCACAGTGGCAGATATGTAAATACAACGTTTCCTTACCATTTCTCACGCATTAGGGTTCGAACACTCGAACACCTATACGGATTCTCCTGCACAGTGACAGATATGTAAATACGACATTTACTTACCATTTCTCACGCATTAGGGTTCGAACACTCGAACACCTATACGGATTCTCCTGCACAGTGGCAGATATGTAAATACAACGTTTCCTCACAATTTCACACGCATTAGGGTTCGAACACTCGAACACCTATACGGATTCTGCTGCACAGTCGCAGATATGTAAATACGGCATTTACTAACCATTTCTCACGCATTAGGGTTCGAACACTCGAACACCTATACGGATTCTCCTGCACAGTTGCAGATATGTAAATACAACGTTTCCTTACCATTTCTTACGCATTAGGGTTCGAACACTCGAACACCTTAACGGATTCTCCTGCACAGTGGCAGATATGTAAATACGGCATTAATTTGCCATTTCTCACGCGTTAGAGTTCGAACACTCGAACACCTATACGGGTTCTCCTGCACAGTGGCAGATATGTAAATACAACGTTTCCTTACCATTTCTCACGCATTAGGGTTCGAACACTCGAACACCTATACGGATTCTCCTGCACAGTGGCAGATATGTAAATACGACATTTACTTACCATTTCTCACGCATTAGGGTTCGAACACTCGAACACCTATACGGATTCTCCTGCACAGTGGCAGATATGTAAATACAACGTTTCCTCACAATTTCTCACGCATTAGGGTTCGAACACTCGAACACCTATACGGATTCTCCTGCACAGTGGCAGATATGTAAATACGGCATTTCCTTACCATTTCTCACGCATTAGGGTTCGAACACTGGAACACCTATACGGATTCTCCTTCACCGTCGCAGATATGTAAATACAACGTTTCCTTACCATTTCTCACGCATTAGGATTCGAACACTCGAACACCTATACGGAATCTCCTGCACAGTGGCAGATATGTAAATACGGCATTTATTTGCCATTTCTCACGCATTAGGGTTCGAACACTCGAAAACCTATTCGGATTCCCCTGCACAGTGGCAGATATGTAAATACAACGTTTCCTTACCATTTCTCACGCATTAGGGTTCGAACACTCGAACACCCATACGGATTCTCCTGCATAGTGGCAGATATGTAAATACGGCATTTACTTACCATTTCTCAAGCATTAGGGTTCGAACACTCGAACACCTATACGGATTCTCCTGCACAGTTGTAGATATGTAAATACAACGTTTCCTTACCATTTCTCACGCATTAGGGTTCGAACACTCGAACACCTATACGGATTTTGCTGCACAGTGGCAGAAATGTAAATACGGCATTTATTTGCCATTTCTCACGCATTAGGGTTCGAACACTCGAACACCTACACGGATTCTCCTGCACAGTGGCAGATATGTAAATACAACGTTTCCTTACAATTTCTCACGCATTAGGGTTCGAACACTCGAACACCTACACGGATTCTGCTGCACAGTGTCAGATATGTAAAGAGAGCGTTTCCTTACAATTTCTCACGCATTTGGGTTCGAACACTCGAACATCTATACGGATTCTCCTGTACAGTGGCAGATATGTAAATACGGCATTTACTTACCATTTCTCACGCATTAGGGTTCGAACACTCGAACACCTATACGGATTCTCCTGCACAATTACAGATATGTAAATACAACGTTTCCTTACCATTTCTCACGCATTAGGGCTCGAATACTCGAACACTTATACGGATTCTGCTGCACAGTGGCAGATATGTAAATACGGCATTTATTTGCCATTTCTCACGCACTAGGGTTCGAACACTCGAACACCTGTACGGATTCTCTTGCACAGTGGCAGATATGTAAATACAACGTTTCCTTACCATTTCTCACGCATAAGGGTTCGAACACTCGAACACCTATACGGATTCTCCTGCACAGTGACAGATATGTAAATACGACATTTACTTACCATTTCTCACGCATTAGGGTTCGAACACTCGAACACCTATACGGATTCTCCTGCACAGTGGCAGATATGTAAATACAACGTTTCCTCACAATTTCACACACATTAGGGTTCGAACACTCGAACACCTATACGGATTCTGCTGCACAGTCGCAGATATGTAAATACGGCATTTACTTACCATTTCTCACGCATTAGGGTTCGAACACTCGAACACCTATACGGATTCTCCTGCACAGTTGCAGATATGTAAATACAACGTTTCCTTACCATTTCTTACGCATTAGGGTTCGAACACTCGAACACCTTAACGGATTCTCCTGCACAGTGGCAGATATGTAAATACGGCATTAATTTGCCATTTCTCACGCGTTAGGGCTCGAACACTCGAACACCTATACGGGTTCTCCTGCACAGTGGCAGATATGTAAATACAACGTTTCCTTACCATTTCTCACGCATTAGGGTTCGAACACTCGAACACCTATACGGATTCTCCTGCACAGTGGCAGATATGTAAATACGACATTTACTTACCATTTCTCACGCATTAGGGTTCGAACACTCGAACACCTACACGGATTCTCCTGCAAAGTGGCAGATATGTAAATACAACGTTTCCTCACAATTTCTCACGCATTAGGGTTCGAACACTCGAACACCTATACGGATTCTCCTGCACAGTGGCAGATATGTAAATACGGCATTTCCTTACCATTTCTCACGCATTAGGGTTCGAACACTGGAACACCTATACGGATTCTCCTGCACCGTTGCAGATATGTAAATACAACGTTTCCTTACCATTTCTCACGCATTAGGGTTCGAACACTCGAACACCTATACGGAATCTCCTGCACAGTGGCAGATATGTAAATACGGCATTTATTTGCCATTTCTCACGCATTAGGGTTCGAACACTCGAAAACCTATTCGGATTCCCCTGCACAGTGGCAGATATGTAAATACAACGTTTCCTTACCATTTCTCACGCATTAGGGTTCGAACACTCGAACACCCATACGGATTCTCCTGCATAGTGGCAGATATGCAAATACGGCATTTACTTACCATTTCTCAAGCATTAGGGTTCGAACACTCGAACACCTATACGGATTCTCCTGCACAGTTGTAGATATGTAAATACAACGTTTCCTTACCATTTCTCACGCATTAGGGTTCGAACACTCAAACAACTATACCGATTCTCCTGCACAGTGGCAGATATGTAAATACGGCATTTATTTGCCATTTCTCACGCATTAGGGTTCGAACACTCGAACACCTATACGGATTCTCCTGCACAGTGGCAGATATGTAAATACAACGTTTCGTTACCATTTCTCACGCATTACGGTTCGAACACTCGAACACCTATACGGATTCTTCTGCACAGTGGCAGATATGTAAATACGACATTTACTTACCATTTCTCACGCATTAGGGTTCGAACACTCGAACACCTATACAGATTCCCCTGCACAGTGGCAGATATGTAAATACAACGTTTCCTCACAATTTCTCACGCATTAGGGTTCGAACACTCGAACACCTATACGGATTCTCCTGCACAGTTGTAGATATGTAAATACAAAGTTTCCTTACCATTTCTCCCGCATTAGGGTTCGAACACTCGAACACCTATACGGATTCTGCTGCACAGTGGCAGATATGTAAATACGGCATTTATTTGGCATTTCTCACGCATTAGGGTTCGAACACTCGAACACCTATACGGATTCAGCTGCACAGTGGCGGATATGTAAATACGGCATTTATTTGCCATTTACCACGCATTAGGGTTCGAACACACGAACACCTATACGGATTCTCCTGCACAGTGGCAGATGTGTAAATACAACGTTTCCTAACCATTTCTCACGCATTAGGGTTCGAACACTCGAGCACCTATACGGATTCTCCTGCACAGTGGCAGATATGTAAATACGGCATTTACTTACCATTTCTCACGCATTAGGGTTCGAACACTCGAACACCTATACGGATTCTCCTGCACAATTGTAGATATGTAAATACAACGTTTCCTTACCATTTCTCACGCATTAGGGTTCGAACACTCGAACACCTATACGGATTCTGCCGCACAGTGGCAGATATGTAAATACGGCATTTATTTGCCATTTCTCACGCATTAGGGTTCGAACACTCGAACACCTATACGGATTCTCCTGCATAGTGGCAGATATGTAAATACAACGTTTCCTTACAATTTCTCACGCATTAGGGTTCGAACACTTGAACACCTATATGGATTCTCCTGCACAGTGGCAGATATGTAAATACAACGTTTCCTTACCATTTCTCACGCATTAGGGTTCGAACACTCGAACACCTATACGGATTCTCCTGCAAAGTGGCAGATATGTAAATACGGCATTGATTTGCCATTTCTCACGCATTAGGGTTCGAACACTCGAATACCTATACGGATTCTCCTGCACAGTGGCAGATATGTAAATACGGCATTTATTTGCCATTTCTCACGCATTACGGTTCGAACACTCGAACACTTATACGGATTCTCCTGCACAGTGGCAGATATGTAAATACAACGTTTCGTTACCATTTCTCACGCATTAGGGTTCGAACACTCGAACACCTATACGGATTCTCCTGCACAGTGACAGATATGTAAATACGACATTTACTTACCATTTCTCACGCATTAGGGTTCGAACACTCGAACACCTATACGGATTCTCCTGCACAGTGGCAGATATGTAAATACAACGTTTCCTCACAATTTCACACGCATTAGGGTTCGAACACTCGAACACCTATACGGATTCTGCTGCACAGTCGCAGATATGTAAATACGGCATTTACTAACCATTTCTCACGCATTAGGGTTCGAACACTCGAACACCTATACGGATTCTCCTGCACAGTTGCAGATATGTAAATACAACGTTTCCTTACCATTTCTTACGCATTAGGGTTCGAACACTCGAACACCTTAACGGATTCTCCTGCACAGTGGCAGATATGTAAATACGGCATTAATTTGCCATTTCTCACGCGTTAGAGTTCGAACACTCGAACACCTATACGGGTTCTCCTGCACAGTGGCAGATATGTAAATACAACGTTTCCTTACCATTTCTCACGCATTAGGGTTCGAACACTCGAACACCTATACGGATTCTCCTGCACAGTGGCAGATATGTAAATACGACATTTACTTACCATTTCTCACGCATTAGGGTTCGAACACTCGAACACCTATACGGATTCTCCTGCACAGTGGCAGATATGTAAATACAACGTTTCCTCACAATTTCTCACGCATTAGGGTTCGAACACTCGAACACCTATACGGATTCTCCTGCACAGTGGCAGATATGTAAATACGGCATTTCCTTACCATTTCTCACGCATTAGGGTTCGAACACTGGAACACCTATACGGATTCTCCTGCACCGTCGCAGATATGTAAATACAACGTTTCCTTACCATTTCTCACGCATTAGGATTCGAACACTCGAACACCTATACGGAATCTCCTGCACAGTGGCAGATATGTAAATACGGCATTTATTTGCCATTTCTCACGCATTAGGGTTCGAACACTCGAAAACCTATTCGGATTCCCCTGCACAGTGGCAGATATGTAAATACAACGTTTCCTTACCATTTCTCACGCATTAGGGTTCGAACACCTCGAACACCCATACGGATTCTCCTGCATAGTGGCAGATATGTAAATACGGCATTTACTTACCATTTCTCAAGCATTAGGGTTCGAACACTCGAACACCTATACGGATTCTCCTGCACAGTTGTAGATATGTAAATACAACGTTTCCTTACCATTTCTCACGCATTAGGGTTCGAACACTCGAACACCTATACGGATTTTGCTGCACAGTGGCAGAAATGTAAATACGGCATTTATTTGCCATTTCTCACGCATTAGGGTTCGAACACTCGAACACCTACACGGATTCTCCTGCACAGTGGCAGATATGTAAATACAACGTTTCCTTACAATTTCTCACGCATTAGGGTTCGAACACTCGAACACCTACACGGATTCTGCTGCACAGTGTCAGATATGTAAAGAGAGCGTTTCCTTACAATTTCTCACGCATTAGGGTTCGAACACTCGAACATCTATACGGATTCTCCTGTACAGTGGCAGATATGTAAATACGGCATTTACTTACCATTTCTCACGCATTAGGGTTCGAACACTCGAACACCTATACGGATTCTCCTGCACAATTACAGATATGTAAATACAACGTTTCCTTACCATTTCTCACGCATTAAGGCTCGAATACTCGAACACTTATACGGATTCTGCTGCACAGTGGCAGATATGTAAATACGGCATTTATTTGCCATTTCTCACGCATTAGGGTTCGAACACTCGAACACCTGTACGGATTCTCCTGCACAGTGGCAGATATGTAAATACAACGTTTCCTTACCATTTCTCACGCATAAGGGTTCGAACACTCGAACACCTATACGGATTCTCCTGCACAGTGACAGATATGTAAATACGACATTTACTTACCATTTCTCACGCATTAGGGTTCGAACACTCGAACACCTATACGGATTCTCCTGCACAGTGGCAGATATGTAAATACAACGTTTCCTCACAATTTCACACGCATTAGGGTTCGAACACTCGAACACCTATACGGATTCTGCTGCACAGTCGCAGATATGTAAATACGGCATTTACTTACCATTTCTCACGCATTAGGGTTCGAACACTCGAACACCTATACGGATTCTCCCGCACAGTTGCAGATATGTAAATACAACGTTTCCTTACCATTTCTTACGCATTAGGGTTCGAACACTCGAACACCTTAACGGATTCTCCTGCACAGTGGCAGATATGTAAATACGGCATTAATTTGCCATTTCTCACGCGTTAGGGCTCGAACACTCGAACACCTATACGGGTTCTCCTGCACAGTGGCAGATATGTAAATACAACGTTTCCTTACCATTTCTCACGCATTAGGGTTCGAACACTCGAACACCTATACGGATTCTCCTGCACAGTGGCAGATATGTAAATACAACGTTTCCTCACAATTTCACACGCATTAGGGTTCGAACACTCGAACACCTATACGGATTCTGCTGCACAGTCGCAGATATGTAAATACGGCATTTACTTACCATTTCTCACGCATTAGGGTTCGAACACTCGAACACCTATACGGATTCTCCTGCACAGTTGCAGATATGTAAATACAACGTTTCCTTACCATTTCTTACGCATTAGGGTTCGAACACTCGAACACCTTAACGGATTCTCCTGCACAGTGGCAGATATGTAAATACGGCATTAATTTGCCATTTCTCACGCGTTAGGGCTCGAACACTCGAACACCTATACGGGTTCTCCTGCACAGTGGCAGATATGTACATACAACGTTTCCTTACCATTTCTCACGCATTAGGGTTCGAACACTCGAACACCTATACGGATTCTCCTGCACAGTGGCAGATATGTAAATACGACATTTACTTACCATTTCTCACGCATTAGGGTTCGAACACTCGAACACCTACACGGATTCTCCTGCAAAGTGGCAGATATGTAAATACAACGTTTCCGCACAATTTCTCACGCATTAGGGTTCGAACACTCGAACACCTATACGGATTCTCCTGCACAGTGGCAGATATGTAAATACGGCATTTCCTTACCATTTCTCACGCATTAGGGTTCGAACACTGGAACACCTATACGGATTCTCCTGCACCGTTGCAGATATGTAAATACAACGTTTCCTTACCATTTCTCACGCATTAGGGTTCGAACACTCGAACACCTATACGGAATCTCCTGCACAGTGGCAGATATGTAAATACGGCATTTATTTGCCATTTCTCACGCATTAGGGTTCGAACACTCGAAAACCTATTCGGATTCCCCTGCACAGTGGCAGATATGTAAATACAACGTTTCCTTACCATTTCTCACGCATTAGGGTTCGAACACTCGAACACCCATACGGATTCTCCTGCATAGTGGCAGATATGCAAATACGGCATTTACTTACCATTTCTCAAGCATTAGGGTTCGAACACTCGAACACCTATACGGATTCTCCTGCACAGTTGTAGATATGTAAATACAACGTTTCCTTACCATTTCTCACGCATTAGGGTTCGAACACTCAAACAACTATACCGATTCTCCTGCACAGTGGCAGATATGTAAATACGGCATTTATTTGCCATTTCTCACGCATTAGGGTTCGAACACTCGAACACCTATACGGATTCTCCTGCACAGTGGCAGATATGTAAATACAACGTTTCGTTACCATTTCTCACGCATTACGGTTCGAACACTCGAACACCTATACGGATTCTTCTGCACAGTGGCAGATATGTAAATACGACATTTACTTACCATTTCTCACGCATTAGGGTTCGAACACTCGAACACCTATACAGATTCCCCTGCACAGTGGCAGATATGTAAATACAACGTTTCCTCACAATTTCTCACGCATTAGGGTTCGAACACTCGAACACCTATACGGATTCTCCTGCACAGTTGTAGATATGTAAGTACAAAGTTTCCTTACCATTTCTCCCGCATTAGGGTTCGAACACTCGAACACCTATACGGATTCTGCTGCACAGTGGCAGATATGTAAATACGGCATTTATTTGGCATTTCTCACGCATTAGGGTTCGAACACTCGAACACCTATACGGATTCAGCTGCACAGTGGCGGATATGTAAATACGGCATTTATTTGCCATTTACCACGCATTAGGGTTCGAACACACGAACACCTATACGGATTCTCCTGCACAGTGGCAGATGTGTAAATACAACGTTTCCTAACCATTTCTCACGCATTAGGGTTCGAACACTCGAGCACCTATACGGATTCTCCTGCACAGTGGCAGATATGTAAATACGGCATTTACTTACCATTTCTCACGCATTAGGGTTCGAACACTCGAACACCTATACGGATTCTCCTGCACAATTGTAGATATGTAAATACAACGTTTCCTTACCATTTCTCACGCATTAGGGTTCGAACACTCGAACACCTATACGGATTCTGCCGCACAGTGGCAGATATGTAAATACGGCATTTATTTGCCATTTCTCACGCATTAGGGTTCGAACACTCGAACACCTATACGGATTCTCCTGCATAGTGGCAGATATGTAAATACAACGTTTCCTTACAATTTCTCACGCATTAGGGTTCGAACACTTGAACACCTATACGGATTCTCCTGCACAGTGGCAGATATGTAAATACAACGTTTCCTTACCATTTCTCACGCATTAGGGTTCGAACACTCGAACACCTATACGGATTCTCCTGCAAAGTGGCAGATATGTAAATACGGCATTGATTTGCCATTTCTCACGCATTAGGGTTCGAACACTCGAATACCTATACGGATTCTCCTGCACAGTGGCAGATATGTAAATACGGCATTTATTTGCCATTTCTCACGCATTACGGTTCGAACACTCGAACACTTATACGGATTCTCCTGCACAGTGGCAGATATGTAAATACAACGTTTCGTTACCATTTCTCACGCATTAGGGTTCGAACACTCGAACACCTATACGGATTCTCCTGCACAGTGACAGATATGTAAATACGACATTTACTTACCATTTCTCACGCATTAGGGTTCGAACACTCGAACATCTATACGGATTCTCCTGCACAGTGGCAGATATGTAAATACAACGTTTCCTCACAATTTCACACGCATTAGGGTTCGAACACTCGAACACCTATACGGATTCTCCTGCACAGTTGTAGATATGTAAATACAAAGTTTCCTTACCATTTCTCCCGCATTAGGGTTCGAACACTCGAACACCTATACGGATTCTGCTGCACAGTGGCAGATATGTAAATACGGCATTTATTTGGCATTTCTCACGCATTAGGGTTCGAACACTCGAACACCTATACGGATTCAGCTGCACAGTGGCGGATATGTAAATACGGCATTTATTTGCCATTTACCACGCATTAGGGTTCGAACACACGAACACCTATACGGATTCTCCTGCACAGTGGCAGATGTGTAAATACAACGTTTCCTAACCATTTCTCACGCATTAGGGTTCGAACACTCGAGCACCTATACGGATTCTCCTGCACAGTGGCAGATATGTAAATACGGCATTTACTTACCATTTCTCACGCATTAGGGTTCGAACACTCGAACACCTATACGGATTCTCCTGCACAATTGTAGATATGTAAATACAACGTTTCCTTACCATTTCTCACGCATTAGGGTTCGAACACTCGAACACCTATACGGATTCTGCCGCACAGTGGCAGATATGTAAATACGGCATTTATTTGCCATTTCTCACGCATTAGGGTTCGAACACTCGAACACCTATACGGATTCTCCTGCATAGTGGCAGATATGTAAATACAACGTTTCCTTACAATTTCTCACGCATTAGGGTTCGAACACTTGAACACCTATACGGATTCTCCTGCACAGTGGCAGATATGTAAATACAACGTTTCCTTACCATTTCTCACGCATTAGGGTTCGAACACTCGAACACCTATACGGATTCTCCTGCAAAGTGGAAGATATGTAAATACGGCATTGATTTGCCATTTCTCACGCATTAGGGTTCGAACACTCGAATACCTATACGGATTCTCCTGCACAGTGGCAGATATGTAAATACGGCATTTATTTGCCATTTCTCACGCATTACGGTTCGAACACTCGAACACTTATACGGATTCTCCTGCACAGTGGCAGATATGTAAATACAACGTTTCGTTACCATTTCTCACGCATTAGGGTTCGAACACTCGAACACCTATACGGATTCTCCTGCACAGTGACAGATATGTAAATACGACATTTACTTACCATTTCTCACGCATTAGGGTTCGAACACTCGAACACCTATACGGATTCTCCTGCACAGTGGCAGATATGTAAATACAACGTTTCCTCACAATTTCACACGCATTAGGGTTCGAACACTCGAACACCTATACGGATTCTGCTGCACAGTCGCAGATATGTAAATACGGCATTTACTAACCATTTCTCACGCATTAGGGTTCGAACACTCGAACACCTATACGGATTCTCCTGCACAGTTGCAGATATGTAAATACAACGTTTCCTTACCATTTCTTACGCATTAGGGTTCGAACACTCGAACACCTTAACGGATTCTCCTGCACAGTGGCAGATATGTAAATACGGCATTAATTTGCCATTTCTCACGCGTTAGAGTTCGAACACTCGAACACCTATACGGGTTCTCCTGCACAGTGGCAGATATGTAAATACAACGTTTCCTTACCATTTCTCACGCATTAGGGTTCGAACACTCGAACACCTATACGGATTCTCCTGCACAGTGGCAGATATGTAAATACGACATTTACTTACCATTTCTCACGCATTAGGGTTCGAACACTCGAACACCTATACGGATTCTCCTGCACAGTGGCAGATATGTAAATACAACGTTTCCTCACAATTTCTCACGCATTAGGGTTCGAACACTCGAACACCTATACGGATTCTCCTGCACAGTGGCAGATATGTAAATACGGCATTTCCTTACCATTTCTCACGCATTAGGGTTCGAACACTGGAACACCTATACGGATTCTCCTGCACCGTCGCAGATATGTAAATACAACGTTTCCTTACCATTTCTCACGCATTAGGATTCGAACACTCGAACACCTATACGGAATCTCCTGCACAGTGGCAGATATGTAAATACGGCATTTATTTGCCATTTCTCACGCATTAGGGTTCGAACACTCGAAAACCTATTCGGATTCCCCTGCACAGTGGCAGATATGTAAATACAACGTTTCCTTACCATTTCTCACGCATTAGGGTTCGAACACTCGAACACCCATACGGATTCTCCTGCATAGTGGCAGATATGTAAATACGGCATTTACTTACCATTTCTCAAGCATTAGGGTTCGAACACTCGAACACCTATACGGATTCTCCTGCACAGTTGTAGATATGTAAATACAACGTTTCCTTACCATTTCTCACGCATTAGGGTTCGAACACTCGAACACCTATACGGATTTTGCTGCACAGTGGCAGAAATGTAAATACGGCATTTATTTGCCATTTCTCACGCATTAGGGTTCGAACACTCGAACACCTACACGGATTCTCCTGCACAGTGGCAGATATGTAAATACAACGTTTCCTTACAATTTCTCACGCATTAGGGTTCGAACACTCGAACACCTACACGGATTCTGCTGCACAGTGTCAGATATGTAAAGAGAGCGTTTCCTTACAATTTCTCACGCATTAGGGTTCGAACACTCGAACATCTATACGGATTCTCCTGTACAGTGGCAGATATGTAAATACGGCATTTACTTACCATTTCTCACGCATTAGGGTTCGAACACTCGAACACCTATACGGATTCTCCTGCACAATTACAGATATGTAAATACAACGTTTCCTTACCATTTCTCACGCATTAGGGCTCGAATACTCGAACACTTATACGGATTCTGCTGCACAGTGGCAGATATGTAAATACGGCATTTATTTGCCATTTCTCACGCATTAGGGTTCGAACACTCGAACACCTGTACGGATTCTCCTGCACAGTGGCAGATATGTAAATACAACGTTTCCTTACCATTTCTCACGCATAAGGGTTCGAACACTCGAACACCTATACGGATTCTCCTGCACAGTGACAGATATGTAAATACGACATTTACTTACCATTTCTCACGCATTAGGGTTCGAACACTCGAACACCTATACGGATTCTCCTGCACAGTGGCAGATATGTAAATACAACGTTTCCTCACAATTTCACACGCATTAGGGTTCGAACACTCGAACACCTATACGGATTCTGCTGCACAGTCGCAGATATGTAAATACGGCATTTACTTACCATTTCTCACGCATTAGGGTTCGAACACTCGAACACCTATACGGATTCTCCCGCACAGTTGCAGATATGTAAATACAACGTTTCCTTACCATTTCTTACGCATTAGGGTTCGAACACTCGAACACCTTAACGGATTCTCCTGCACAGTGGCAGATATGTAAATACGGCATTAATTTGCCATTTCTCACGCGTTAGGGCTCGAACACTCGAACACCTATACGGGTTCTCCTGCACAGTGGCAGATATGTAAATACAACGTTTCCTTACCATTTCTCACGCATTAGGGTTCGAACACTCGAACACCTATACGGATTCTCCTGCACAGTGGCAGATATGTAAATACGACATTTACTTACCATTTCTCACGCATTAGGGTTCGAACACTCGAACACCTACACGGATTCTCCTGCAAAGTGGCAGATATGTAAATACAACGTTTCCTCACAATTTCTCACGCATTAGGGTTCGAACACTCGAACACCTATACGGATTCTCCTGCACAGTGGCAGATATGTAAATACGGCATTTCCTTACCATTTCTCACGCATTAGGGTTCGAACACTGGAACACCTATACGGATTCTCCTGCACCGTTGCAGATATGTAAATACAACGTTTCCTTACCATTTCTCACGCATTAGGGTTCGAACACTCGAACACCAATACGGAATCTCCTGCACAGTGGCAGATATGTAAATACGGCATTTATTTGCCATTTCTCACGCATTAGGGTTCGAACACTCGAAAACCTATTCGGATTCCCCTGCACAGTGGCAGATATGTAAATACAACGTTTCCTTACCATTTCTCACGCATTAGGGTTCGAACACTCGAACACCCATACGGATTCTCCTGCATAGTGGCAGATATGCAAATACGGCATTTACTTACCATTTCTCAAGCATTAGGGTTCGAACACTCGAACACCTATACGGATTCTCCTGCACAGTTGTAGATATGTAAATACAACGTTTCCTTACCATTTCTCACGCATTAGGGTTCGAACACTCAAACAACTATACCGATTCTCCTGCACAGTGGCAGATATGTAAATACGGCATTTATTTGCCATTTCTCACGCATTAGGGTTCGAACACTCGAACACCTATACGGATTCTCCTGCACAGTGGCAGATATGTAAATACAACGTTTCGTTACCATTTCTCACGCATTACGGTTCGAACACTCGAACACCTATACGGATTCTTCTGCACAGTGGCAGATATGTAAATACGACATTTACTTACCATTTCTCACGCATTAGGGTTCGAACACTCGAACACCTATACAGATTCCCCTGCACAGTGGCAGATATGTAAATACAACGTTTCCTCACAATTTCTCACGCATTAGGGTTCGAACACTCGAACACCTATACGAATTCTCCTGCACAGTTGTAGATATGTAAATACAAAGTTTCCTTACCATTTCTCCCGCATTAGGGTTCGAACACTCGAACACCTATACGGATTCTGCTGCACAGTGGCAGATATGTAAATACGGCATTTATTTGGCATTTCTCACGCATTAGGGTTCGAACACTCGAACACCTATACGGATTCAGCTGCACAGTGGCGGATATGTAAATACGGCATTTATTTGCCATTTACCACGCATTAGGGTTCGAACACACGAACACCTATACGGATTCTCCTGCACAGTGGCAGATGTGTAAATACAACGTTTCCTAACCATTTCTCACGCATTAGGGTTCGAACACTCGAGCACCTATACGGATTCTCCTGCACAGTGGCAGATATGTAAATACGGCATTTACTTACCATTTCTCACGCATTAGGGTTCGAACACTCGAACACCTATACGGATTCTCCTGCACAATTGTAGATATGTAAATACAACGTTTCCTTACCATTTCTCACGCATTAGGGTTCGAACACTCGAACACCTATACGGATTCTGCCGCACAGTGGCAGATATGTAAATACGGCATTTATTTGCCATTTCTCACGCATTAGGGTTCGAACACTCGAACACCTATACGGATTCTCCTGCATAGTGGCAGATATGTAAATACAACGTTTCCTTACAATTTCTCACGCATTAGGGTTCGAACACTTGAACACCTATACGGATTCTCCTGCACAGTGGCAGATATGTAAATACAACGTTTCCTTACCATTTCTCACGCATTAGGGTTCGAACACTCGAACACCTATACGGATTCTCCTGCAAAGTGGCAGATATGTAAATACGGCATTGATTTGCCATTTCTCACGCATTAGGGTTCGAACACTCGAATACCTATACGGATTCTCCTGCACAGTGGCAGATATGTAAATACGGCATTTATTTGCCATTTCTCACGCATTACGGTTCGAACACTCGAACACTTATACGGATTCTCCTGCACAGTGGCAGATATGTAAATACAACGTTTCGTTACCATTTCTCACGCATAAAGGTTCGAACACTCGAACACCTATACGGATTCTCCTGCACAGTGGCACATATGTAAATACGACATTTACTTACCATTTCTCACGCATTAGGGTTCGAACACTCGAACACCTATACGGATTCTCCTGCACAGTGGCAGATATGTAAATACGGCATTTATTTGCCATTTCTCACGCATTAGGGTTCGAACACTCGAACACCTATTCGGATTCCCCTGCACAGTGGCAGATATGTAAATACAACGTTTCCTTACCATTTCTCACGCATTAGGGTTCGAACACTCGAACACCTATACGGATTCTCCTCCACAGTGGCAGATATGTAAATACGGCATTTACTTACCATTTCTCACGCATTAGGGTTCGAACACCCGAACACCTATACGGATTCTCCTGCACAGTTGTAGATATGTAAATACAACGTTTCCTTACCATTTCTCACGCATTAGGGTTCGAACACTCGAACACCTATACGGATTTTGCTGCACAGTGGCAGAAATGTAAATACGGCATTTATTTGCCATTTCTCACGCATTAGGGTTCGAACACTCGAACACCTACACGGATTCTCCTGCACAGTGGCAGATATGTAAATACAACGTTTCCTTACAATTTCTCACGCATTAGGGTTCGAACACTCGAACACCTACACGGATTCTGCTGCACAGTGTCAGATATGTAAAGACAGCGTTTCCTTACAATTTCTCACGCATTAGGGTTCGAACACTCGAACATCTATACGGATTCTCCTGTACAGTGGCAGATATGTAAATACGGCATTTACTTACCATTTCTCACGCATTTGGGTTCGAACACTCGAACACCTATACGGATTCTCCTGCACAATTACAGATATGTAAATACAACGTTTCCTTACCATTTCTCACGCATTAGGGCTCGAATACTCGAACACTTATACGGATTCTGCTGCACAGTGGCAGATATGTAAATACGGCATTTATTTGCCATTTCTCACGCATTAGGGTTCGAACACTCGAACACCTATACGGATTCTCCTGCACAGTGGCAGATATGTAAATACAACGTTTCCTTACCATTTCTCACGCATTAGGGTTCGAACACTCGAACACCTATACAGATTCTCCTGCACAGTGACAGATATGTAAATACGACATTTACTTACCATTTCTCACGCATTAGGGTTCGAACACTCGAACACCTATACGGATTCTCCTGCACAGTGGCAGATATGTAAATACAACGTTTCCTCACAATTTCACACGCATTAGGGTTCGAACACTCGAACACCTATACGGATTCTGCTGCACAGTCGCAGATATGTAAATACGGCATTTACTTACCATTTCTCACGCATTCGGGTTCGAACACTCGAACACCTATACGGATTCTCCTGCACAGTTGCAGATATG
The DNA here is from genome assembly GCA_036172215.1 of Camellia granthamiana. Lineage (NCBI taxonomy): Eukaryota > Viridiplantae > Streptophyta > Magnoliopsida > Ericales > Theaceae > Camellia > Camellia granthamiana. Next base: position 91,248 of record JAXFYN010000467.1, read on the forward strand.
TAAATACAATGTTTCCTTACCATTTCTTACGCATTAGGGTTCGAACACTCGAACACCTTAACGGATTCTCCTGCACAGTGGCAGATATGTAAATACGGCATTAATTTGCCATTTCTCACGCGTTAGGGTTCGAACACTCGAACACCTATACGGATTCTCCTGCACAGTGGCAGATATGTAAAAACAACGTTTCCTTACAATTTCTCACGCATTAGGGTTCGAACACTCGAACACCTATACGGATTCTCCTGCACAGTGGCAGATATGTAAATACGACATTTACTTACCATTTCTCACGCATTAGGGTTCGAACACTCGAACACCTATACGGATTCTCCTGCACAGTGGCTGATATGTAAATACAACGTTTGCTCACAATTTCTCACGCATTAGGGTTCGAACACTCGAACACCTATACGGATTCTCCTCCGCAGTGGCAGATATGTAAATACAACGTTTCCTTACCATTTCTCACGCATTAGGGTTCGAACACTTCGAACACCTATACGGGTTCTCCTGCACAGTGGCAGATATGTAAATACAACGTTTCCTTACCATTTCTCTCGCATTAGGGTTCGAACACTCGAACACCTATACGGATTCTCCTGCACAGTGGCAGATATGTAAATACGACATTTACTTACCATTTCTCACGCATTAGGGTTCGAACACTCGAACACCTATACGGATTCTCCTGCACAGTGGCAGATATGTAAATACAACGTTTCCTCACAATTTCTCACGCATTAGGGTTCGAACACTCGAACACCTATACGGATTCTCCTGCACAGTGGCAGATATGTAAATACGGCATTTCCTTACCATTTCTCACGCATTAGGGTTCGAACACTGGAACACCTATACGGATTCTCCTGCACCGTTGCAGATATGTAAATACAACGTTTCCTTACCATTTCTCACGCATTAGGGTTCGAACACTCGAACACCTATACGGAATCTCCTGCACAGTGGCAGATATGTAAATACGGCATTTATTTGCCATTTCTCACGCATTAGGGTTCGAACACTCGAAAACCTATTCGGATTCCCCTGCACAGTGGCAGATATGTAAATACAACGTTTCCTTACCATTTCTCACGCATTAGGGTTCGAACACTCGAACACCCATACGGATTCTCCTGCATAGTGGCAGATATGTAAATACGGCATTTACTTACCATTTCTCAAGCATTAGGGTTCGAACACTCGAACACCTATACGGATTCTCCTGCACAGTTGTAGATATGTAAATACAACCTTTCCTTACCATTTCTCACGCATTAGGGTTCGAACACTCAAACAACTATACCGATTCTCCTGCACAGTGGCAGATATGTAAATACGGCATTTAATTTGCCATTTCTCACGCATTAGGGTTCGAACACTCGAACACCTATACGGATTCTCCTGCACAGTGGCAGATATGTAAATACAACGTTTCGTTACCATTTCTCACGCATTACGGTTCGAACACTCGAACACCTATACGGATTCTTCTGCACAGTGGCAGATATGTAAATACGACATTTACTTACCATTTCTCACGCATTAGGTTCGAACACTCGAACACCTATACAGATTCCCCTGCACAGTGGCAGATATGTAAATACAACGTTTCCTCACAATTTCTCACGCATTAGGGGTTCGAACACTCGAACACCTATACGGATTCTCTGCACAGTTGTAGATATGTAAATACAAAGTTTCCTTACCATTTCTCCCGCATTAGGGTTCGAACACTCGAACACCTATACGGATTCTGCTGCACAGTGGCAGATATGTAAATACGGCATTTATTTGGCATTTCTCACGCATTAGGGTTCGAACACTCGAACACCTATACGGATTCAGCTGCACAGTGGCGGATATGTAAATACGGCATTTATTTGCCATTTACCACGCATTAGGGTTCGAACACACGAACACCTATACGGATTCTCCTGCACAGTGGCAGATGTGTAAATACAACGTTTCCTAACCATTTCTCACGCATTAGGGTTCGAACACTCGAGCACCTATACGGATTCTCCTGCACAGTGGCAGATATGTAAATACGGCATTTACTTACCATTTCTCACGCATTAGGGTTCGAACACTCGAACAACTATACGGATTCTCCTGCACAATTGTAGATATGTAAATACAACGTTTCCTTACCATTTCTCACGCATTAGGGTTCGAACACTCGAACACCTATACGGATTCTGCCGCACAGTGGCAGATATGTAAATACGGCATTTATTTGCCATTTCTCACGCATTAGGGTTCGAACACTCGAACACCTATACGGATTCTCCTGCATAGTGGCAGATATGTAAATACAACGTTTCCTTACAATTTCTCACGCATTAGGGTTTCGAACACTTGAACACCTATACGATTCTCCTGCACAGTGGCAGATATGTAAATACAACGTTTCCTTACCATTTCTCACGCATTAGGGTTCGAACACTCGAACACCTATACGGATTCTCCTGCAAAGTGGCAGATATGTAAATACGGCATTGATTTGCCATTTCTCACGCATTAGGGTTCGAACACTCGAATACCTATACGGATTCTCCTGCACAGTGGCAGATATGTAAATACGGCATTATTTGCCATTTCTCACGCATTACGGTTCGAACACTCGAACACTTATACGGATTCTCCTGCACAGTGGCAGATATGTAAATACAACGTCTCGTTACCATTTCTCACGCATTAAGGTTCGAACACTCGAACACCTATACGGATTCTCCTGCACAGTGGCACATATGTAAATACGACATTTACTTACCATTTCTCACGCATTAGGGTTCGAACACTCGAACACCTATACGGATTCTCCTGCACAGTGGCAGATATGTAAATACGGCTTTTATTTGCCATTTCTCACGCATTAGGGTTCGAACACTCGAACACCTATTCGGATTCCCCTGCACAGTGGCAGATATGTAAATACAACGTTTCCTTACCATTTCTCACGCATTAGGGTTCGAACACTCGAACACCTATACGGATTCTCCTCCACAGTGGCAGATATGTAAATACGGCATTTACTTACCATTTCTCACGCATTAGGGTTCGAACACCCGAACACCTATACGGATTCTCCTGCACAGTTGTAGATATGTAAATACAACGTTTCCTTACCATTTCTCACGCATTAGGGTTCGAACACTCGAACACCTATACGGATTTTGCTGCACAGTGGCAGAAATGTAAATACGGCATTTATTTGCCATTTCTCACGCATTAGGGTTCGAACACTCGAACACCTACACGGATTCTCCTGCACAGTGGCAGATATGTAAATACAACGTTTCCTTACAATTTCTCACGCATTAGGGTTCGAACACTCGAACACCTACACGGATTCTGCTGCACAGTGTCAGATATGTAAAGACAGCGTTTCCTTACAATTTCTCACGCATTAGGGTTCGAACACTCGAACATCTATACGGATTCTCCTGTACAGTGGCAGATATGTAAATACGGCATTTACTTACCATTTCTCACGCATTTGGGTTCGAACACTCGAACACCTATACGGATTCTCCTGCACAATTACAGATATGTAAATACAACGTTTCCTTACCATTTCTCACGCATTAGGGCTCGAATACTCGAACACTTATACGGATTCTGCTGCACAGTGTCAGATATGTAAATACGGCATTTATTTGCCATTTCTCACGCATTAGGGTTCGAACACTCGAACACCTATACGGATTCTCCTGCACAGTGGCAGATATGTAAATACAACGTTTCCTTACCATTTCTCACGCATTAGGGTTCGAACACTCGAACACCTATACAGATTCTCCTGCACAGTGACAGATATGTAAATACGACATTTACTTACCATTTCTCACGCATTAGGGTTCGAACACTCGAACACCTATACGGATTCTCCTGCACAGTGGCAGATATGTAAATACAACGTTTCCTCACAATTTCACACGCATTAGGGTTCGAACACTCGAACACCTATACGGATTCTGCTGCACAGTCGCAGATATGTAAATACGGCATTTACTTACCATTTCTCACGCATTCGGGTTCGAACACTCGAACACCTATACGGATTCTCCTGCACAGTTGCAGATATGTAAATACAACGTTTCCTTACCATTTCTTACGCATTAGGGTTCGAACACTCGAACACCTTAACGGATTCTCCTGCACAGTGGCAGATATGTAAATACGGCATTAATTTGCCATTTCTCACGCGTTAGGGTTCGAACACTCGAACACCTATACGGATTCTCCTGCACAGTGGCAGATATGTAAAAGCAACGTTTCCTTACAATTTCTCACGCATTAGGGTTCGAACACTCGAACACCTATACGGATTCTCCTGCACAGTGGCAGATATGTAAATACGACATTTACTTACCATTTCTCACGCATTAGGGTTCGAACACTCGAACACCTATACGGATTCTCCTGCACAGTGGCTGATATGTAAATACAACGTTTGCTCACAATTTCTCACGCATTAGGGTTCGAACACTCGAACACCTATACGGATTCTCCTCCGCAGTGGCAGATATGTAAATACAACGTTTCCTTACCATTTCTCACGCATTAGGGTTCGAACACTCGAACACCTATACGGGTTCTCCTGCACAGTGGCAGATATGTAAATACAACGTTTCCTTACCATTTCTCTCGCATTAGGGTTCGAACACTCGAACACCTATACGGATTCTCCTGCACAGTGGCAGATATGTAAATACGACATTTACTTACCATTTCTCACGCATTAGGGTTCGAACACTCGAACACCTATACGGATTCTCCTGCACAGTGGCAGATATGTAAATACAACGTTTCCTCACAATTTCTCACGCATTAGGGTTCGAACACTCGAACACCTATACGGATTCTCCTGCACAGTGGCAGATATGTAAATACGGCATTTCCTTACCATTTCTCACGCATTAGGGTTCGAACACTGGAACACCTATACGGATTCTCCGGCACCGTTGCAGATATGTAAATACAACGTTTCCTTACCATTTCTCACGCATTAGGGTTCGAACACTCGGACACCTATACGGAATCTCCTGCACAGTGGCAGATATGTAAATACGGCATTTATTTGCCATTTCTCACGCATTAGGGTTCGAACACTCGAAAACCTATTCGGATTCCCCTGCACCGTGGCAGATATGTAAATACAAACGTTTCCTTACCATTTCTCACGCATTAGGGTTCGAACACTCGAACACCCATACGGATTCTCCTGCATAGTGGCAGATATGTAAATACGGCATTTACTTACCATTTCTCAAGCATTAGGGTTCGAACACTCGAACACCTATACGGATTCTCCTGCACAGTTGTAGATATGTAAATACAACCTTTCCTTACCATTTCTCACGCATTAGGGTTCGAACACTCAAACAACTATACCGATTCTCCTGCACAGTGGCAGATATGTAAATACGGCATTTATTTGCCATTTCTCACGCATTAGGGTTCGAACACTCGAACACCTATACGGATTCTCCTGCACAGTGGCAGATATGTAAATACAACGTTTCGTTACCATTTCTCACGCATTACGGTTCGAACACTCGAACACCGATACGGATTCTCCTGCACAGTGGCAGATATGTAAATACGACATTTACTTACCATTTCTCACGCATTAGGGTTCGAACACTCGAACACCTATACGGATTCCCCTGCAACAGTGGCAGATATGTAAATACAACGTTTCCTCACAATTTCTCACGCATTAGGGTTCGAACACTCGAACACCTATACGGATTCTCCTGCACAGTTGTAGATATGTAAATACAAAGTTTCCTTACCATTTCTCCCGCATTAGGGTTCGAACACTCGAACACCTATACGGATTCTGCTGCACAGTGGCAGATATGTAAATACGGCATTTATTTGGCCTTTCTCACGCATTAGGGTTCGAACACTCGAACACCTATACGGATTCTGCTGCACAGTGGCGGATATGTAAATACGGCATTTATTTGCCATTTACCACGCATTAGGGTTCGAACACCCGAACACCTATACGGATTCTCCTGCACAGTGGCAGATGTGTAAATACAACGTTTCCTAACCATTTCTCACGCATTAGGGTTCGAACACTCGAGCACCTATACGGATTCTCCTGCACAGTGGCAGATATGTAAATACGGCATTACTTACCATTTCTCACGCATTAGGGTTCGAACACTCGAACACCTATACGGATTCTCCTGCACAATTGTAGATATGTAAATACAACGTTTCCTTACCATTTCTCACGCATTAGGGTTCGAACACTCGAACACCTATACGGATTCTGCCGCACAGTGGCAGATATGTAAATACGGCATTTATTTGCCATTTCTCACGCATTAGGGTTCGAACACTCGAACACCTGTACGGATTCTCCTGCATAGTGGCAGATATGTAAATACAACGTTTCCTTACAATTTCTCACGCATTAGGGTTCGAACACTTGAACACCTATACGGATTCTCCTGCACAGTGGCAGATATGTAAATACAACGTTTCCTTACCATTTCTCTCGCATTAGGGTTCGAACACTCGAACACCTATACGGATTCTCCTGCACAGTGGCAGATATGTAAATACGACATTTACTTACCATTTCTCACGCATTAGGGTTCGAACACTCGAACACCTATACGGATTCTGCTGCACAGTGGCAGATATGTAAATACAACGTTTCCTCACAATTTCTCACGCATTAGGGTTCGAACACTCGAACACCTATACGGATTCTCCTGCACAGTGGCAGATATGTAAATACGGCATTTCCTTACCATTTCTCACGCATTAGGGTTCGAACACTGGAACACCTATACGGATTCTCCTGCACCGTTGCAGATATGTAAATACAACGTTTCCTTACCATTTCTCACGCATTAGGGTTCGAACACCTCGAACACCTATACGGAATCTCCTGCACAGTGGCAGATATGTAAATACGGCATTTATTTGCCATTTCTCACGCATTAGGGTTCGAACACTCGAAAACCTATTCGGATTCCCCTGCACAGTGGCAGATATGTAAATACAACGTTTCCTTACCATTTCTCACGCATTAGGGTTCGAACACTCGAACACCCATACGGATTCTCCTGCATAGTGGCAGATATGTAAATACGGCATTTACTTACCATTTCTCAAGCATTAGGGTTCGAACACTCGAACACCTATACGGATTCTCCTGCACAGTTGTAGATATGTAAATACAACCTTTCCTTACCATTTCTCACGCATTAGGGTTCGAACACTCAAACAACTATACCGATTCTCCTGCACAGTGGCAGATATGTAAATACGGCATTTATTTGCCATTTCTCAACGCATTAGGGTTCGAACACTCGAACACCTATACGGATTCTCCTGCACAGTGGCAGATATGTAAATACAACGTTTCGTTACCATTTCTCACGCATTACGGTTCGAACACTCGAACACCTATACGGATTCTTCTGCACAGTGGCAGATATGTAAATACGACATTTACTTACCATTTCTCACGCATTAGGGTTCGAACACTCGAACACCTATACAGATTCCCCCTGCACAGTGGCAGATATGTAAATACAACGTTTCCTCACAATTTCTCACGCATTAGGGTTCGAACACTCGAACACCTATACGAATTCTCCTGCACAGTTGTAGATATGTAAATACAAAGTTTCCTTACCATTTCTCCCGCATTAGGGTTCGAACACTCGAACACCTATACGGATTCTGCTGCACAGTGGCAGATATGTAAATACGGCATTTATTTGGCATTTCTCACGCATTAGGGTTCGAACACTCGAACACCTATACGGATTCAGCTGCACAGTGGCGGATATGTAAATACGGCATTTATTTGCCATTTACCACGCATTAGGGTTCGAACACACGAACACCTATACGGATTCTCCTGCACAGTGGCAGATGTGTAAATACAACGTTTCCTAACCATTTCTCACGCATTAGGGTTCGAACACTCGAGCACCTATACGGATTCTCCTGCACAGTGGCAGATATGTAAATACGGCATTTACTTACCATTTCTCACGCATTAGGGTTCGAACACACACGAACACCTATACGGATTCTCCTGCACAGTGGCAGATGTGTAAATACAACGTTTCCTAACCATTTCTCACGCATTAGGGTTCGAACACTCGAGCACCTATACGGATTCTCCTGCACAGTGGCAGATATGTAAATACGGCATTTACTTACCATTTCTCACGCATTAGGGTTCGAACACTCGAACAACTATACGGATTCTCCTGCACAATTGTAGATATGTAAATACAACGTTTCCTTACCATTTCTCACGCATTAGGGTTCGAACACTCGAACACCTATACGGATTCTGCCGCACAGTGGCAGATATGTAAATACGGCATTTATTTGCCATTTCTCACGCATTAGGGTTCGAACACTCGAACACCTATACGGATTCTCCTGCATAGTGGCAGATATGTAAATACAACGTTTCCTTACAATTTCTCACGCATTAGGGTTCGAACACTTGAACACCTATACGGATTCTCCTGCACAGTGGCAGATATGTAAATACAACGTTTCCTTACCATTTCTCACGCATTAGGGTTCGAACACTCGAACACCTATACGGATTCTCCTGCAAAGTGGCAGATATGTAAATACGGCATTGATTTGCCATTTCTCACGCATTAGGGTTCGAACACTCGAATACCTATACGGATTCTCCTGCACAGTGGCAGATATGTAAATACGGCATTTATTTGCCATTTCTCACGCATTACGGTTCGAACACTCGAACACTTATACGGATTCTCCTGCACAGTGGCAGATATGTAAATACAACGTTTCGTTACCATTTCTCACGCATTAAGGTTCGAACACTCGAACACCTATACGGATTCTCCTGCACAGTGGCACATATGTAAATACGACATTTACTTACCATTTCTCACGCATTAGGGTTCGAACACTCGAACACCTATACGGATTCTCCTGCACAGTGGCAGATATGTAAATACGGCATTTATTTGCCATTTCTCACGCATTAGGGTTCGAACACTCGAACACCTATTCGGATTCCCCTGGACAGTGGCAGATATGTAAATACAACGTTTCCTTACCATTTCTCACGCATTAGGGTTCGAACACTCGAACACCTATACGGATTCTCCTCCACAGTGGCAGATATGTAAATACGGCATTTACTTACCATTTCTCACGCATTAGGGTTCGAACACCCGAACACCTATACGGATTCTCCTGCACAGTTGTAGATATGTAAATACAACGTTTCCTTACCATTTCTCACGCATTAGGGTTCGAACACTCGAACACCTATACGGATTTTGCTGCACAGTGGCAGAAATGTAAATACGGCATTTATTTGCCATTTCTCACGCATTAGGGTTCGAACACTCGAACACCTACACGGATTCTCCTGCACAGTGGCAGATATGTAAATACAACGTTTCCTTACAATTTCTCACGCATTAGGGTTCGAACACTCGAACACCTACACGGATTCTGCTGCACAGTGTCAGATATGTAAAGACAGCGTTTCCTTACAATTTCTCACGCATTAGGGTTCGAACACTCGAACATCTATACGGATTCTCCTGTACAGTGGCAGATATGTAAATACGGCATTTACTTACCATTTCTCACGCATTTGGGTTCGAACACTCGAACACCTATACGGATTCTCCTGCACAATTACAGATATGTAAATACAACGTTTCCTTACCATTTCTCACGCATTAGGGCTCGAATACTCGAACACTTATACGGATTCTGCTGCATAGTGGCAGATATGTAAATACGGCATTTATTTGCCATTTCTCACGCATTAGGGTTCGAACACTCGAACACCTATACGGATTCTCCTGCACAGTGGCAGATATGTAAATACAACGTTTCCTTACCATTTCTCACGCATTAGGGTTCGAACACTCGAACACCTATACAGATTCTCCTGCACAGTGACAGATATGTAAATACGACATTTACTTACCATTTCTCACGCATTAGGGTTCGAACACTCGAACACCTATACGGATTCTCCTGCACAGTGGCAGATATGTAAATACAACGTTTCCTCACAATTTCACACGCATTAGGGTTCGAACACTCGAACACCTATACGGATTCTGCTGCACAGTCGCAGATATGTAAATACGGCATTTACTTACCATTTCTCACGCATTCGGGTTCGAACACTCGAACACCTATACGGATTCTCCTGCACAGTTGCAGATATGTAAATACAACGTTTCCTTACCATTTCTTACGCATTAGGGTTCGAACACTCGAACACCTTAACGGATTCTCCTGCACAGTGGCAGATATGTAAATACGGCATTAATTTGCCATTTCTCACGCGTTGGGGTTCGAACACTCGAACACCTATACGGATTCTCCTGCACAGTGGCAGATATGTAAAAGCAACGTTTCCTTACAATTTCTCACGCATTAGGGTTCGAACACTCGAACACCTATACGGATTCTCCTGCACAGTGGCAGATATGTAAATACGACATTTACTTACCATTTCTCACGCATTAGGGTTCGAACACTCGAACACCTATACGGATTCTCCTGCACAGTGGCTGATATGTAAATACAACGTTTGCTCACAATTTCTCACGCATTAGGGTTCGAACACTCGAACACCTATACGGATTCTCCTCCGCAGTGGCAGATATGTAAATACAACGTTTCCTTACCATTTCTCACGCATTAGGGTTCGAACACTCGAACACCTATACGGGTTCTCCTGCACAGTGGCAGATATGTAAATACAACGTTTCCTTACCATTTCTCTCGCATTAGGGTTCGAACACTCGAACACCTATACGGATTCTCCTGCACAGTGGCAGATATGTAAATACGACATTTACTTACCATTTCTCACGCATTAGGGTTCGAACACTCGAACACCTATACGGATTCTCCTGCACAGTGGCAGATATGTAAATACAACGTTTCCTCACAATTTCTCACGCATTAGGGTTCGAACACTCGAACACCTATACGGATTCTCCTGCACAGTGGCAGATATGTAAATACGGCATTTCCTTACCATTTCTCACGCATTAGGGTTCGAACACTGGAACACCTATACGGATTCTCCTGCACCGTTGCAGATATGTAAATACAACGTTTCCTTACCATTTCTCACGCATTAGGGTTCGAACACTCGAACACCTATACGGAATCTCCTGCACAGTGGCAGATATGTAAATACGGCATTTATTTGCCATTTCTCACGCATTAGGGTTCGAACACTCGAAAACCTATTCGGATTCCCCTGCACAGTGGCAGATATGTAAATACAACGTTTCCTTACCATTTCTCACGCATTAGGGTTCGAACACTCGAACACCCATACGGATTCTCCTGCATAGTGGCAGATATGTAAATACGGCATTTACTTACCATTTCTCAAGCATTAGGGTTCGAACACTCGAACACCTATACGGATTCTCCTGCACAGTTGTAGATATGTAAATACAACCTTTCCTTACCATTTCTCACGCATTAGGGTTCGAACACTCAAACAACTATACCGATTCTCCTGCACAGTGGCAGATATGTAAATACGGCATTTATTTGCCATTTCTCACGCATTAGGGTTCGAACACTCGAACACCTATACGGATTCTCCTGCACAGTGGCAGATATGTAAATACAACGTTTCGTTACCATTTCTCACGCATTACGGTTCGAACACTCGAACACCGATACGGATTCTCCTGCACAGTGGCAGATATGTAAATACGACATTTACTTACCATTTCTCACGCATTAGGGTTCGAACACTCGAACACCTATACGGATTCCCCTGCACAGTGGCAGATATGTAAATACAACGTTTCCTCACAATTTCTCACGCATTAGGGTTCGAACACTCGAACACCTATACGGATTCTCCTGCACAGTTGTAGATATGTAAATACAAAGTTTCCTTACCATTTCTCCCGCATTAGGGTTCGAACACTCGAACACCTATACGGATTCTGCTGCACAGTGGCAGATATGTAAATACGGCATTTATTTGGCCTTTCTCACGCATTAGGGTTCGAACACTCGAACACCTATACGGATTCTGCTGCACAGTGGCGGATATGTAAATACGGCATTTATTTGCCATTTACCACGCATTAGGGTTCGAACACCCGAACACCTATACGGATTCTCCTGCACAGTGGCAGATGTGTAAATACAACGTTTCCTAACCATTTCTCACGCATTAGGGTTCGAACACTCGAGCACCTATACGGATTCTCCTGCACAGTGGCAGATATGTAAATATGGCATTACTTACCATTTCTCACGCATTAGGGTTCGAACACTCGAACACCTATACGGATTCTCCTGCACAATTGTAGATATGTAAATACAACGTTTCCTTACCATTTCTCACGCATTAGGGTTCGAACACTCGAACACCTATACGGATTCTGCCGCACAGTGGCAGATATGTAAATACGGCATTTATTTGCCATTTCTCACGCATTAGGGTTCGAACACTCGAACACCTGTACGGATTCTCCTGCATAGTGGCAGATATGTAAATACAACGTTTCCTTACAATTTCTCACGCATTAGGGTTCGAACACTTGAACACCTATACGGATTCTCCTGCACAGTGGCAGATATGTAAATACAACGTTTCCTTACCATTTCTCACGCATTAGGGTTCGAACACTCGAACACCTATACGGATTCTCCTGCAAAGTGGCAGATATGTAAATACGGCATTGATTTGCCATTTCTCACGCATTAGGGTTCGAACACTCGAATACCTATACGGATTCTCCTGCACAGTGGCAGATATGTAAATACGGCATTTATTTGCCATTTCTCACGCATTACGGTTCGAACACTCGAACACTTATACGGATTCTCCTGCACAGTGGCAGATATGTAAATACAACGTTTCGTTACCATTTCTCACGCATTAAGGTTCGAACACTCGAACACCTATACGGATTCTCCTGCACAGTGGCACATATGTAAATACGACATTTACTTACCATTTCTCACGCATTAGGGTTCGAACACTCGAACACCTATACGGATTCTCCTGCACAGTGGCAGATATGTAAATACGGCATTTATTTGCCATTTCTCACGCATTAGGGTTCGAACACTCGAACACCTATTCGGATTCCCCTGCACAGTGGCAGATATGTAAATACAACGTTTCCTTACCATTTCTCACGCATTAGGGTTCGAACACTCGAACACCTATACAGATTCTCCTCCGCAGTGGCAGATATGTAAATACGGCATTTACTTACCATTTCTCACGCATTAGGGTTCGAACACCCGAACACCTATACGGATTCTCCTGCACAGTTGTAGATATGTAAATACAACGTTTCCTTACCATTTCTCACGCATTAGGGTTCGAACACTTGAACACCTATACGGATTTTGCTGCACAGTGGCAGAAATGTAAATACGGCATTTATTTGCCATTTCTCACGCATTAGGGTTCGAACACTCGAACACCTACACGGATTCTCCTGCACAGTGGCAGATATGTAAATACAACGTTTCCTTACAATTTCTCACGCATTAGGGTTCGAACACTCGAACACCTACACGGATTCTGCTGCACAGTGTCAGATATGTAAAGAGAGCGTTTCCTTACAATTTCTCACGCATTAGGGTTCGAACACTCGAACATCTATACGGATTCTCCTGTACAGTGGCAGATATGTAAATACGGCATTTACTTACCATTTCTCACGCATTAGGGTTCGAACACTCGAACACCTATACGGATTCTCCTGCACAATTACAGATATGTAAATACAACGTTTCCTTACCATTTCTCACGCATTGGGGCTCGAATACTCGAACACTTATACGGATTCTGCTGCACAGTGGCAGATATGTAAATACGGCATTTATTTGCCATTTCTCACGCATTAGGGTTCGAACACTCGAACACCTATACGGATTCTCCTGCACAGTGGCAGATATGTAAATACAACGTTTCCTTACCATTTCTCACGCATTAGGGTTCGAACACTCGAACACCTATACGGATTCTCCTGCACAGTGACAGATATGTAAATACGACATTTACTTACCATTTCTCACGCATTAGGGTTCGAACACTCGAACACCTATACGGATTCTCCTGCACAGTGGCAGATATGTAAATACAACGTTTCCTCACAATTTCACACGCATTAGGGTTCGAACACTCGAACACCTATACGGATTCTGCTGCACAGTCGCAGATATGTAAATACGGCATTTACTAACCATTTCTCACGCATTAGGGTTCGAACACTCGAACACCTATACGGATTCTCCTGCACAGTTGCAGATATGTAAATACAACGTTTCCTTACCATTTCTTACGCATTAGGGTTCGAACACTCGAACAGCTTAACGGATTCTCCTGCACAGTGGCAGATATGTAAATACGGCATTAATTTGCCATTTCTCACGCGTTAGGGTTCGAACACTCGAACACCTATACGGGTTCTCCTGCACAGTGGCAGATATGTAAATACAACGTTTCCTTACCATTTCTCACGCATTAGGGTTCGAACACTCGAACACCTATACGGATTCTTCTGCACAGTGGCAGATATGTAAATACCACATTTACTTACCATTTCTCACGCATTAGGGTTCGAACACTCGAACACCTATACGGATTCTCCGGCACAGTGGCAGATATGTAAATACAACGTTTCCTCACAATTTCTCACGCATTAGGGTTCGAACACTCGAACGCCTATACGGATTCTCCTGCACAGTGGCAGATATGTAAATACGGCATTTCCTTACCATTTCTCACGCATTAGGGTTCGAACACTGGAACACCTATACGGATTCTCCTGCACCGTTGCAGATATGTAAATACAACGTTTCCTTACCATTTTCTCACGCATTAGGGTTCGAACACTCGAACACCTATACGGAATCTCCTGCACAGTGGCAGATATGTAAATACGGCATTTATTTGCCATTTCTCACGCATTAGGGTTCGAACACTCGAAAACCTATTCGGATTCCCCTGCACAGTGGCAGATATGTAAATACAACGTTTCCTTACCATTTCTCACGCATTAGTGTTCGAACACTCGAACACCCATACGGATTCTCCTGCATAGTGGCAGATATGTAAATACGGAATTTACTTACCATTTCTCAGCATTAGGGTTCGAACACTCGAACACCTATACGGATTCTCCTGCACAGTTGTAGATATGTAAATACAACGTTTCCTTACCATTTCTCACGCATTAGGGTTCGAACACTCGAACACCTATACGGATTTTGCTGCAACAGTGGCAGAAATGTAAATACGGCATTTATTTGCCATTTCTCACGCATTAGGGTTCGAACACTCGAACACCTACACGGATTCTCCTGCACAGTGGCAGATATGTAAATACAACGTTTCCTTACAATTTCTCACGCATTAGGGTTCGAACACTCGAACACCTACACGGATTCTGCTGCACAGTGTCAGATATGTAAAGAGAGCGTTTCCTTACAATTTCTCACGCATTAGGGTTCGAACACTCGAACATCTATACGGATTCTCCTGTACAGTGGCAGATATGTAAATACGGCATTTACTTACCATTTCTCACGCATTAGGGTTCGAACACTCGAACCACCTATACGGATTCTCCTGCACAATTACAGATATGTAAATACAACGTTTCCTTACCATTTCTCACGCATTAGGGCTCGAATACTCGAACACTATACGGATTCTGCTGCACAGTGGCAGATATGTAAATACGCATTTATTTGCCATTTCTCACGCATTAGGGTTCGAACACTCGAACACCTATACGGATTCTCCTGCACAGTGGCAGATATGTAAATACAACGTTTCCTTACCATTTCTCACGCATTAGGGTTCGAACACTCGAACACCTATACGGATTCTCCTGCACAGTGACAGATATGTAAATACGACATTTACTTACCATTTCTCACGCATTAGGGTTCGAACACTCGAACACCTATACGGATTCTCCTGCACAGTGGCAGATATGTAAATACAACGTTTCCTCACAATTTCCACACGCATTAGGGTTCGAACACTCGAACACCTATACGGATTCTGCTGCACAGTCGCAGATATGTAAATACGGCATTTACTAACCATTTCTCACGCATTAGGGTTTCGAACACTCGAACACCTATACGGATTCTCCTGCACAGTTGCAGATATGTAAATACAACGTTCCTTACCATTTCTTACGCATTAGGGTTCGAACACTCGAACACCTTAACGGATTCTCCTGCACAGTGGCAGATATGTAAATACGGCATTAATTTGCCATTTCTCACGCGTTAGGGTTCGAACACTCAAACACCTATACGGGTTCTCCTGCACAGTGGCAGATATGTAAATACAACGTTTCCTTACCATTTCTCACGCATTAGGGTTCGAACACTCGAAACACCTATACGGATTCTCCTGCACAGTGGCAGATATGTAAATACAACATTTTACTTACCATTTCTCACGCATTAGGGTTCGAACACTCGAACACCTATACGGATTCTGCTGCAACAGTGGCGGATATGTAAATACGGCAATTTAGTTTGGCCATGTTACCACGCATTAGGGTTCGAACACCCGAACACCTATACGGATTCTCCTGCACAGTTGGCAGAT
>JAXFYN010000468.1:0-214514 GCA_036172215.1 Camellia granthamiana
CGTTATTTTCCCATAATTCCAATATTTAGAAGAATGTTCAGGTCACAAGAAAAAGCAGAGCAATTAACTTGGCATTCCACTCACAAAAGTCAAGATGGAAAGATGCAACATCCAATTGATTCATTGGCATGGGATGCAATTGATCACAAGTGGCCCTTTTTTGCATCGGATCCATGAAACTGTCAACTTGGTCTTGCAACAGATAGATTCAATCCCCTTGCAAATCTTAGCTCAGTGCACAATTGTTGGCCAGTGATGTTAGTGACTTATAATCTTCCTCCATGGTTATGCATGGCAAAGGAAAATATAATATTCACATTACTTATACCAGGACCAAAGCAACCAGGGAATGACATAGATGTGTATTTGCAGCCACTTATAGAAGACCAACAAGAATTATGGAATAATGGTGTAGAGGTTTATGATGCAGCCAACAAGTCTATGTTTAATTTGAAGGCTATGTTGATGTGGATAATAAATGATTTTCCAACTTATGGGAACTTAGCTAGATGTGCTACAAAAGGGAAAGTTGCATGTCCTGTATGTAGCATTAACATATGCTCGCAGTGGTTGAATCACAGTAAGAAGATAGTGTATATGGGCCACAGGCGATTTCTATCTCTGGATCATCAATTTCGAATGAAAAGAAGTTGGTTTGATGGAAAGCAAGAACTTGGGAGGAAGCCTAAACCATTGAGTGGATCTGATGTGTTACATGCAGTAAGGGACATTGAAACTAATTGGGGAAAAACTACAAAGGAAAGGAAAAGAAAAGAAAAAAGGGCCTAGACCAAAAAGCACCTCGACCAAAAAGAGTCTGATTACGTCCAACCATAGAAAAAGAAGTCTATATTTTTCAATCTACCATATTGGGATGTAAGTCTTTGGAAAGTAGGATTTCATATTCTTTTGTTGAACATTAATTCTTAGTTAAACTTCTTCTTCTAATTTTTTAAATAATAAATCTTTTATTGATGTTACAGGCATTGCTTTTACGTCATAACTTGGATGTGATGCACATTGAGAAAAATGTTTGTGAAAGCATTTTATGCACACTTTTAAATGTTAAGGGGAAATCGAAGGATGGTCTTAAGGCTTGTAAAGATTTGGTAGAAATGGGAATTAGAAGTGAATTGCATGCAGAGGATAAAGGATCCCATTTTTACTTGCCACCAGCATCACATACACTTTCAAAAGATGAAAAGAAGATTTTTTGTTATAGGCTACAAGATTTGAAGTTGCCTGATGGTTATAGTTCAAATATTTCTCATAGTGTTTCATTACAAGAATGCAAGATAGTTGGACAAGTCACATGATTGTCACGTCCTGTTTAAACAATTGTTGTTAGTCGCATTAAGAGAACTTTTGCCAAAAGGACCAAGGAATGCAATATTCTGAATGTGCTCTTTTTTAATCAGTTATGTCAAAGGGTGATTGATAGGAATAAGATAGAACAATTTGAAAATGATGTTGCCGAGACATTGTGTATGTTAGAAAGATTCTTTCCTCCATCATTTTTTGATGTTATGGTACACTTAACAATTCATATAAGGCGAGAAGCTCACATATGTTGGCTAGTACAGTTTCGTTGGATGTATCCATTTGAAGGTAAGTCAATATCATTTTTTAAATATAAGTACTTTTTTTCTCTAACATAAATAAACTTCTAAAAAATTTGTTAAGCTGAATTTTATTATTGTTTAGTTACATGAAGATACTCAAAGGTTATGTTAAAAATCGTGCAAGACCTTAGGGATGCATAGCAGAATGCTATCTAGTTGAAGAGTGTATGTAATTTTGTAGTGGGTATATGAAAAAAGCAGCTGAGATAGGTGTTCGACATAATCGCAATATAGAGTTTGAAAGTGAAACAATACTAGAAGGACTCCCTATAACGACTCTGGTTTTGACCCAACATTTTATTATGTTCCGGACTCGGGTTTCATGGTTTAATGTTGTTGTCCATCTCTTATTCTCCTTGTTGTCCCTTGGATTGGTCATCTGGATTGTAGTTGTGTGTTTGGAACAGGTTGGTTGCTTGTTTTTCCAAACCTTTGTTGCCCAGATTTTGCTCCTCTGCTCAAGCGGGCTTTGCAATTTTTCGCCTCCGCTCGGGCGGCCATTCTTGCCCTCGAACGGGCTTTGTAAACTCTCAGTACTTTTGCTGATCTGCAAATATTAGAGGAGTGTATTCTACGCTCGAACAACGTTTCCTACACTTGAGGGGCATTTCCTACGCTCGAGCGGGCGGACACTCGAGCGTCCAATCTTGTGTTCGAGCGAAGTCCTTCGTCTGCAAAACTTCTAGAAGTGTGTATTCTACACTCGAGCATCACTTCTTGCGCTTGAGCGGAACAATATGTCTGATGCTTTCATGCTTGAGTGGACTGCGTGTATAACAGTCCGTGAAGACGACATTTTATATCACTTTTTCATTCATCTCTCTCTAAAACTTTTCAAAAACCTAGATCTTGAGTTTCTCTCTCTAAAACTCACATTCTCTCTACTATTTCACCTAGATCCATTGGGATCTTCACTCTAGTGCCTTTGAGAAAAAGGTAGAGCGTCTCAAGAGCTCTGTTTTGATCTGAGTAGAAGTGGGTTTCGATGTTCTTGGAGTTTCACTCTTGCTTGGCTCGTTTTCTCTCTTTGAGGTAGGGGATTTTCTACACCTTCATATGGTTTTTACCTTAGTTATTTGTCATTGTGTAACAATGGTGGGATTTCGGAGTGGTTTGAACAAACCTAGGGTTTGGGTGAAAAATAAAAAGAGGGGTTTTTGGTGAATTTGAAATAAATGGGTATGGAGTTTGAATATGAGGTTATGTTGTGTCAAAATTGTTGATTTTTGTACTTGGGTTAATATTTGGAAAAAATGAAAGTTTTCCCTAATTGGGTCAAATTGTTATTTTGTATAAATAACTGAAATTGGCATTGGTAATGTGAAATTGGATGAGTATTGATATAAATGGTGGAGTTGGACACGTGTTGTCTCTCACCCATGAAAATTTGAATCATTTATCGATTGAGAAGATTGTATATCTGTTTAGAAATATCTATATTGGGTTATCGGTGGAGGATAGCTATGATTGTTGTAGAAATTACATGAGGATTAGATAAATTGAAACTAATCTAATGTTGGTTGTCATTGAATGTGACTATGTTTTAAATACATTGTATATGTATGACGTTTAGGAGGAGAAATGGGATGTACTCCATTGTTTGGGAGGAGAAAGTGGGTGTACTCCATTGTTTGGGAGGAGATAGGGGATGGACTCCATTGAAATTAAGTTGGCCGGAGTGTCCAGAGTGAAAGTCCCGAAATCTCGTGTATATATGGGTGCCAATCTTGCGGACGAAATTTCCGTAAAATGGCAGATTGAAGTGCTTGTGTGGTAATTGTGTTGATTAGATAACCACTGAGTTGTAGTCTCAATTGGGTTGTTGAAAGATAATGAAATTGGCTCATGAATTGAAATGAAATAAAGGAAGATGGAATAAGATATGAACTTGGTACTTCATGATGATATAAAATGTAAATGTTTTGTCACGGGCATTGTTTATGCACATCATCCTTATATCTTCTCTAAATCTCATATACTGTGTTAGATTATTCCTACTGGGCTTTGGCTTACCCTAGTTAGGAAAACCATTTTCAGGTGTTGGTGACATGCCTTCACCAAGGCAATAGCTTGGATGGACTTTTGGGAGTACAAGCTTCTTTATTTTGTTATATTCTTTTGTATAGCCAAGGGGCTTAAATTGTATTGAGCTAGGCTCACTTTTGTGTAACCATGAAATGACTTGGAAAGATGTAAGCCTATAGGGCATATGAATGTTTAGTTTTAATTCTCTTAACATTGCAACACATGCTGTAGATTTAGAATGAATATTTGTGAATGTATATCGTATGTGTTAATTTTTTTAAACGAACTCTGATGAATGAAAGCATATTATTTATATTATTCTTCTGCTTTAAAGATTGGATTTATTGCATTTTTTGGGGGCGTTACAACTTGGTATCAGAGCGTATCAGGTTTGAATACTTTGTCTCGCTTAGCTGAGATGTCAGTATATATTGTACGCTTATGTGATAACATGTTTATGTGATTATATGGGTATGTGATTTAATTTCTAGGATGTTGATCGAGTCTACAGGTTCCTAGGAGTCCTATTGGAAAGGCACCTGATCACTGTCGTTTCTAATTGGAACTCTGGCTACGCCGCGGGACGGTCACTATCCAGAAATGAAATTCGTATGTGTTTACGTGACTACGTGCTTATATGAAGTGATTTACTATTGTCCAATCGTATTAAGACGTGAGTGAGTTAGCTTCGGCACATTTGTAAATGTGCCAATCTCTTTTGTTACCTTCATTAGGATGTTAGGACATGGACGTGGTGGTGGTTGGCCTAGGAGACATGAGATGCCTCTACCGGATGATATTTTGGCACAGGAAAAAAGGGTTGGCCAAGCCAATGTGGCTGAACCGGTTGATCAATAGGCCATGGACGCCTTAGCCTGCGAAATAGTCGGAGCTTTGCGGGAATCTATGGACATTCTCAGTGCTGATAATCAAGTCCAGGCCTAAGTCCCTGAGGCAGAGCCATCTTTTCTAAAGAGGGAGTTTTTCCGGTTGAATCCGGATGAGTTTTTGGGTGATCCGAAGCAAGGCCATCGCTTTCATACAGCCAATGTTGAGAGGGCTACACAAAATAGTGGTGTTTCCATCGAAGCAGAAACTCTTTGTCGAGCTAGTAAGAGAGATACCACACAAGTTGTGAGAAATATCTCTTTTTATGAGGTTATCAAAGAGATTATTTTGTTGGAATATTATAAATTCCAAGTCCTTTTATTTTAATGTGATTGGACAGCTACTGGAAATGGTGTCAAAGTTGAAGATGGATTTACTTTGGTTAACTTACAACATGGTAGACATCAATTTGAGAGAGATCCGTTCATTCTAGCCTCACAAGCAAAACAAGTGTTTTATTTGAGAGATAATGATACATCTAGTTGGGAAGTTGTACTTAAAGCACCCCGAAGAGGTTTTCATGATTTTGAAATGTATGATGATGATGTTTATATGCCGTGTGAACATATCGATATAGCTAGGCTTGAAATGGCTAGTAGTGATGAAGATGAGCTATTTAAGGACTGATTGTGAGGGTGTGGAAGTGTTACATGATGAATGAGTTACTCTTCATGTTTTGTTGACCTAGTAATGAAGTAAAATAACATTATAAGTATTTGTGTTCTATTGTGATTGATGTTTAAAAATCACTTTTTCACTATGTGATATTTGTGGCATGTATGAAATTAATTAATAGTTTTTTTCCCCCCTTTTACAAAACACTTTCACATACTTATATCTCATATAAAAAAATATTACTTGATTTGGTTTTGTTCTTTCATTTTTGTAGGTGGAATTCTTTTTTAAGGATTTAGTAATTAAAGTTGCCAACCAACAATGTGTGCGGAGGTAACTTTCAAACAAGTGTTTTTTTTCTAATTTATTTATTTTGGGTACACTTTTTTAACAAATTATTGGCTGCCTTGTCTTTATTTTTTCATGTGTCATAAAGAGTTCTAAAAAGGCAGCAAAAAGACATAGGAAAGAGTAAGAAGCTAGAGCTGCTACGACAATGGATAATAGAAGTGATGGACCCATTAGAATTTCAGATATAGGTTCCAATACTGGCCAAATTGAATCACCAAATGTAGATGGAGTAGTTGATTCTAGTCAAGAACCAAATAAGAAAACTAGGGGGCCGTCAAAGTTAAAGATGCATGACAAAGGCAAACAAAAGTGTGATAAGATCGACTTCAATGAAAGGAACCAACCGATAGGACAAGAATCAGTGCACTTATCAACCTTAGAAGGAATCTTAGCTCGGGAGATGGTGCCAATTAATATCGATTATTGGTTTGAAGTTCCAGATGAGATTAAGGATAAGTTATGGGCTGGTGTGAAGGTAGTATGTTTATCTAGTTGATTTTTATAAAACAATTCATTTTTTTCCCATTCTTCTAATACTATGTGTTTGCTTATATGAAAATGCAGCTTAGATATAAAATATATGATATCCACAAGACACATTTGATGCAAAAGTTTGCAAAATTGTGGCGCAATTACAAGTCTGAACTATCAAGAAAAATAAGAACTCTCGCTGCAGCAGGTAAAGGTCATTTAGCACATAATATTGCCCTCACCAAACCTGATAAGATTGGAATGGCTTAATGGAAGGTATTCGGGAAAAATCAATTTTCAAAAAGCTTCATTATAAGTTTTTTTTCATAACAAATAGAAGCTCATTTATTTTCATAAAAATTAAGACGAAGATTAGAATTTTTTTTTAAAATGTGGACATTTCAAATGTTTACACTCAGGAAACGAGTGATAAATTCAAAGAGATGAGAGCAAAGCAAAAGGTGTTACACACGATGAGTAGAAAAGGCTATGCACGACAAGAGGAAGACATGGTAAGTTTGGCAATATAGACGACATTTATTTCGAAAGCATTTTGATTTTGTTGCTAAACCATTTTGTACTACATTTTTATTTATTTATTTTTTTTCAGAAAAATCAAAGCCAAGACCCAAATTCCATATCTAGAGTGGATGTTTGGATTAAAGGACATACAAGATAGAAGGAGAAACTTGTCAATGAAGCGCTTCAGGAAGCACTGGTATGAATTAGCTTAATGTATATATTACATTATAACTGTGTATTAAATTATACTGAGCCTGCTAAAGCTTAATATGTTATTAAACCTTGTGATTTCATTCAATTCAATTGAAAGATTGCTGGCTATTGCTTTACACTTGCTCCTCATGTTAAAATTAAAGAAAATCAGAGAGGAACTTGAATGTATTTGCAATCTAACGCAATTGCTCTGTTGGACTGAGCTGTGGTTGCAACTGCTGCAGCTGTTCTGTTGTTTTGCTACAGCTATTCTGTTGCAACTTGAAAGATTGTGTTTTCTTACTATATAGAGCAGTTCATATTGAATTGCTCACTTTAGTGTTTTTACTGAAATGGCCCCAAAACTATTAAACTAAAACATCACTCCTAATCTAATTAATCTGATATCTTTCCAAACAAATAATAATAATAATCTCGAAAGTCCTCATTTCCATTTATCTACATATCAAATATTACAATTTTCATGTTCTTGTCCTTGTAACAATAACATTTACATAATCCAAGAAATTAGAGAATAAAAATAATAATGCCCTAATGGCGTACAAATAGCAAGGCTTTGCCTTGGCGCAACAAAATGGACACATGGTCCCAATATAAATTAGCCCTGAAGCTTCAACAATTAACAATCAATGAGCCTGCGTGCTCCATTCAAAAATCTTCACCGCCTTGTCACTTGGGCAGAATCACACCAACAATTCCTGAAATGTTAGATAGGAATGAGCTAGATGCCCAGTAGAAATACTTTTAATAAAGTATCTAATCATTTGAAAATCCATATGGCATTATCACAACTAAAACATTTTCCTTTTTAAACACAAGATAAATGTTAAGCATCAAAAATCAAATATTACCATTTCCATGATGTAGCACGACTTTTTCTGCGCCCTCTTTCAGAAGGTCGAATATAAGCCCTACAGTTCGAACTTCCGCAGTTCTGAATCTAATCTCACAAGTGCAATGTGAAATTGATAAACACCAAAGAGTCCAAATCCGTCAAATCTTTTGGAAAATCGATTTTGAATCAAATTGCCTAAAATGAACTGCTTTGCCAGATACAGAGTCACCACCTAAATATTTTATTTTGGGGAAATTTAGGAAACCCATAACTCGTGCCAAAGGCCACGTGTCCGTCATCGCCAAAGTTGTCTCAGCTCGGGAACTTAGGTACGAGAGGGGAAGGTCATGAATTGAGCACCCCCGCTCGACTGATCCAAGATCGGCCTCTACGAATCATGATATGATTCTTATCAACATTATATGCTCTTGTTCCGTTTATTAGGCTAGCATTTACTATGTGATGCGCACATACACAAGGTATAGACTAATTTGCCCGAATTGGAACAATTCAATTTCACGTTTGTTTTTCGAAAAGGGTTTGATTTTGCCACTTAACAAAGTGGGTTTGAAGTTTGTGAGTTTGCCACTACAAAGTGGGCTTAAAATGTACATTCATTGAATCAATCCAATTAAAGCAATAAGCCTTCATCCACAGGCACTCAAGCAGTTTACCACTTTAGCAATTAGCCTCATGGCAAGCATGCTATACATGGCAACAATCACATGCATGTGATATGCTAAAGCAAGTAAAGGCTCACCTAGTACTCCAAGCCAAAAAGATAAAGAGTTAGAAAAATGCATGATCCTAACTATACAATATGACTAATGTAATGCATGCAATAATGCAACTAATAGGCTCGGCTACTAATATGGCATACGAAGCAATTTGATAACATGCGGTTAAACACATATTCAAAGAGGTATTGAAATGACAATGCAGTTAGAATGATGCGCCGAGTCTCGGTGCATGCAAGACAAATGAATAAATGCAAACATGCGATATGCTAATGGAAACGTAATGTCCCTAATCTAACCATCATAAGTTGGTAAATAAAAGGGAGAGACGTGGGGTTGGAAGACATACACATTATTACATCGTGCTCTCATGAAGGAGAGTCCGAATGAATAAAGCTAACTAGCTAACTAAGCTAAGCTAATTAAGCTAATTATTACAACACAAATTGAATTAGCCAAACTAATTAACAAATTATTGGAACAAATTGAACTAATTAACTAACTATACTAGCTAACTAATTATTACAAACTGAATTAATTAACTATTCTAGCTAACTAATTATAATTACAACACAATACAAATTAGCTATTCGAACTAATTTACAAAAACCACTAGTTAAGCATAGAATTAATCTATTTCAACGCGGATTCCAAGGATCGATGAGGAACTCATGCATGAACACGGTTTCCACCCGAAAAGCCAATGTTCTGCTACTGCATGCCTCTGTTACTCAATAGGACACTTGTACTGATTTCGTTTTCTAGACCAATTATGTTCTATCTTAGGAGTACACTGCTGAATTTTCATTAGTCGCTGAGAGGGGGCCGGTCGGCCACTGTTGATGGTCGGTTGGCTACTGATGATGGCCGATTAGCCACTGCTGATTTGGACTTTCTTGCTGCAACAGAGAGCAAACAGAGCAGGACAGTGTATTTTTCAAGGATTGTTTGTACTGTGTATCCCTCCTTATCATCAAAACATCTTAAAGAAGTGATACACTTAGCTCTTAAACCATCAACCAAGCAATTTCATTGCATAATGGCCAAAGAACTAAGATGAACAAGTTCAACAAATGCACAAACAAGACTAAGAGCCTTTATCCTATCATGCATGACCAAGGGCAATGGAGACCTTGGAAACTTGGCACATTTCATCACTTTGAGTATGAAATGTCCCAATTTCCCTTGTGATCAATTAACGTCCGATTGAACACACCAAAACACAAGTAATTCTTATCTTGCACCATTTTAGTTGCAACTTTTTAGTTACTCATTTTAACTTACCAACCATTCTTTAACCAATTAAGTCCATTGGTAAGAAGTCCTCTAAAAGAGAAGGAAATGTCAACCAAGAGGTAGTTTAAGGCAAGAGGGAGATGTTATGCCGTTGGTAATGAACCCCCAAAAGAGGATTAAACTATTAAGCATGGACCTCAATCTTAAGCTTACACAATCCCAATGTTGAAACAACCCTTAAAGCAAATGAAAAAGTCAAGAAGTAAGGGAGGTTGCAGAGATTAATAGTGCTGAAATAAAGTGAGAAAAGCACTAAAACATGGCAATCAACTCAAACAAGTGGTGTCTAAAGGCCTAAAACACCAAGTTTGTGAGGACACTTACACTACAAGCATGCAAAATAAGACTCAAATGCACTAAACAACAAAAAACAGAGGCAAAACAATCCTAAATAGAGCCTAAAACATGCTGGAATTAAGCTATAAAAGACTAGAAAAATATGCTAACACATAGAGCTAACTAGGCTAGCAAACAAGACACAAGGAGGGGAGGCTAACCCCTTCAATTTTGGACTTAAAAACATGATTTTCATCACTGAAAATACTCTGAAATTCAGTGTTTAAAAGCCCAAAAAAGATAGTTTGAAAGTGGAAAACAAAGGTGGAAAGGCTTTTCAAACAAGGAATAAAGAAGCGTGAACCACCCCCTAACCTTAAATGGCCTCTAACCACCAATTTCAGCCCACAAAATAGAGTTTTTATAGCTCAAAAATAGCCCAAAAACAGTGGGAAAAAATAGAAAAACAAGTGTTCAAAGCAAGGTAAAAAGGGAAGTATTATACCTCTTGAAGCAAAGATCAACTTTAGGCAACAATTCAAGCTAAAACCACCTTCAAGAGCTCCAAGAAGGCCTCAAGGAACCTTAGCTCAAAGGTGATCAATTTTGGTTAAGGAGGTGTAGGCAAAAGTGTAGTGTATGTTGGCAAGTATACGCAAATTTGCAAGAGAGAGAGAGAGAGAGATTTTTGTTCCAAAAATTCTAACCCTCAAAAATGGGGGAGGAGCCCCCATATATATAGAAAACAAGAATTCTATACGAGGAGTTCCAGCCCTACACGTGGGTGCAGATGCATGCATCTGTGCAAACAGCTGGCACAACTGGCATAAAATATCTGCAAAACACACTGGTGGCCGTTGGCCACTACTGGTAGCCGATCGACGACCACTGGTGGCCGACTGGCCACACCAATGACCGACAACCAGAAGACATGGCCGACAGCCCATGGTGGTGACCAACAGGTCACCAAAAGATTCAGGCTCGAAACACCAAGGTTTTGGTCCAAAAAAAAACAAGGTGACAGGGGTGCAAGGCTCAAAGTTATGGCATTCTACCGAAGACTTCAAGCATGAAAAAGAGCACACAAAATCATAATCATTAAGTGCACAAATGATGATATCCAAGTCTTGAGGATGGTAAAAAATGGGGTGTCTACAGTTGCCCTGTTTGACAGAACTCGAAGTCATGAAATGACATGAGTAAATATCAAAGCCCGAAGACGACCCATTTTGATAAGGCCGTAAGACTTGGATAAACAAACAAGACATAAACAAATGGTTGTGCTCGAAGGCTGCCTATGTATCCCTTTGCAAGGAATCAAACTAGCGCAGTTATGGGGCGATGCAAATGATATGCATGCGAAGTAGTTTGAAGGTTGGACTTACCCGTTACGCGAAGCCGGTGATTTTGAAAACTTATGATCATACGAAATGATGAAATAAGCAAATAACAAGTATAATAAGCAAGAATATGATAGTGACAAATGAATGGGCAACTTCAAGCTAAAATCAACACAAGTTCCATGCAAGAAGAACTAAAACATATTCTAACTATGCCAAAACAAGAGACGAGGAAAGAAAACACCGCTCAAGGTCAGGTTTTACGCATCTTGAGAAAAGAGCACAAAACTGCTCG
This sequence comes from Camellia granthamiana, assembly GCA_036172215.1. Lineage (NCBI taxonomy): Eukaryota > Viridiplantae > Streptophyta > Magnoliopsida > Ericales > Theaceae > Camellia > Camellia granthamiana. Next base: position 11,487 of record JAXFYN010000468.1, read on the forward strand.
GCCTCGCGTTTCACGCGTCCCGAGAAACAAGAAACCACTCAAGATTGCGTTTCACGTAACTTGAGAAACAAGAAAAACTGCTCAGGCTCGCATTTCACGCATCCCGAGATAAAACACGCCCACGGTCATGCTTCGCATGTCCTGAGAAATAACCACTCGGGCGCGTACTTTGTACGTCCCTAGGTAAAACCCACCTAGGGTCGTGTTTCATGCGTCTTGAGAAACAACCACTCGGGCGCGTACTTTGTACGTCCCGAGGTAAAAGCGAGGGGTGTGCGATAAATACACGAAGGTGAACAAGTGCGATAAATGCACGATTCAAAGGAGTGCAATAGATGCACAAAGGTAAACAAGTGCGATGGATGCACGAGTTAAAGGAGTGCGATAGATGCATAAAGGTAAACAATTGCGATGGATGCACGAGTTAAAGGAGTGCGATAGATGCACAAGGGTAAACAAGTGCGATAGATGCATGAGTTAAAGGAGTGCGATAGATGCACAAAGGTAAACAAGTGCGATAGATGCACGAGTTAAAGGAAAAGGCTCTCTTACCGAGACATGAATGATCTTGACTGGAACTCCTCTGAATGAACCATACATACAATATTGTTTGTCTGTGTTGGCCAATGAAGAAAGAAAAGAATTAAATGAGTGCGATACGTTAACAACGCATGTTCTATGTAAGAAAAACAACCAAGATATGATGTTGAAAGCATGTTCTATGCATAAAATAAGAGCATTTTTATGCATGAAATCAGAACGAAAGCATAGTCTATACGTGAATCATAGCCAATGCAAGATGCACACGTAGTATATATATGAAATGCATATCTATGCAACAATACAAAATGCATATTCTATGCAAGGAACAAAGCATAGTTTGACAAAAACAAATTCAGCAGCAACCTCCGATTTACATCTCGGAAGAGTTACAACATGTTTAAAAAGGATACACCTCGTTCATGTTGACAAGTGACGAGCATCGTGCGCCGAAAACACAGTTCTGAGCTTCTGTAGAGACAATCTAAACTCAACAGTGAACTTTCCTTGCACTTATTGGGAAACAAGGACTCAAAATAGCATCAAGACTCTGTGGAGGGGCATTGGCCACTGGCTGGCCACAAGAGGAGGGTGTTGGCCACCTATCGGGCACCCTTGAAGCTTGTCGGCCACCAATGGTGGCCGGTTGGCCATCAATGACAGATTCGGGGCAAATTCGACTTTTTGCCTCGAGTCTTTATATACACACATCCATACTTCATTTCCTCACTTCTCCAAGGCCGAAATTCCTCCCTTTCTCTCTCTCTTTCGACACTTTCCCTCTCTAGATCTTAGCTTTATACGCGTTTTCCAACGCCCAACGCACTTTTTCTTCGCTAAACCCTCTTAGCTCTCAACATTTTGAACTGATCAAAATTTGGTTTCGACACTTCTTTCCCCATTTTCGGTCTTCTAGGCTTGTTTCCCTCGAGTTTCTCTCAAGTTTCGTGCATTTTTCCCGACTTTGACTTTTCTTTCCATTTTCTCTGTCCTAGGGTTTGACTTTTTCCAACTTTACCCTATTTTCTCCATTTTTCTTCACTTTTCACCGACTTTGTACCCATTTTCCAGATGGCAGGCGATTTTCCACGGGACGGAGCCCCTCCAGAGGTTCCACCTTCACTAGCACCTCCTGCCGAGGTCGAGGAGCCGATGATGGTTGAGGCCGGCGAGGCGGTGGAGGATATTGAGGCAGAGTTCGCCCCGGAGCTTGAGCCAAAGTTGCCACCACTGGGGGTATGACCCTTTGATCCGACGAGGTATCATCCCCAGATACATATCTTGCCTCCTAGAGGCATCAGACGCTTCATTGAGTTTATTCACGGTGTGCCGGATGACCTCCTGCTGAGGGAGTTGGCTTTTCACCTTTCATGCCTTGCTGTTGAGGTATGAACTCTGTTTACTCGCATTTCTGCCTTTTGTATTTCTTGCACTGTATTTTCCGACTGTATTTTCATCACTGCTTTACATTGCATTTTCTGACTGTATTTTCATCATTGCCTTATCTAATTCACCTGTTCTCTACCATAGGGCGACTCTCGCGTATACAGGGGCTACGGGGCTACGATAGCTAGGGATTGGTACAACGAGCTCCCTGCAGGAGTCCACGACATTGTTGATGAGGCCAGCTTCGGCCTATTCTGCTTTAGATTGACACGGATTATAGCAAGCCGCCCACTTCTTGAAGAGCTAGCAGAGAGATGGTGGGACACCACCAACTCCCTCCACCTCTCCACTGCCAGGGAGATAACGATGACTCCTTACGACTTTACCATGTTCACGGGCTTAGGCGTAGGGGGTGATCTGATCCCTTTCGACCCTGATACGGGGGAGTAAGAGGCTGCCTAGATCGAGCTACTAGGAGCGCACCCACCTCTGTTCTGACCAGCCATGGTGAGATATAGTTGGTTTGCTGATCATTTTCGAGGGAGCCAGCGAGAGACAGTTGAGGAGATAGAGCAGTATGCGTAGGGTTTTCTGATGTTCCTCCTTGGTACGACCTTGTTCGCGAACAGGGCGAACACCATAGGGTTGTATCTATTGAGCGCCCTGGTGACCCTTCCCCGGGTGCATTTCTATGACTGGAGTGGAGCAGGCCTCGCTACTTTGTACGGCTACATGAGCTCTACCTCCCGTTTGCGGGGAGACTTGATCGAAGGCTACTAGCGAGCCTAGGATGTATGCATTTTTGTTCCCTCTTTGCACTTTACATTTTCTACTCTGTATTTCCTACTTTACATCTATTCAACACATGTGCTTTCTGCTTTGCACTTTCTGTATTTGTTCATGTTGTATGCTTTCTGCTTTGCATTTTCTGTATCTGTTCAAATGCATGCTTTCTGCTTTGTATTTTCTGTACCTGTTCAAATACATTGTTGATCACATATCACTTCACTTTCCTTGCAGCTATGGGTATACGCTTATTTTCCAACTCTCACCCCAGAACCTATAAAGGAGCTTCCCCTAGTGATCCCTTACTCACGAAGGTATGATGGCCAGCTCCAGCGTCGGCCCCGTGAGACCTTTATCTTCTTTCGTCACTATTTTGACACCATGGCTACTCATGAGGTAACTCGAAACACAGTAATTTTTACTTTACAACTGTTCTGATTCACATTTTGGCGACTGGCGGCGGCCAACAATCTCTACATACTCTATTTGCAGATTATGTGGCAGCCTTGGGCCATGATGCCAGCGGGGATTCGAGACCAGTATGCTGAGGCTTGGGGCACTTCTCGTTTCCACATTCTATTGGAGGGCCCAGTCTGCCGGGCATGGTTCTTGAGCGAGTGGTTCATGCGCCAGACGGTGGGCTTGTCTGACCTGATCATTACGATGGCGCCGCCTAAGTCTATGAGGACAGCAGACAGCCTATCCATCGACGAGGTCACCGAGCTTATGGTGGGCTTAGATGTTGAATACTTTTGAGCCGAGGGCGACTATGCAGCCTTCATTCAGACCCATCTCATGCCACCTTTGATCGGTGTTCGCAGAGATGTGGATACGAGAGCTCTTACTGCGCGAGAGGCGTCTAGAGTGACCCGGGCGACTAGGGCCCGTAGTAGAGGGGCTTCCTAGGCGAGGGAGAGGACACGCTGGCCAGAGCTTCCCACTGCACTAACATGCTGGCAGCACACCGGGATGCTTACTAGGTCCCGATTGAGCTTGCAGCGGCTGGGCACAAGCTTGTCGGGGTTTGAGGCCCGACTCAGGTATAGACGGCACTTTACAATTTGCACCCCACATGTCATTTTAGATATGTTTATTGTATATACTGATCATCCAAAATGCATTTGCAGGCCTGCATAGAGTGCACGGGGAGGGCTCTCGAGTTGATAGCCTCCTTAATCGGCATGGTCCAGAGAAGGAAGACGTTGCTTGGTCTCCACGGCATCCCGGTAATTCCTTTAGTTTGCAGTTCATGCTATCATCTTTCCATTGATACACTAGCATCTCAAACTGTAATCTGTCCCAAATTGCATCCGACACACTATATCTAATACACTGCATTCACACATTGTACTCACACACATTGTATCTAACTTCTGCATACTCTCATGCCACATACTATGCTTGCATCTGATACATACTAAGACTGATATGATGACAATTGTCTTTTCAGATCCCACCCATACTGGGTGCACTGCGGCAGCTGTAGCACCAGTACGAGTAGTACCTCCTCCAGCAGTAGGGAGAAGAGACAGGGGTGCCCGAGGTCGGAGGAGCACTCTAGAGCCCATTCTGAGTGATGATGACGCCGAGACGAGCAACTCTGAGGAGGCAGTGAGTCAGCATTCGGAGTCATCTAAGAGTGGGGATGACGATGCCAGCTCCGATTTCGAGAGCAGAGGTTCTGATGCTGAGACAGGTTCAGAGACACAGAGCGGAGATGCTACCGACTCTGGTTCAGAGACTGATTCTGGCAGCAGTGCTTCTAACAGCGGCACAGATGGAGACAGTGCCCCTGAGTCCTTTTCTTCGAGGAAGAGGACGAAGAGGGCCTCTAGAGCTTGAGGCGGCTGGCGCCGATTTTTAATACTGTTGCTTAGTTTCTTTTTGTTTATAACATTAGCACATTATATAGCTTCAGACAGGTTTATTTTGCTCTAGAACTTGTACTCTACTTTTGTAAAAAACCATGATCGAAATAAAAACCAGCAGTTTTTATGAAAAGTGTGATTATTTTTGCATCATGAGCACCATACTGGCATGAAATGGACATGGAATTGAAACGGGCAAGAGCACTCTTGATTGAAACAATATTCTTAATCAGGTAATGAACCAACCAACAACCAAAATGCAAAATGCAATATACAACTTGATAAACAACATAACAATAACTCGATAGACAAAACAACTTAAATACAACTCAACCAACTTGCTAAAACCAAAAAGACTCAAAACAAGACCTTAAAAAAAACAAAGATCAAAACAAAACACACGCTTCCAGCACTAGTCAACACACGGGTGGACGACAAGCCTGAAAAGGGGACTATCGGCCAGAGGTAGAGGTTGTCGGTCACCAAAGTGGTTTGTCAGCCATCATCAATGGCCGGTCAGCCACCAGTGTAAGGAACCTCCAGATTGTTGACAGCTGGCTTTCACTTAGTGCCTTATCTTCTACAAAAGCTCCACCTTCGTCATTTCTTCTCCAGAACTTCATTTCAGCTGCAATTTCTTCCACAAATGGAGCCATTTCTTGCCCAAAACCTTACGGATTGGATTGTGACTTTGGATGGCTCGGAAAAGGTGAATTTCTGGGATTTCGGCTTAAATGCACTTTTTTCATTGAATCGGACTCCATTTTGTTTTTCGTTTCTTCATGCCGCAACTAGATGTTGGAACCTGATTACACATGTCTTTAGCTTCGAGGGACAAGAACTATACCCGGCAATTGAAGAATTTCAGGTGTTAATGGAATCGCGGCGCGATGAGGAAATCATATCTTAGCCCTGTTTTGGTCATGCCCAAGCTTTGGGACAGATGTGTGGGCCCACTATGCACGAGGCTTAATCTCTGGCACACAACAGAGAACTAGGCATTCCCAATTTGATTCGTCGATTTTCCGATGTCGGTGACCACGGCGATTGTCTTTGGCGGGGTTTTCGGCAACATGCTGTTTGCTTATGCATGCTAGCTCATTTCCTTCTTGCCTCTAGTTTTGCCAGATCTAGCATTCACTGGATTGAAGTGGCGCAAGGCCTGAAAGAAGGCAAGAGTTGCATTGGCTTGGCGCTGGCCGAGACTTTGATGGGCTTGGACGCCTTCCATTGATGGGAGACTACCAAATTCGCGGGAAGTCTACTACTTCTTCAGATAATGTTTCACACCCTTTCTCATATGTGTTTCTCACATCACTCGGCACTCATGCTCTATTTTTCTCTCAAAGCCTTTTTCTCACTTTTCTCTCAATGTACATCTCTCTATTCTTTAATCTCTCCTTTTTTTCATCCCTCCCTAGGTTTGGTTAATGGACAAGCTGAAAGTAGTAGACTCTTGCCCTGCATACTCAGCTCGAGGCTATTTCTTCCATCGCCAACTAGTGGATTTCCTAAATGAAGGGTGGTGGTGTGACTAGATGTGCAACAAGTCTACTACTGACATATCCTGGCGTTGCCCCTAGCTTAATCTGACCGAAATGAGCTATAGCATGGCTCGGCATCCTGACATTCAGCTAATCGGCCTGACTCACTGTGTATTCTACTTCCCTTTCTGGTTCAGGCGTCAGTTTGGGCATGATCAGACCTGCCCAGAGGAGGGGGTAGAGTACCTGGTTTCATTCCCCATCCGAGGTTCACACTTGGCTAGGTACCTCACAGCATGGAGGACAAGAGAGCTTCTGGCCCGTACCCCTAGTTTTCGTTGCGCCCTTTCTAGCAAGTGCTTTGCTTGGCTCGAGGATGAGGCACAGACCGGGCCTACTTTAGCATCAGAAGCTTCCACAAGCACGAGCGGGGGACACAAGAGCACCTGACTCATCTATGCCCCTAGTTTATTGCTTTGATCTTTACTTTTCAAGTTTTTTGAATGTAATAAAAGCAACTTTGATTTGTATTGAGAGGTGGAGAACTTTGTATTGAAATCAATAAAATTAAAGTTGTGAGCACTGAAAGTTTTCCTTTTGGTCCGAAAATGGTCTAAGTTGTAAAAGGTAAAATTTGAACAAAGTCAACTTTTATTAAAACTTTCCAAAACCATTTTCGAAAAGGATCGCCACTTAACACGCACAAAATCTATCCTCGAGATGTATAACCCCGAATCAAAAGATCATAACTGCCCCTTGATTGAATAGCATTGCTCAGCACTGTAACCGGCACTTCTCCTAGAGTAAAGATCACAATCGAAACCTCAAATGAAGAACAGACAAAGATGACCTAATCAAACACATGGACAGGACAGTTGATTTGGAGGTGATTACGGCCGAACTTTAGGATGAAGTTACCTATGTATCCCGAAGATAGGAATCAGGCCTTAAATAGTTTGGTTCAGGTTCACTCGAGTATTAACTCTTTTCTTTTGCACTCTAACTTTTGCCAAGGTCACCCTCTAGGGTTTTTAACCTTGCGAGCTCAGTTTTTCTTTAGTTCCAATTTTTTGTGCTCTAACTTTGGCCTAGGCCGCCCTTTCAAGGTTTCGGCCTAGTGAGCCTCTCAGGGATAGTATTTCTTCAACTTGTCCATGTTGATAGGCCATCCAAGTCCATGAGAATAATAGCTCCACCCGACCAGATAGTTTTGATGATGTAAGGACCAGTCTAATTGGGTGTGAACTTGCCCCTCGGGTCATGGATGGGAGCTCGGTTGTCTTTCAGCACCAAATTCCTTTTTTTGAGATTCTGGGACTTAACCGTCTTGTTGAAAGCCCTAGCAATCCTGGGTTGATAACCCTGAACATGGTACAATGCTTTCAGCCTTCTCTCATCAAACAACATCAGTTCTTCAAACCTGCTCTGTTACCAGTCCGCCTCTGCTATTTGACACTCGGCCATAACTCGCAACAACGGGACTTCTATTTCAATTGGCAGAACAGCTTCCATCCCATAGACAAGAGAATAAGGAATGGCCCCTGTAGATGTCCAGATTGAAGTTCTATTGCCCTAGAGTGCGAATGGCAATTTGTCTGGCCAGTCCCTGTAGGTCTCAACCATTTTCTACAAAATATGCTTGATGTTCTTGTTGGCGGCCCCAACAACTCCGTTGGTTTGCGGCCGGTATGTAGGTGACTTATGAAAAGCCACATTGTATTTCTCCAACAAGTCTATCACTTCTTTCTTGAAGTGGGAGCCATTATCTGAAATGATGTTGTTTCGGATGAACTTAGCCACATGCGCTGCTTTCAACACTGTGTAGGACTGAGCTTCCACCCAATTTGTAAAGTAATCAATTGCCACCAGAATGTATTCATGCCTATTCGACCTTTTTGGTGTAACTGCCCCAATGATGTCGATTCCCCAGACTGAGAAAGGCCATGGTAAAGTCATGTTGTACAGCTTGAATGGCGAGATATTCATGCGATTGGCATGGATTTGGCATTTGTGGCATCGCGAACATAACCAATACAATCCTCCTCTATAGTAGACCAGTAGTAACCCTGCCTGAGAATCTTCCAGGCTAACATTACTCCGCTCATGTGCGCTCCGCACTCTCCTCCATGGATGGCCTCCATCAGGCGCTTTAATTCCTCTACTTCGACACACAACTTATGCATTCCCAGATGACCCCTCTTGTATAGTTTACCTCCTCAGATGATAAATTGATCGACCATCCGCCGTATTTCCCTTTTGTCCTTAGCATTTGCCCCTTGTGGATAAATCTCCTTTTCCAGAAGTTCCAAATATCGTAGTACCAAGGGTTTTGATCTTGCGTTTCATCTATTGCGGCGATAGTGTCGTAGGCTGGCATGTATCTCTGCTCAATGATGATCCTGAACTCCTAGTGGGATGTCTACCATAGAAGATAAAGTTGATAAGGCATCAGCGAACCTGTTATTCTCTCTCAGTAGATGCGTGAAAGTTAGCTTCTCAAACCTAGGAATCAGAACGTCTAGGGTTTGGTGATAAATCTTCATCTTTTGTTCTTTGACCTTCCAGTCTCCGTTTGCTTGAGAAACAACTAGGTTCGGGTCCGCGATGACATCCAACCTTTTTGCCCCTAGTTCCAGGGCGACCTCCAAACCAGCGATACATGCCTTATATTCTGCTTTGTTATTAGATACCTTGAATCAGAGTTTAAAGGCTAAAGGTATATGGGAGTGATGCTCCATCAAAGTACATTGTCTAAATCTCTTCCTCGACTTGCAGAATGGCTTCATCTGGGAACAAGTATTCTACCGCTTCATCCCCTTTTACTGGGTGATCTGCCAGGAACTCTGCTGCAGCTCTCCCCTTGACCGATTTGCGAGTGACATACTTCAGATCAAATTTGGAGAGAAGAATCAACCAACGAGCTAGCCTACCTGTAAGCGTTGGTTTCTCAAAGAGATATTTGATGGGACCTAATCTCGAAACTAGAATTACGAAATGAGCTAACAAGTAGTGCCTCAACTTCCTGGTAGCCCATACCAAGGCTAAGCAAGCTTTCTTCAACAGAGTGTAGCGAGTCTTATAATCCAGTATTTTCTTGCTCAAGTAGTAGATGGCTTTTTCCACCCTATCCTCAGATTCCTGAGCAAGCATGCATCCCATTGTTGTGTCCGTAACTGACAGATACAAAATCAAAGGCTTCATCGGCTCTGGCGACGATAACACGGGCGGATTCTAAAGGTACTGTTTGATCTGCTCAAAAGCGAATTGACATCGATCATCCCATCGGAATTTCTTTCCTTTCTTTAGGAGACCAAAAAATGATTCACAAGTCAAGGTTAATTTAGAAATAAACCGTCTTATGAATTGTACTTTACCCAAAAAGCCTTGCACCTCCCTTTCAGTCCTTGGTGGCTGCATTTCTAGGATGGCCTTAATTTTATAAGGATCTACCTTGATGCCCCTCAGTGTGATCAAGAAACCTAGCATTTTCCTTGCTATTACGCCGAAAGTACACTTCTGTGGATTCAACCTCAGTCTGTATTCTTTGATTCGTTGAAAGAATTTCTTCAAGGCGGTGTAGTGGCCTTATCTTTCTTTAGACTTGACAATCATGTTGTCCACGTACACCTTGACCTCTTTGTGGATCATGTCGTGTAGAATACTGGTTGCCGCCCTTTGATAAGTAGCTCCAGCATTCTTCAGTCCAAACGACATACCCGATAGCAGTAGGTTCCCCACGGCGTAGTGAAGGCAATTTTCTCTATGTCCTTGGGCACTATCAGAATCTAGTTATACTCAGAAAATCCATCCATGAAGAAGAGCAATGCATGACCCGCGGTGAAATCCACTAATTCGTCAATGTGCGGTAAAGGGAAGTCGTCCTTCAGACTGGCTCTATTCAAATCCCTAAAGTCAACACAGACTCTGATTTTGCCATCTTTCTTCGACACATGGATGATATTGGCCAACCACATTGGATACTCAGACACAAGCAAGAATCCTGCTTCAATCTGTTTGGTAACTTCTTCTTTGATCTTCAAAGCCCAATCCGGACGTATTCTCCACAACTTTTGCTTGACGGGTCGGGCCTCAAGGTCAAGAGGGATCTAATGCTATATAATCTTAGTATCGATTCTAGGCATGTCTTCATAGGACCACGCGAAAACATCTTTGAAATCTTTTAATAAAGTGATTAAGCGCTTGTGCTCCTTCGAAGACAACGTGGACCCGATCTGGACCAGACACGGATCCTTCTCAGTACCCACATTAAAAGCAATGATTTCATCAGCAAGGGGTTTTGCAAACCTCTCCTCCTTTCGATTAATCAAATTTTTTGAAACCAAAAGAATTCCTTCCTCTTCGTTTTCATTAAAATTTTGAAAGTCTTGATCAATACAATAAACAAGCGGCACAAAGAAATACTAAGAATCTGCAATGGCATTCTCATTCATAAAGTCTAGCTCATCCAGCTCTTCGGTTACAACTGGCTCAAAATCAAAAGAAAAGGATGACCCGAACAAGATCTTGGCATCCAGGTTATCACTCCCAGGAATATCAGACTCAGACTCAGAAGAATTAGAATCTGATTCTGACTCCATAGACTCTGTGGAATCAGATTCTGGTTCACTACCCGACTCAGAACTACTAGACAGGTAGCCATCCCCCAGTTACAAAATGAGAGATGGTGTTTCAGATGCATCCAAAATGCTGCTAAAAGGGTTCACACCCGGTTGGTCCCCGATCATGGAGATAGTCAGGTTATCCCCCAAGCTCTCTGAGTTGACCGGAGGATCTGAAAGAAGACATGCCAGTGCTGCCCCTACTCCAAGCTCGCTGTTGTCTAAGTCAGTTTCAATGCTCTTCTCAGCTTCAACAGTAATTGGCTCAGCCCTTTCCTCTATATCACTGTCTTGCAGCTACAAGTCAAAGAAAATTTCTAAGACGGGAACACGCTGTTTCTCAGAATTCATCCAGGGTTTGGGAAAGCCGTACAATGGGAAGTCTTCACCTTCCTGAACAAAATGACCATTTAGCGTTCCCCGAATCGGCTTGTGATCAAGCTCATAGTGCTTTTCGGTTGGCTTGGCTCTAGCTCTGCCTGTCATCTCTTATTTCTTCATGACCCAATCCTCTTTGGTGGGCGCATAGCCAAGGCTAAAGGCATGCGGATTATGTGGCACATCGGCTAATGCTGTGACGCCCTTCCAGCCACTTCTTTCCAGTTCCATTCTGGGCACATGTTGCAGCTTGTTCATGAAATAGATTGATTGAGCGCTGACATACAAGCCCTCACCAGCTGCCAGGATGTTCTGCACTGCCTGGGCCTGGGCTAGAGTAAACCTTGAAAGGAATACATCCTCCTCGCCATAGTTGATTTCTAGCATAGGTGTAGTTACCTCTGGCGGAGGATGTATAGACGAATTTCCAAAGACAATAGCCACTCCTTTCCCATGAGGGTATTTCAGCATTTAGTGGAGGGTAGAAGAGACTGCTTTTCACAAGGTGCAGCCAGGGTCTTCCTAGCAATAAGTTGAAAGTGGCCGGCACATCCAAGACGTAGAACTCAATATCCTGTTAAGCTGGGCCCACTTGAACTCTGATCTGTACCGTGCCCATAACCTCCCTGCTCGTGTTGTCATATGCCCGAAGCACTTGGGCTATAGGCATGAAATCTGTTGGTTTCAGACCAGTGGCATAAGCTGTACGAGACGGACAGACGTTGATAGCTGACCCGGTGTCGACTAATACCACTGGCACCCACTTTTCTCTGCACTCCACTGATATGTATAGAGGTTTGTTGTGTGCTGAGCCTTCCGGCGGCAGTTCTTTGTCTAAGAATGTTAGAGTTGGCACGACGCCTCCTGGGAAAACTAAACCCATGAGCTGTTCAGGAGTAATGTCAATGGACAATTTTGCTCTGTCCATCACTAATAGTACAGCCTATCGATGCACGCGAGAAGCCATAAGCAGACCCCAGATTGAAATATCAGCTTGAATTTTCTTCAACTATTTCAGCGCCGCCTCTTTTTCTAGTCATTTTTCCTTCTGTTTTTCAACTTCTCTATCTTTGCCGGAGGCTTTGGCTTGGTCCAAGTAGGGCGGCTTGAAATACTACTTACTCCTTGTCGTGTGGTCCACCTCTTCAGAGTACCAAGTATTGTCTAGCAAGGACTCATCCCAGTCCTTGTCAGTGTGGGCTAGACGTAGATCATCATCTTCCCACCATACATCTCCGGCAACCGACAAGAAATTGTCCGGTTCCGTTCTAATCACTGTTACATTAGAAACATCCCCCGTAGGGTGTTGGGCTTTTCCAGCTTTTTGGGTGTCTTTAATCTTTTCGTGTTCAAACCACTTCAACGCAGCTTCTTGTTCTGTATCCGCGGTACTCATGGCACCCAGTTCTTGAGCTATATTCTTGATACCGGTGTTCTCCGCAATTTCCCCTTTTCCTCGGCCATTCAGGCCACTACAGCTATTATTGCTTCCTTTTCTTTAGGTTTCGATTCAGTTCCTTCCTCCCGGTCAGGTTCATCACTCAACCATACTGAGTTGTCCGTCGACCCATTTAGATCAAACTAGTCAATCTGCACGTCCCCCTGATCCTGTTCATCGTAGAACTGCAGATCGTCTAAGTCCTCCTCTAGCTCTGCTAGATCATCCAGTCCTTAACTTGGGCCATCCTCTCTGACCACATTAACCTCCGCTGCTGTCGACAATACCACTTCTGGTTTGGTTTGATCAACCGGTACAATGTAACAGCACGGGTCATACACCCCCTCAGCTAAGTCTACAAAGCTCTCAGGCAATGGACTGACATTCTCCTCCAAGGCCAACTTTCCTCCTTCTGTCATTGTCACCACCACGAGTTCAGGTTGAAGTGTAGATGTGTCCATCATGCACAAGTTCGTGCTTTCAGGGATGAACACGGCCAGTTTGGGTAGGTGGGAAGGGGTAATATATACGCTAGGGTCATAAGGAATGGCCAGTATATGTATTAGGTTTAAGTTCCGAGGTGGGTGAACTTGGTTGTGGGCTGGAAGAGGGTTGGTGGTTACAATTGGCTTTTGGGGCGGTGCTATCACCCTGTTTTCGATGAGATCTTGAATCTCATGATGCAGCCTGAAGCATTAGTCGGTGTCGTGACCATGCTGCTGGTGAAAAGCGTAGTATTTGGGTGGGTTATGTTTAAGTAGGAGAGGTTCGGGTAGTGTGTGGGACTCTAATGGCTTGAGGTGCCCCTTTTTTATCAGCACCCTCAGGGCTTGGGATAATGACATATAGAGTGGGGTGAAGGTCCTCTGGGATCGAGCCTGGTTGTTTGAGGTTTATGGAGTTGTGCTGGCAAAAGGGTTGGCTGTCTTGGATGTGGTGGTGACAACATTCACATCAGACGGCCGCACAGTTGTGCTTCCACTAGTGGTTGCATTGGAACTGCGCGTAAAAGGCCTCTTGGCCTGCTCCTTCTCATCAGTTATCAACCCCTATTTCATTGCATCTTTGATCTGAACTCCTATCTCATGGAGCTCAGTGAATGTGAACAACGGTAAGACGATCATCTTCTGCAATAATTTTCCTTGCAGATTGTGGACCACTATCCTGATTTGATCTTTCTCGGATGGCTTGGTAGTCATCATAGAAGCCTCGGCCCTCCACCTTGTTACAAAGTCTAAGAAGCCCTCCTTTGGCTCCTAATGGGTTGCCTCAAGATCACAGGTTGCGACATCGATCTGTGTATTGTAGGAGTACTGTGCAATGAAGGCCTCAGTCATTTCCTTCCAGCTCTGCTTTATTGAGTCCTCCAGTTTCGCATACCAGATAGCCGCTATTCCTGACAAGGTCTGGCTGAAAAGTGACAACTTTTGAAGTCTGGTGAGGCCCATCAGCGGCGGGATATTAGAGAACAACCGCAAATGGACCACGGGATCCCCAGAGCCATTGAACCGATCTATGTGTGGCATTTTGAACCGATCCGGCAAAGTCACTGCGGAGTCGATGTATCCATCTTCGATGTTAGGGATTGAGTTCATACCTTGTGCCCGCTTGATAAGGTTCTTTAGCTTGTTGACCTTTAGTACAGTCGGGTCAACTTCGAATTCAAACGGAGGCTTGCGGTGGGATGGGGTCTACTGGATTGCCCATATTCTCTTGGACATTGACAGTGATTCCTAGTGCTGGGATACCTGCAAGAGGTGCATGGGAAGTTGAAGCTGTTGTTGGCTGTGGTTGCTGTTGCTGCATCCTGTTTATCACTTCAGCTTGGTGGGCTGTAACTTCAGCTTGGCGGGCAGCATCTTGCTGCATGGTTTCCACTATTTGTTAAAGATGACGAATCAAGTCCTCCATACTAACTGCAGGGTACTATCTGAATAGGCGAGTGATCTCTTGCTAGCCTAGATGTAGAAGATTGAACCTGACTGCATGTAGGTGTTTGTTGAACTGATGAATTATACGTAACTCTCCTCCGTCTAGTCACCGATGGTAGCAAAGCAAACACAGGTTGTCTCCTAACAAGATCCCCGGATCTGTAAAGTTACCTTACACGGGTCCAGAGTACTTGGGGGGTAACCGAACTGTCTGAAGCAATTGTGATAAACTACCTTGCAAAAAGAAATAAAGCAAAAGGAAAACAAAAATCAGAAACCACACAGCACCTTAGCTCAGATATGAACAACACACATATGTAATCAAAGCTGTTAGGACTACACTCAACACTAATTTCTGCGCCCAAATCTGATACCCAAACTTGCAACTGATACGCACATTCCTATATAGTTTCACTCTAAAAGCACATACCAGTTAAGTGAGATCCAAAACACCCTTATGAGGGGGTAGGGTTACCCTATCCTAGTTTCGTCAGGAACTAGGGTTTACTATTCAAGCAAAGTGGTTTCACACAATCCTTCATTCGGGTGAGCAACCTATCCTAGTTTGGAACAGTCTCTATGGCTTTCGATATATAACTAGGCCAAATGGTCAAAAGTGAACCTCAACAAGACTACCTAATATACCTCTCGCACCTAACACTGAAAAGTGAAAGGCGGATCAAATGGTACAATGGTAATCGAGATCCAAGGGTTGTGTTCCCATCATGGTAGAGCCCGCGACCGGTCAGCCTTTTGGCAAGCTTTTCAGGCAAGCCTCCGGCAAACCGTCTAGAAATAGCAAATGGCAAACACAGTGACTTAAAACGCACCAATGCAAATGCAATGCAAAGAAACATATAAGTGTAGATAAAATTTCATATCACGAGTTCGAGTCAAGTTCTATAATTTCCCAGCGGAGTCGCCAGAAACTGTAGCTCGACTTTTTCCGCGCCTCCTTTCGGAAGGTCGAATATAAGCCCTACAGTTCGGACTCGTGCGGTTCTGAATCTAATCACACAAGTGCAATGTGAAATTGATAAACACCAAAGAGTCCAAATCTGGCAAATCTTTTGAAAAATTGATTTTGAATCAAATTGCCAAAAATGGATTGCTTTGCCAGATATAGAGTCGCCACCTAAATATTTTATTTTGGGAAAATTTATAAAACCCATGACTCGTGGCAAAGGCCACATGTCCGTCATTACCAAAGTTGCCTCGACTGAGGAACTTAGGTACGAGAAGGGAAGGTCATGAATTGAGCATCCCCGCTTGCCCGATCAAAGATCGGCCTCAACTAATCATGATATGATTTTTATCAACATTATATGCTCTTGTTCCGTTTATTAGGCTAGCATTTACTATGTGATGCGCACATACACAAGGTATAGACTAATTTTCCCGAATTGGAACAATTTAATTTCATGTTTGTTTTTCGAAAAGGGTTTCATTTTGCCACTTAACAAAGTGGGCTTGAAGTTTGTGAATTTGCCACTACAAAGTGGGCTCAAAACGTATATTCATTGAATCATTCCAATTCAAGTAATAAGCCTTCATTCATAGGCACTCAAGCAATTGAGCACTTAAGCAATTAGCCTCATGGCAAGCTTGCTATACATGGCAACAATCACACGCATACGATATGCAAAAGCAAGTAAAGGCTCACCTAGTACTCCAAGCCAAAAAGATAAAGAGTTAGAAAAATGCATGATCCTAACTATACAATATGACTAATGCAACGCATGTAATAATGCAACTAATAGGCTTGGCTACTCATATGGCATACGAAGCAATTTGATAACATGCGGTTAAACACGTATTCAAAGAGGTATTGAAATGACAATGCAGTTAGAATGATACGCCGAGCCTGGGTGCACGCAAGACAAATGAATGAATGCAAACATGTGATATGCTAATGGAAATGTGATGTCCCTAATCTAACCATCATAAGCTGGTAAATAAAAGGGAGAAAGACGTGGGGTTGGCAAACATACACATTATTACATCGTGCTCTCATGAAGGAGAGTCCGAATGAATAAAGCTAACTAGCTAACTAAGCTAAGCTAATTAAGCTAATTATTACAACACGAATTGAATTAGCTAAACTAATTAACTAATTATTGCAACAAATTGAACTAATTAACTAATTATGCTAGCTAACCAATTATTACAAATCGAATTAATTAACTATTCTAGCTAACTAATTATAATTACAACACAATACAAATTAGCTATTCTAACTAATTTACAAAAACCACTAGTTAAGCATAGAATTAATCTATTTCAACACGGATTCCAAGGATTGATGAGGAACTCATGCATGAACGTGGTTTCCACCCGAAAAGCCAATGTTCTGCTGTTGCATGCCTCTATTACTCAATAGGACACTTGCACTGATTTCCTTTTCCAGACCAATTCTATTCTGTCTTAGGAGTACACTGCTGAATTTTCATTGGTGGCTGACAGGGGGCTAGTCGGCCACTGATGGTGGTCGGTCGGCCACTGATGATGGTCGGTCGGCCATTACTGATTTGGACTTCCTTGCTACAATAGAGAGCAAACAGAGTAGGACAGTGTATTTCTTAAGGTTTGTTTGTACTGTGTATCCCTCCTTATTATCAAAACATCTCAAATGAGTGATACACTTAGCTCTCAAACCATCAACCAATAAATTTCATTGCATGATGGCCAAAGAACTAAGATGTACAAGTTCAATAAATTCACAAACAGGACTAAGAGCCTTTACCCTATCATGCATGATCAAGGGCAATGGAGACCTTGGAAACTTGGCACATTTCATCACTTTGAGTATAAAATGTCCCAATTTTCCTTATGTTCAATTAACGTTCGATTGAACACACCAAAACACAAGCAATTCTTATCTTGCACCATTTTAGTTGTAACTTTTTAGTTACTCATTTTAACTTACCAACCATTCTTTAACCAATTAAGTCCATTGGTGAAAAGTCCTCTAAAAGAGAAGGAAGTGTCAACCAAGGGGTAGTTTAAGGCAAGAAATAGATGTCATGCTGTTGGTAATGAACCCCTCTCAGAGGATTAAACCATTAAGCATGGACCTCAATCTCAAGCTTACACAATCCCAAGGTTGAAACAATCCTCAAAGCAAATGAAAAGGTCAAGATATGAGGGAGGTTGCAGAGATTAATAGTACTAAAATTAAGTGAGAAAAGCACTAAAACATGACAATCAACTCAAACAAGTGGTGTCTAAAGGCCTAAAACACCAAGCTTGTGAGGACACTTACACTACAAGCATGCAAAATAAGACTCAAATGCACTAAACAACCAAAAAATAGAGGCAAAACAGTCCTAAATAGAGCCAAAACATGCTGGAATTAAGCTATAAAAGGCTAGAAAAATATGCTAACACATACAGCTAACTAGGCTAGCAAACAAGACACAAGGAGGAGAGGCTAACGCCTCCAATTTTGGACTTCAAAACATGATTTTCACCACTAAAAATACTCTGAAATTCAGTGTTTAAAAGCCCAAAAAAAGATAGTTTGAAAATGGGAAACAAAGGTGGAAAGGCTTTTCAAACAAGGAATAAAGAAGGGTGAACCACCCCCTAACCTTAAATGGCCTCTAACCACCAATTTCAACCCACAAAACAGAGTTTTTTACAGCTCAAAAATAGCCCAAAAATAGTGGGAAAAAGATAGAAAAACAAGTATTCAAAGCAAGGTAAAAAGGGAAGTACTATACCTCTTGAAGCAAAGATCAACTTTAGGCAACAATTTAAGCCAAAACCACCTTCAAAAGCTCCAAGAAGGCCTCAAGGAACCTCAGCTCAAAGGTGATCAATTTTGGTTAAGGAGGTGTAGGCAAAAGTGTAGTGTATGTAGGCAAGTATGCACAAATTTGAAAGAGATAGAGAGACAAAAATGTATAGAGAGAGAGAGAGAGAGAAATATTTTTGTTCCAAAAATTATAACCCTCAAAAATAGGAGAGGAGCCCCCATATATATAGTAAACATGAATTTTATACAAGGAGATCCAGCCTTACACGTGGGTGCAGATGCATGCATTTGTGCAAACAGCTGGCATAGCTGGCATAAAATATCTGCAAAACACACTGGTGGCCGACTGGCCACACCAATGGCCGACAACCAGAAGACATGGCCGACAGCCCATGGTGGTGACCGACAGGTCACCAAAAGGTTTAGGCTCGAAACACCAAGGTTTTGGTCAAAAAAAACAAGGTGACAGGGGTGCAAGGCTCAAAGCTGTGGCATTTCGCTGAAGACTTCGAGCGCAAAAAAGAGCACACACAATCATAATCATTAAGTGCACAAACGATGATATCCAAGTCTTGAGGACGGTAAAAAATGGGGTGTCTACACATGAGAAATCACATTTCAAAACCAGGGGTAAATGAGCCGTGAAGTCTCTAAAGAGAGCCCCAGTACATATATACATATGTATAGTTTTGTATCCAAAATACCCCCACATTTGCCAGCTATTATACAGTAGGACGTAGGCACCCAAAATCATTCGTTTTTCCACTTTTGCCAACTATAATACGGCAGGACCGTGGACACTCAAAAACATTTTCTCACATTCGTCCAGCGATAAGCCTAGATGGGGCAATTGGGCTCCTTACCTCCCCGCGCGGGTACCAACACAACACAACTCTTTTCAAAATCGACTATATACTCGGACTCACATGTTATTTACCACCGCCTTAAAACAACCTTTCCAATGTTTCCACAAATTCCAAGAAATTATACATCCATGAGAACAAAGGTAAATTTCCCCATTCAAATAATTGAACAATTATGGAGACATAATCTTCATATTTCAAAGGAAATTCTCAAAAGCTTTCAATTTCAAGAGTCTCATATCAAAATATATCTCAATCTCAATATTCAATCATAAATTTAAAGAATTAAAAGTTAATTCCAAGGAAAAATGTAACAACCCCGACCTGTGATTAATTGTTTGACCATGATTAAGGAAGCCTAATAAGTAATTAAGAGGAAATCTTGTGTTAATTGTATGTATTATATGTTATTTATGTTTATATCTGTCTGTTGTAGAAATATTTGTCTGTGTTTCTATTCTGTTCTGCGAATTGAAGACCTTATCGGCACTCCGATTATGAAATTGACTTCATTTATGTGTTATTTAGGATTTTTAGAAATTTATGGTAGGATTAATTGGAATTTGATTCAAAATAAATTAATTAGGATAATTAATGCCAATTGATTAGTTGTAAGTCTAACTTAATTAACTTCTTAATCAAGCCTATATAAGGCACAGGAAACCTCTAGGCTACACTTTGCACTCTCATTTTCTCCACTCTTGAAGCCACAAGCGTGGGAGAGAGAGAGAGAGAGAGAGAAGGGGAGGCTTGCTAAAATTGTTCAAAAATAGAAGAGAATTTGAAAGATTAGGCTTCAATACTTGGAAATTCAAGGCCTCAAGGTAAGAATTCAAGGCTTTAGATGTAATTGAGTCACTTACCACACAGATTCAAGAGAACTAAGGTGATTAATGTAAGAATTGAACTAAGATTGGAGAATTAAGACTCAAGGCATACATGCATGCATTTTCCATAACATTTTGAAGTTGTTGTCAAGTAATTCTTCCATGCATGTCATGTTTTCAACTTAATTTTGAGACTTCGTCATGTTTTCCATCAATCTACCTTGTTTGAGCATGATTTGAATGATTTAAGTTCAAAAAAATTACATGCATGTTTGTATCATGAGTTTTAAGTTTGATTTTGCATAATTGGCATACTTTTGGGCTTTGATTATGCGAAACGATTTTGAATTTACAATGTTTTACAAGTTTACATATGTTTCCTCAAGTTTTGGGCCCAAAAGGATGTGTTTTGTTGGTTTAAATTTGAGTTTTGAAGCTTAGAGAGCAATTTGGAAATTTCAAAATTCTACAGCGCCGCTCGAACAACCAAACCTGCGCTCAAGCGACCCCTCTTTGCTTTACATCTCAGCTCGAGCGAGAAGAGGTTGGCTTGAGTGTAAAATTCATGCTCCAAAAGTTTTGCAAGTTTTGCAGACCGCTTGAGCGACAAGAGTTGTGCTCGAGCGAGGACCTTGTTTGCTCAGTCTTGCACTCGAGCAAAGACCCTATTTTCAGCAAATTTGACTAAGTGTTTTGAATCACATTTTGGCATCCTCATTACATCCTAGACATTCTTAAGCCCTAATTAAGACACCATAATAAGGATAAGACTTAGAAACACACTAAGAATGAAATGGAATAAGTTAAGTACTATTCAAGTGTGTGTTTCAATAAGTGTATTTGTTATATGTTTGTGTAGGTCACGTGTCGTGAGCGGTTTGATCGGTTTGTTCTACCACCGAAGCTATCTGTGAGTAATGACTTAGTAAAGCTATGTTCGATATAAAATACTTTCTGAACATTATGATATGATATGAATTGTTTCTGAATGATACAAAAGGCTATTTTGTGATTACATGAATGATGATCCAATTCTTTGAATGTCTTTGTGGTATCTTTAGCAGAGGCCCTTGCCCAGGGGAAATAATATTGTGGCTTATGGTCATGAGACCCTCACCCGGGGGAAATAATACCGTGGCAAAGGCCCTCACCCGAGGGAAACAATACCGTGGGTATGAGATATGTTACCCGGTACCCGAGGTTCCATTATGGAACTTGATATGCATGACCAAAGTGATATGTTAATGCTAATGGATGTAACACACATGATTTGAACATGATTATGAATATGACTATGTTTCCAATTTGATAAGAGAATTGAAATCTGAATCTGTTATGGACATCATTCATTAAAATCTTTACTTTGTTATTATTCACTAGGCTCCTCGCTCACTTTATTATTTATGTATATAGGTGATCAGGCACGTGACCAGGCTCAGTGATGATTGCCTGGAGATCCATTTTGTCGGCCAACCTTTGTGCCTGCTGAGGAGGTTTCAGAAAATGTCAAGTGGTCGAGTTTGGTAAAACAAGTTATAAGTTTAAGACTTTTGTTGTTTTGTGAACAATTCTTTTGTCTTATTATATGTGTAATGTCAATGTAAGATGGACGTTTACATGACGTCATATGTGAGTTTATGTGTATAAAGTTTTAATTTCATGCCCCATGTTTGTCGACATAACTCAATGGACTATGTATGTTTAATATATTTGCTTCCGGTAGCCCCTGTATTTTGTTAATTTGTTCAAAGGCCTTTGGTAATCCCGGGATTACTGGCTGGTTACGACGCTAAACTCATAGAGGCGGGTTTGGGTCGTGATAGAGTGTTGTCAGAGCACGAGTTATTCCGCACACACTAGTCCATTTGAGCTTTAGGATGTTCTAGAAGGAATTAGGGACATTACATCTGCATGTGTGAGTGTGCGTGTAAATTCTATGGATAAGAAACTGACAATAAGAGCATGTGAATTCGAAATAGAATGAACTGAATGTGAACCTTGTGAAAAAAACTATTGCCTCTACATCTATTTACTATTGTCTTTGTGTACCTATAGCAAATGGAAAATATAAGAAGTGATGGTACAGCTGAATCCTCTGAGACTCACATGAGTCGCATGGAACAAATGCTTGCAGCTTTAACAAAATCTTTGAGGCAACAACCTTTGCCTGCTCTGCCTCCGCCAGTACAAATTGAGCCAGATAACAATGATATCATTAACCTAACTCAGAAGTTTATGAAGACTCACATGAGCCGAATGAAACCGCCAACTTTCTTGGATGGCATTGAACCATTAAAAGCAGAGACATGGTTACCGGAAATGGAGAAACTATATAAAGTATTTCCTTGCTCTGAGACTCAGAAGGTGCTCTTGGCAACCTATACTTTAAAGGACGAAGCCTGAAGATGGTGGTTACTAATCCGAAATGATAATGGAAACACGACGTGGGTTCAATTTAAGGAAATCTTCTACGATAAGTATTTTCCTCAGTGCTTCCGAGACCGAAAAGTTTTTGAATTTCAAGAACTCAAGCAGGACAAGATGTCAATAAACGAGTATGAAGCTAAGTTCACTGAATTGGCCACTGTAAGAAATTCAGCTTTTAGCGGCATTTTAAAAACGCTGTGTAGACACCCCATTTTTTACCGTCCTCAAGACTTGGACGTCATCGTTTGAACATTCGATGATCATCCATGCTCGTGTTCGTTTTGAGTGCCTGAAGTTCTTGGCGGAGTGCCTTGCCTTCGGATCTATCGACTTGTCTGTTTTGTGCTTGGTTGTGCACTGGGGACTTGTAGCATTGCTTCTAGGGGAAGAGGGTGGCCTGTTGGCCAGCCTTGCAACCCACCGGCCAGGCCTTTTGCCCATCGGCCAGCCCTTTTTCCATCGGCCATCAGTGGTGGCCGGTCGGCCTCACTGATGGCCGATCGGCCCATTTAATGGCCGGTTGGCCATAATTTTTGGATGAGGCCCTTTTTTTTGCTTTTTGCAGATATTTTTGTTGCCAGCTGTGCCAGCTGGTGAGCACAGAATGCATCATCCATACACGTGTATGGAGGGATTGCACCAAGCTTCTAGCTTGTCCAACAAGCTTGAGACTTGGATTTCTATAAGAATGGGGGGCTCCTCTCCCCTTTCAGAGGTTCAGCAATTTTAGGGCTAAACATATCCATCTCTCTCTATATTTCTCCCTCTCTCTCTATATTTGTACTAGTTTGTGCCTTAAAGTGTATTTTCTCTTCACTTTTGCGCTACAACACCTAGTTAAACACTTCCACTCTTGAGCTGAGGTTCTTGGAGGTTGTATTTAAGTGGTTTTAGCTTGGTTTTGTCTCAGAAACTTGCTATTATTGCTGTGCTTCAAGGGTGAGTCTCATATCCTCTTTAAAGCTTTATTTTCATTGCTTATTTGGCCATCCTTGCATATTATTTTAGGCCTTGCTTTCAACTACAAAAAGCTTTCTTTTCAAGTATTTTAGATGGTTGTTTGAGGCCTCTTTAGTATTGAGGGTGTTCTACCTTCTTGTGTGCCTTATTTGCTTAGGCTTGGAGCCATCCTTTAAGGCCTTTGAGTTCATCTTTATTTGGCCTTTTCACCACTGAATTCCAGAGGAATTTCAATGGTGGAAAGTGGTTTTTGAGACCCAAAATGGGAGGGGGTAGTCCCCTCTCCTCTTGTCTTGTATGCATGTGTTGATGGCTCACCAAATGAGCATGTGTTTATACTCCTTTGTGGCTTTGCTCAAGCTTGTTTTTGTGACTTTTTGGACCTTCCATAACTCTATATTGGCTTGGTTGAGTCACCTCATGCATGCTTTTTACACTTGTAGTGTAATCTTGCCATTTAGCCTTGTGTGCTCAATGCTTTGATCCATCATGCTAACCTATTTTGGTTCTATCTCAGCATGTTTTTGGTGTTATTTTAGCATGTCTTAGCTCTGTTTTGGTTGGTCTTGGCCATGTGAGGCTTGCCTTGTATGGTTATAGTGTAAGTGGCTTTGACTAGCTTTGTGTTTGAGGTCCCTAGCATGCTTGGAATGTGATGTTTGCATGGTATAGCCTCATTTCTCACATGATTTCAGAGCATATTTCATTGCCACACTCTCGCATTTTTCACTCCTTCAATGTGTTTGAGAGTTATGTCTTCATGCCTTGTTTGTGAGTCAATGTGTATGCATGCTTGTATAAGCTTTTGGGCTACTATCTCAGTGTGTTTTTGATCTTATTTTGCCATGATACAACTCTGTTTTTGGTTGGTTAGAGCATTCCTCATTTGCTTCTTACACTTGTGGTATAGTCTTGCTCATTGGCCTTGCATGCGTCATGCTTTATGCCTCTCATTCTAACATGTGTTAGCTCTACTCCATGCATGTTTTGGTATTGTTTTGACCTACCTT
Source organism: Camellia granthamiana (assembly GCA_036172215.1). Classification (NCBI taxonomy): domain Eukaryota; kingdom Viridiplantae; phylum Streptophyta; class Magnoliopsida; order Ericales; family Theaceae; genus Camellia; species Camellia granthamiana. The sequence continues at coordinate 35,761 of JAXFYN010000468.1, forward strand.
GGGACTGTTTTGAGCCATCTTGGCCCTTTGGGGCTTGCTTGATATGGCTATGGTGTAAGTGCATTAGCTAGTCTTGAGTTTTGAGCCTTCTAGCATGCCTTGTTTGTGGTGTTTGGATGATTTGGCATCATTTAACACTTGATTTCAGAGCATATAACATTGCCATATTCTCATGCATATCACTCTTTGATTGTGTTTGAGAGTTGTGTTGAATGCCTAGCTTGCGAGCCATTGCATGAGCATCATTCCCTTGCCATTCATGCTATCATTTCAGATCATTTTGGCCACTGTTTTGGCATGCATGAGGTATGTTTGGTGTTGGTTTAGTCCATTGAGCATTGTATTGCATGCCTCTTGTATGATGCTCTTTGCTTGCTTTAGTGCTCTTAGCTCCTTAACATGCCTTGCATGCGTTGCTTACATGATGGAACCTTGTGCATGCCACTTTAGCATTGGTAGACGAGCATGTTGTTTGCATGTGTGTTGCATTGCATTATGTTTGGATCGGACGCTAATCCAAACACGAGGAACGAGGGACGTTTCATACTCAAAGTGATGAAACGTGCCTCATTCCTTAGGTCACCGACACCTTTGATCATGTATGATAAGGTGGAGGTTCATCGAGTCCTATGTGTTATTTGTGCATTCATCAACATCGTGCAAGCTTGACTCTTTGGCTATCAGGCATTGAGATGCGTGATTGGTGGCTCGAGAGCCGAGCACTACACTCCTTTGAGCTTGAGACATGATAAGGAGTGTAGTTGCACACACATTTCCTTGCAAATACACTGCCATGCCTCTATTTATGCTCTGTTGCAGCAAAAAGGGAAATTGCAGGAAGCAGTGGCCGACCAGCCATCAAATCTGCCGACCGGCCACCAAGGCTGCTGATCGGCTATCAGAAGTGGCCGATGGCCATCCCTCTTGGCCGACCATCCCTCAACATGTTCCTAAGGTGGATTAGAAGCAACCTAGAAGTTGGCATAATTTTCAGAGGTCTAAAGGTGTGCAAACAGAGGCATCTTGAGGCAAGGCGTGGATTTCCGGGAGGACACGACCAAGCATGCATCCTTCATTGTTCCAAGGCAGAGCTGTGGCAGCCTAATTTAGTTTCTTTTTCTTACTTACTTGGTTTTGTAACTTAATTAATTTGATTAATTAGTTGGTTTGTAATAATTAGTTTAATTAGCGTAGCTAGTTGGCTAAATTCATTCGGACCCTCCGTTGAGAGGGCACAACGTTGTAATAAGTGTGTGTGTGTGTGTGTGTGAATGTCTTCCAACCCTACGTCTTTCTCCCTTCTATTTACCAGCTTTCGATGGTTAGTTTTAGGACATATTTCAATTAGCATACTTGTGCTTTGCATACGTGCATCATTTATTCGTATTGCATGCACCGAGCTCGGCGCATCATTCAAATTGCATTGTATTTCAATACCTATTTGAATACATGTATCAAGTGTTGAAAATCAAATGCCGTCTTAGATAGCCGAACCTATTTAGTTGCATTTTGCATGTGTTGCATTAGGCATTGTTGATATAGTTAGGATCATGCATATTTCTAACTAATTTCCTGTTTTGGCTCAGAGTACACTGTAAGTGTTTACGCTTTAGCATATTGCATGAGATGTGTATGTTGCCATGTTAGTATGCTTGTCATGAGGCTATTTGCTTAATTGCTATAACTGCATGAATGCTTGTGGATGAAGGCTTGATTGCTTGAATTGGAACAATTCATCAAAATGTGTGTTTTAAGCCCACTTGAAGTGGCAAATCACCATGTTTTAAGTCCACTTGAGAGTGGCAAATCCACGTTTTAGCCTACTTGCGAGTAGCAACTTGAAACCATTTTCGAAAAACAAACATTAGATGTTTTGTTCCAACTTAAGCGATTTGGTCTATACTTATATGCTGTGCGCATCATATAGTAATTCTAGATTAATAACCGGAATAAGAACACATGTATTTTCAAAAACAACATATCATGTTAGTAGAGGCCGATCCTTTGATTGGGCGAGCAGGGGTGCTCATTTCAGGACCTTCCCCTCTCGTACCCAAGTTCCCGAGCCGAGGCAACTTTGGTGATGACGGACACGTGGCCTTTGGCACGAGTCAAGGTTTCCTAAATTTCCCCAAAACAAAATATTTAGGTGGCGACTCTGTAATCTGGCAAAGCAGTCTATGTTTGTCACTTCTTGATTAAAATCAATTTTCCAAAACGATTTGCCGGATTTGGACTCTTTGGTGATTTATCAGTCTTACATTGCACTTTGTGAGATTAGATTCAGAACCATGATAGGAGTCTAAACTGTAGTAGCTATGAATCCGAATCCGCGCCCTCTCCAAAAAGGGGGGGCGTGCAGAGCGAGTTCGGGCAATCTACAGCCGCTATAGGTGCCAAAAACATCGTTAATTCTTTTTGTGACACTTAGCACCAAACGCCGAAGACGCGGCCATCGTTATAACATTGTGGCGCTTTAAAAAACACTGCTAAATGTATTACATAACGTTAAACTGACGTCATGACAACTTTTAGCGACGTTTCAAAAACGTCGTCATATATATATATATATATATTTTAAAAAAAATATAACCGTTGGCTATAGTGACGTTTTTCAAAAACACCATTATATCTTTATTTTTTTAATTATTTTTTTGAAATTGTGCTAATTCTATGTGGTGAACTAAAAAAATACCTGTAATAAAATTGAAAAATAGCACTAATATGAAATAATAACTCTCATTCCCATTCAAATGAACATTTGTCAAAAGATAAGCTGATTATATGAAAAACTGTCAAGTAGCAAATACAACATTAATTCACTTTCCCATTCAATTTAATATACAATCACCATTAACTACAAAACAACATATCCACAAATCATGTTTTAACATTTCCCAAAAAATAATAGGAAAAACATCAAGACAAACACCATGAGTTTTGATTCAATTTAATGTCTTGTCCTTGTTACTAAATTCACTAAACTCAGCTGATAGAGCATAGAATCTGTAATCTTCACTGGTCTGGATGCCTGCATCAAAACATGGAAGCCAAATTAGGTAAAGTGCATAAATTAATAATAGTAGAAGTGTTATAGCTATAAAACATAAGATCTACATTACAACTCACCATCTGTTGAAGAAGGTTTTGTACCTCGAAGAATAATTTAAATAAATCAGTCATTTCTAAGGCTTTGAAACTGCAGAAAAAGGCAGAAAAAAATATTTTAACGTGCTTCTATCAGATAGTAATAAGTTTATAATAATTGTGACTTCACAAATCAGCATGACTCTCTCTCTCTCTCTCTCTCTCTCTCTCTCTCTCTCTCTCTCTGCTTTTGGTTTCTGTATACTAATGGATAACCCACATATTGAAATGAATTCATATTCCAATAAAGAATGACAAATCTGATTCTAGTTGAGCAAGAATGTTAAAGCATAAATACTCATGATGTGACATTTTCAACAAAATGTGAGGAACACTTGCTTGTCGGCACACTCTCACAGGTGATATCTCTCTCGTTTGTGTAATTACCAATGGCACCTCCAGACTGTCTCAAGCCAGTCCTTGCAAACCTTGCTAATGCCATATCAGTAAGTATCAGTTCTTCGAGCAAGAGCTGATACTACCCTTAGGACCCCTTTGAAAAAAATCTAACTTGGTTGATTGGATTGAATTTGCACTGAAATGGTTATTATATGATTTGAATGAGCTACACATATTTGAAAAGTTGCAAAAGAAAGACAGGTTTATAAAGAGAGTAGTTTAGGACAGTTCAAGCTCTAGGCCAAAGGACATGGCTTAGATACCAAGTGACTAGTAAACAAAACAAACTTTAGCTTTACTCATTAGCTGTTGGTAGCAACAATGAGAAACCTCTTTGTAATAGTCAAGAATCTAAAAGGATCTAAAAACCAAAAAGAAACTAGCATTCCTCAATTATCAAACACATTCTTTAGTAGAAAATATGTGGAACATGGACACGTGTTTTCCAATTCATGGTCCAAACCATATGATTTGACAGAGCTTGAAAACAATCAATTTGAATCCAAATGTTTGAATATAGAAGATTCATTATTCAGAGACTATCAAGATGTGTTGATGAACCAAAGACATCAATACATCTTTTCTACCAAGTTACCTTTATTCAGGCTTTAGAACAAACAATTAGAGGGCTATAATTTTCAATATAACAACCTTGTATAAACTACTCCATAAAACAATCATTAACTGTTAATTTATAAGAAAGCTATGAATTTCCAACAGATTGGCACCCAATGTACTTGGATGACATTTTATGCAGATCAAGCATCAATGAGCAACAAAACAAAAAGTCCATGTACCAAAGAAAAGAACCCTATTAAAATGTTCATAACCAGCTTTGAGTGTCTAGTAAAAGCGATTCATAAGTTCTATAAATCAATGACAAATTTGAAATGGAGCATTTTTTTAAAGATTAGGAACATACTATATGTAGAATGGTATAAAGAAAAATCAAAGTGAAAAAGGGTTTGTGCCAGATCAAAGAAGCTTCATGAAATATTTCACAATCAAGATTACTATTACATAAACGAAAATTCCACTCTTTGTTTTTTTAGAAAAAATAAAATAAAACTTGAAGAAACAAATCTAGCAACATTATCTATAGCCAAAACCAAGCTCAAACCCACATTATAAATATGAATGAATATTAGTAAAAACTGTTATTGTGTTCTGAATAGGTTCAAACAACAAACATCACACAAATGCATATATATATATATTTCATCTGGGTTACACAGAAAAATATATTTCAAGTAGAGAAAGGGGTTTCCTACTTCTACATAGCAAGCAACAACAGAAGAGTGAAGAAAATCAAACTTCAGAGACAGAGATGTTGCAGACAACTACTGAACCATGATAAATTCTCTATATATAAGCATTTACTGAATCTAAAAAGGAATGTAAAACTTGGGTCTGGCCAATTCACAATCAATTTATATTCACCTCATTTATTTAACTTATGCTGTTATAGAGTAGTTCTGAATTGAGGTTCTAATTTCATAAAGATAACTTTCCAGCATCATGTATAGAGCTATTTTATACATTTGAAACTTGAACCAAATTCCTATATAGCAAAAGGATTATAAGTTTCAATTCAAAACAGAGTCATCTATTGGTAAAAGCTTTCCTTTGTTGTGTTATGCAGTTGCAGGAAACCCATAATTATATTTAGTGAAATTGTTTGGTTTTCTTTTCATCTATATGATATATACTTCTATGCTTGTATACTATATAATAATGTCAGCCCTTAATTTAGTATGAACGAGATTAGAAAGTTGTGTATTGGGGTTTTTTCATTCCAAAACTTGTAGGTTTCCAATTAACTTTTAGGCCAATAAAGTAACAAGGAAATACTCCACTAGTGTAGACACCCCATTTTTGATCGCCCTTCGGACTTGGGCACCACAAGTTGATCACTCGAGGATGAAAGTTATGCTAGGCAAAGGTTCGATTTCTTCGGCAAGGAGAGTGTCAAATCCCAACCTTACACCCCATTTTTGGACCAAAACCATTTTAACCAAAATGATTTTTAGACCTTAAAACCCTCTCTTTCAAAATATTTTTGAAAAAGTTCCTACGATGTTCCGAGGCTCGCATTTCGTTAAATGTCGCGCTTTTTGGTAAACCGAGCAAGGACAAAGTGGAAATGAATGAAAGAGAGGTGAACTCTTTGAAAAATATTTCAAAACACCTTATTTAGGGGTTTGGAGTTGAAGAAAATAGGAGGGGAGGGAAGAAAACTAGCTGAGGAGAAGTTAGGCATGAATCCGGTTGGGACTGAAACTGAGCAATCTTCACTAAAATAAGCATATCTTTTTGGACACTTGGAATTTTGATGTGAGGCTTCCACCATTAGAAATATTACTTTCGGGGCTTCAATTTAGCTCAAGAATGACCTGCAAAGGAGTCCGGATGAAGGAGATATGCCCATTTGAAGTTGGACCTGGAGAGTAAATTTTTCTGGTCAGCCACTGGTGGAGTTTGCCGGCCATGAATGGGCTTTGTCGGCCATGTGTCGGCCAGAGGTGAGTTGTGTCGGCCATCAGTGGTGGCTGTCGGCCAGCAGTGATGGCCGGTCGGCCACTGGTGTCGAAAAGGCAATTTTCTGCAGATATTTTCCTCTAGCTGTTCCACACTGCTCCAACTGTCCCTTCTTTGATATTTTTGACCTGAGCTCTCATTTTCTATATATAGAGGACCTTCTCTATTTTTTTCTAGATTGGAAAAATTTTGGGAGTCTCTCTCTCTAGATTTCTCTCTCTCTCTCTCTTGAACTTTTGTGCATACAAGTGTAGATACACTTTAAGTTTGCCTATCAACCCTTAACCAAAGTTGCTTATCTTTGGGATGAGGTTACTTGGGACCCTCTTTGAGCTCTAGAAGGTGGTCTTGGCTTGATTTAGTGCCTCATTTGTGCCTAGAATTGTCCTTTGCTTCAAGAGGTATAACACTTGTCCTTTAAGCTTGCTTTGTACACTTGTTTTGCCATCTTTTCAAACTGTTTTTGTGCTGATTTTGAACTATAAAAAACTCTGTTTTTGTGGTCTAAAAGTGTTGGTTTGAGTCCATTTTCAGTTAAGGGGTGGTTCACCCTTCTTACTTCCTTGCTTGTAAAGCTTTTGTACCATTTTTCATCACTTTCAAACCAACTTTTTTGGGCCTTTTAACCACTGAATTTCAGAGGTTTTTCAGTGGCAAAAACCTCATTTTGAAGTCCAAAATTGGAGGGGCTAGCCTCCCCTCCTTATGTCTTGTTTGCATGCCTAGTTAGCCTCATTTATTAGCTTTTTGTTTTAGCTTTTTGCGGCTCAAGTCCAGCATGTTTTAGACTATATTTAGGGTTGTTTTTCCTCTGTTTTTGGCTAGTTAATTCATTTGAGCCTTATATGGCATGGTTGTAGTGTTAATTCTTTCATTAGCTTAGTGTTTTAAGGCTTTAAACACCATTGGTTTGAGTTGATAGCATGTTTTAGTGTTGTTTTGCACCTAATTTCAGCACTATAATCTTTGCAATCTCCTTCAATTCTTCACTCTTTTGTTTTTCTTTAACCACTTGTTTGCCTAAGTGTGAAATGGAGGTGCTACACCTAATAGTTTAATCCCTTAGGGGATTCATTACCAATAATGTAATGCCTCTTTCATGCCCAAAACAACTTGTGGTTTGAGCCATCTTTCCATTAGAGGACACTTACTAATGGACTAAATTGATTAATGAATGATTTGGTAATTAAAATGAGTAAACAAAATTGGCAAGTAAAAGAAGCAAGATAAGCATTCTTTGTGTTGCATTGCATGTGTTCAAATCGGACGTTAGTTTGAACATAAAGAAAATGGGACGTTTCATACTCAAAAGTGATGAAATGTGCCATTTTCCTTGGTCTCCATTGCCCTTGATCATCTATGATAGGGTGGTGGTCATTTGGGTCTTGTTTGTGCATTTATTGAACTTGTACAAACTTGGTCCCTTAGCCATCACGCATGGAAATTGCTTGATTGATAGTTTGAGGGCCAAGAGTTTCTCTCTTTTGAGCTTATGTGATGATAAGGAGGGTAAACAGTACAAACAACCTGTGAGAATACACTGTTTTGCTCTGTTTTGCTCTTTGTTGCAGCATGGAAGTGTGAACTAGCAGTGGCCGATAGCCACCATCAGTGGCTGACCGGCCACCAATGGTAGTCGACCAGCCACTAATGGTAGCCGACCGGCCCCTTGTCCCTTTTGTCAGCCATCAGTGATTTTTGCACAATGTGATGGTAAGATGAAGCAGAGGTGTTCTGGAAGTGAACAGCTTTGTCAGTGATCATATGTGCAAACAGAGGCTTGTAGCAGCAAAACAACGGTTTTTCGGGTGAAAACCGAGCACATGCATGAGCCTTCCTTGCATTCCAACTTTATTTATTGCTCAAATATCTAGCTTAGATTTGTATTGTAATTAATTAGTTGTAGCTAATTAAGTGTTGCAAATAATTAGTTGGTTTAACTAATTATTCGTTTTCGGTTTGTAATAATTAGTTAACTAGAATATTTAGTTAATTTGGTTTGTAATAATTAGTTAGCTTAATTAGCATAGCTAGTTAGTTTATTCATTCAGATCTTCCTTCGCAAGGGCGTAATGTTATAATAAGTGTGCGTATGTGTGTATGTTTTCCAACCCCACGTCTTTCTCCCTTTTTTATTTAATCGCTTTTGATGGTTAGATTAGGGATCATATTTCAATTAGCATATCGCATACTTGCATCCATTCATTCGTATTATATGCACCAAGGCATTGCAATTTCAATATCTTTATTTGAATACGTGTTTAAATTGCATGTTATTTAAATCAATTCATATGCCATATTAGTAGCCGAGCCTATTAATTGCATATTGCGTGTGTTACATTAGGCATCTTGTATAGTTTGGAATCATGCATATTTTTCTAACTTTGTTTTCCTAGCTTGGAGTACTAGGTGAGTTTTTAGGCTTTAGTATACTTGCATAAGTGTGAATGTTGCCATGATTAGCACGCTTGCCATGAGGCTATGTGCTTAAATGCTAAACTGCTTGAATGCCTGTGGATAAAGGCTTGTTGTTTGGATTGGAATGATTCAACAAATGTATGTTTTAAGCCCACTTTGTTGAGTGGCAAATCATGTTTTAAGCCCACTATGTTTGGTGGCAAAATCTGCAAACTTTAAGCCCACTTGAGGTGGCAAATTCAAACCATTTTCACAAACAAACATGAGTTGAGTTATTCCAAATTGAGCAAATTATTCTATACTTGCTTGTGCTCGTCACATAGTAAAGCTAGTTTAATAACCGGAATAAGAACACATAATGTTTATAAAAAATCATATCATGATTAGTAGAGGCCGATCTTTGATCGGACAAGCAGAGGTGCTGAATTCATGACCTTCCCCCCTCATACCTAAGTTCCCGAGCTGAGGCAACTTTGGTGATGACGGACACGTAGCTTTCGACACGAGTCAGGGTTTCCTAAATTTTCCAAAAATAAAATATTTAGGTGGCGATTCTATATTTGGCAAAGCAGTTCAATTTTGGCATTATCTGATTTAAAATCAATTTTCCAAAAAGAATTGCTGGATTTGGACTCTTTGATATTTATCAATTTCACATTGCACTTGTGAGACTAGATTCAGAACCGCGGAAGTCTGAACTGTGAGACCTTTCATTTCAAACCTTCCGAAAGGCGATGAGCGAAAAAAGGCGTGTCCACAATTAGAAATTTAGGATTTGTTTGTTTTTCTTTCTCTTTTAGTTGCCTTTGTTTTTATGTTTTTCACCCTTCAATGGCAACAAGTTTGGTTCATAGAAGAAAAATATTAGTGTTCACTCACTGTAAATATATGATTTGTGTGCTTTGATATGTTTTTTTTAGTGAATCTGTAAATATATTAATTTGTAAGCTTGGAAGCATTCTATTCATAATTTTTTTATCTATTACTCATTGGAACAATTAATTTCCTTATTTATTTGTATGTAGACAATAAGTTCCTTTTACAGTCGCATCTTTCACTCTTATTTCCTGCTTAAAGCTCCTAATCTTGTACTTACTATTTTAGAGTTACAAAATTGATGTTCCTATTTGCAGTAGCAACCCCCAAATATATCATCTGCATTACACAAACCCACATGTAAAAATTACTATTATTACAATAGATATACATATATAGAAAGATAAGTACTGGGTCTTGCATACCTGAAATAAAGAGGAAACAGATGCAGAGACAGAGAGGCTGGTCAAAAGGAAGAAGAAGACAAGTAAAAAGAGAGTCCCTTATGTGTATTTAAAAAGTAATCAAATTCAGATTTCATATTAACATAATACAAATGAAGTAGTACAAACTAATCAAGGGATACTAGAGCCAAACTTCTGGTCCCCAGCAAGAATCAAGAATTCTAGAACATTGTGTTCCTCAAACAGCCACAAATACTGTCTCACAGAAATGAAAAGCCGCTGCATAGTATAAGACTAGAAGGTTTAGAGTTCAGATTTTATACTACCTGGAACTTCAACAAAACCTTCATTCTTGTAGCCACCCATGTTACTTGTGTATGCCCGTGAAAGGTGACAATTTAGAGATGCAAAATTGAATTGTGTAAGAACATAGATCTTTGATATGTTGCTGTTCAGGCAATTGCTGACCGGAATGTCAATCAGGTGATAATTTGCTCCTAAAGGAACAACTGGTTTTGCTCTCTTCTTTGGAAGAGAGCAAAGGCGAGTCCTAGCTCCACCTCCAAGTATAATTCCCAGAACACTCTGTGAAGAATACAAGACCACTTAATCATTCCCTTCCTCAAATCAACTCATTATAAAGATCAAAGTTTCTAAATACCCATAAGCATAAAATTCCACCATACAAGTTTAAAAAAGAAAGAGCAGAGCAACAAAACCCACATTTTCCAAGCATTTTTTACTAGGACATGAGGAACCCAAAGTCATGGATCAAATGCTACACATATTTTAGCTGGTTTTACGTAAACATCCAACAATGAAGTCCTCTGCACCATAATGATCAACCATGAAATTTGAAGATTTTAAGGTCCATAGTGAGGTTACTTATTTTATTTTGAGCAAATGTGCCAAATTAGTGCAAAACTCCCAGAAAATTAGTTCTGCCATTTGACCAACCCTTAGAAACACTTGTCTTACCAATCTGCAAAAATAAGCATAATAAGTATGATCTATTTAGCAAAAGTCATCGAGGAAGTAAAAACAGGCCACATGTTTAACAGTTCACACCAGTAAAAAGTAAAAATTAATGTAAACAATTACATATATCTGTGACTACCATTCAAGGTCATGAAAGCAAACACAATAAAGTTCATCAGAAACTAGCAAGAATCTGTATGAGTATCGGGAAAAATTTAAATAAAAATAAAATGAGTAATTATAATCCAATATTTGAATTTATATTAATTACAAGATGTCAAAAGGCAACATAAGAATCCAAAAATGGATGCTTTTCGTTTTCCCAAACAGACCAAAAACCATCTAGTATGGATGAACAAATATATCCTAATGTTTTAAGCCTCATATCTTTGGTTTTCATGCAAATGAGAATTATAGTGCCTAATTACTTCTTTTTTTATCGGCACCTAAATACAAGAACATCACAAATATATCAATGATATGTTTCAAACATATCAATGATATCAGGGGAACCAGCAATCATCAATCTAGCTATATACTGAAGCATTGGCATCATAAACATCCATCACAGTTTGAGGCAGATTTAAAGGTATGATGAACAACCAGACATGAAAAAGATGTATTGACAAGGAATCAATACATCCAACACAACTGATCCTAATTATAAAAAGTAACCAAGAAATCAAACTAACCCAAATAAATAAATAAATAAATAAAATTACCTCATATCCAAAACTTCAGGTGCCAGCATGCCAAATCGATCTACAAACTCCAAAAAAGGTTTTCTTGTAGGATATCCTGCACAACTGATCCTAATTGCCTCCATGACTCCCTGGAAGCAGACACATAAAACAAATAAAATTTGGAAGAAAAAAGAAGGCAACCAGCTTCATTTCCAACACCATGTAAAAGTTACCCTTCCTTACCTCAAAAATAGCTATTTAGTGACTATCTAAAGGTTATTTTTGAGAACATTGCTATTCTCAAAAATAGCTGGCTTAAGAAGATTATTGAACTTCACACAATGAATATAACGAGGCTCAGTCGAACTTAGAGTTTCAAGGAATTGTTGCTGCAAAAAGTACAACAGGAATTTCCTAAGTCAAGCTGTTGTACAAAAGAAGTAGATAATTTAAGAGAGAGAGAGAGAGAAAGAGAGAGAGAGAACATCAGACCGTGAACCATGAACCTATTGAAGAGAACTTTGATTGTTTAGAGTACTCCTCAGATGAAAGTGAAAACAAACCCGACACAAAGGAACATTTGGAAGCACTCAACAGTGCTTGATGTTCAGCAATAACATAATCCTTGTTTTTGTCCAAAAAAAATTCAGTTGGATAGGTGACCTGGAAAATAAATTGAAGTGTTGGTCAATGTTTTTTGTTTCAAAAGTGTATATTCTTGAGTTGAATGAACTATTAAATAAGTACATATAATAACACAAAGAATAGAAACTTACATCTCTAGCATAATGGCAAATAGTGAAATCAGAATGTGATAATTTTGGCTTAGTGAAGCATTTATGGATTTCAAATGTCTGGTACAGCTTTTGGGCAACGGTTTCATGTGTTGATCTTGGGAACATACTACAAAAAAATAAGCCTCATCTATCCCACAAGAACTATCAAATGAAATCATAAATTAATAGTGAATGTGATGAATTTATTTTTAAGCCATTACCCTACATAAAATAGACAATGCTTACAGCAGTATGACACTTACAAAGCTTCATCCAGAAGAGCTATTATGCCACTAGGTTTCTGAAAATTAAATAAGCATATTTGAATTAGGAAAGCCAAAACATGAATAAAAGAAGAACACACGGCCACATTTACTGAGCCATACATTTGTCCAATTAAATACCAAATTACAGACACAGGAATATAGAGGAAGTTACCAGTAACCAAACCAAAAAGAAGAAGAGTTCTAAAACAATATATATGCAAGAAAAACTTTTAAAACAAGGTCCACGTAAATGAGTCTCTTTCTCCATCTCAAGTCCACCTCATCTACAAATAATAAATAAACAAAATTAAAAAAGCACTTTGTCTCAACCTCTCTAATTTTTCATTCCACTTGTGACCTTCAACATAACATACAAGGTATCTTCACCACACGACACAACAAACCCTCGTCTCAACTTTTACTAATTCTTACATGCATTCTCATCCTTAATACACATAACTTCTGGGGCTTCTTTTGTTTTCTCAATCTCACTAATAAGAATATATATGTAGCTTCATTTTCTTATAAATTATAATTCAGCATAGATTTATTCACTACCTCATGTTGCATTCATCTGGGAGTTCAATGTTGAGGCAACTTTTTATATGAACAGGAAAATTGAAGTGGCATGAAATTTTTACAATTTGAACATTAAGCAGTGTTATATAATGTCATTCAATAATATTCAGTCCTTCCATCCAATGAATATAGCACAGGATACAGAATTGAAAAACAAAGGTTGTAGAGTTCTAACCTCTGAATATAGCACAGGATCCAATGAATATTCAGTCCTTCCATCCAATGAGATTGTAGAGTTCTGAGATTGTAAAACAAAGGACCGAAAGCACTAACCTTTGATCGAAGAAGATGAAGAGTTCCAAATCCACAAAGATAAATCACAAACAGAACACCACCACTAAGATAAATCATGGAGCTAAAGCAAATTTTGAAGGATTCAATTGGTTATTGTAGACGGCAGTGCTCAAAATCGAACTTCGAAATCGCAATCGTAATCACTCTGAGATGAATCACTGAGTTGAAGAAGAATCAAGAGAGAGAACTTCATATTGATTCGACCTAAAACCCTCAGCAACCGACAATGATTCCACATAACATACCTGCATCCTATACCCATGGACCAGAGAAAAAGAGAAAGCAAGAGAGTGAGAGATTTGAGTGAGTGATAGATTCGAACTTCAAATTATAGACGACGGTGGGTTTTCAAAATAAGGGTTTAGAGAGACAAAATAGGGTTTGTAGACAGACAGGATGACCGAAAGCACTAACCTCTGATTGAAGAAAATGAAGAGTTTCAAATCCACAGAGATAAATCACGGAGCTGAAACAGATTTTGAAGGATTCGATTGGTTTTTCTGAGATTGTAGATGGCGGTGCTCAAAATCGAACTTTGAAATCGCAATCGCTCTGAGAAACTATGAGATTGAAGCCATACAGATGCAGATAGGTTGGCTCTAAGAAACTTCGAAATTGCAATCGCTCCGAAGAAGAATCAAGAGAGAACAAGAGAGTGAGGGATTTGAGTGAGTGAGAGATTTGAACTTCATATTGTAGACGGCGGTGGGTTTTCAAAATAAAGGTTTGGAGAGACAAAATAGGGTTTGTGGAGAGACAGGATTTTGAGGCGTTTCTAAACGTCTTCTATTCATAAAACGAGACCGTTTTGATTAATAACAATTGCAACGTTTAAAAAACACCATCAATTATTAGAAAAAGTGACGTTTCATAAAATGACATTAATTAAATGTCGTGAAATCCCCGATTTCCTGTAGTGGGCCAGGTTTGCTCCATACATGGTGGATATCGATTACAAAAAGGCCCGAAAATTTGAAGGAGGCTTGACTTTGGAAGTGTTTAACCGAGTTGGCGTCTTGAAATTGCCTACGTATGTGGATGTGATCGACCAAGCCTTAATGGTAGAAGCTAACTTAGCAGCTATGAAACAAACCAAGGCCCCAACAACAACATAATGGATAAGTAAGAGGTCTGGGTACAAGTTTAGAAAGGGCAGCTCCTTTGGAAGCAAAAAGCAAAACACGAGGTCTACAAGTAGCTCAAGTCAGAGCAGTGGGTCTATTCCAATTTGTCCTGATTGTGGAAGGAAGTATAGAGGTGTGTTACCATGTATCTGGTGCTTGTTACCGGTGTGGCAAAGTTGGCCACATAATGAAAGATTGTCCACTTGGGTCTGAGAATGCCAATAGCCCCGCCGCAAGTTTAGTCGGATTTGCTTTTGTATTGAGGTCAAACACAAGAACTAATGCTAGGGGTAACACTGGGAATGAAACGTTAAGGCAAGGGAGAGTGTTCACACTAGTACCTGGGGATGTGCAGAACACCGAGTCTGTGGTGTTAGTTATAATCTCCATTTGTGCCCAAAATGCATGTCTTGATAGATTCTGGTTCTACACACTCTTTTGTATCGCATGCCACTACAAGAAATAACACTTTTAGCGACCAACTTTTTGGTTGCAGAAAGATCATATCTAGTTGCTAATAGTTTTTAGCGACCAAAAAAAGTTGGTCACAATTTAGTTGCCAAAAGCTAGTCACATAAGGTTTTTGGCAACCAAAACTGAAGTTGGTCGTGAAAAGTAAGCATTTGCGACCATATACTTTGGTTGCGGAAAGAATTTTAATTTCTCAAAAGTTGTTTATTTTGCGACCAAAAATCTAGTCACGGAAAGTTAACATTAGCGACCATATAGTTTGGTCATGAAAAGAATTTAAATTTGTTCAAGACTGAGCATTTGCGACGAAACAATTGGTCGCGGAAAGGTAGGTTTTTTGCGACCAATAATGAAGTTGGTTGCGGAAAGGTAACATTAGGGACCATATTATTTCGTCGCTAAAAGGATTTAAATTCGTTACGAATGTTTATTTGGAAAAAATACTGGTGGCGGAAATGGAGACTTTTGGCGACCAAGAATTAAGTTGGTCGCGGAAAGTGTATGTTTTAGCGACTACATTAGTGGTCGCCAATAGTTATTCCGAGAACCTTAGTGTGACTAAAATCTTATTGGTCGCAAAAAAGCTTTAAATTTCAAGAATGAATCTTTTAAATATAATGCTAATTTTTTTTAATACCTATAATACATTTACAATTAATACATAATTCATGTCCATCCAATCAATTTCGTTATACCAACCCATCAACAATCCAATCTTAAAAAAAAAAAAAAAAAAAAAAAAAAACCATCAATTATAAAGTCAAAATAGTAGTTAATATATGTAATTACAACCACCTGTCAACATGAACACATTACACGTCCAAAATAACCATCCATCTTTACAACGAATTCATCACATCAAAAAAATAACTTTAACAAAATATTTGTCCGATGCGAAGTATCTCAAAAACTCCATGTATATGCACAACTTAGAGTTAATGCACCGACAAACTCAGGTCCATAAACACGCATGACTACGCCTCTAGCTACTTGCAATAAAAAAAATTGAAGAAAACGTTGTTAATAATAATATTTTTGTTTACATTTATATTTTAATTTTGTAAAAATCTATGAATCTAACTCCACTCCCAAAACTAACAATCACACACAGCCTTATTGCCCAGTTCAAAAAAAAAAAAAAAAAAAAATAACAACAACACAAAAGAAAATAGGGAATTAATCTAACTAAAAGTATCATAGCAAAACTAACGATCACAACTAGAATGGCAGTGAAGAAAAAGCCCAATCAATTACTAGTACAACACCAAGAGTTGACAAGAGACCAACCAAAAACAAACACAAACACAAAAACAAAACAAAGTGCCACAACCCAAACAACCATTGAAAACTGAAATAGTAGCAGCCACAAAAGTAAACAACTCTACGATAGCTGGATTCCTAGTATGATTAGAATTATATGATTAGAACATCATTGTATGGGATTAGATTATGGGGAAAAAAATAGCTGGATTAGAACATCATATGATCACAATAGCTGGATTCCTAGTATTTTGAAATCTTTCTTATCATTGTATGGGATTAGATTATGGGGAAAAATTTGAAGGGAATAGAATATTAGTTCCCAGGTTCCTTTACTTTCCTTGCAACTCATTGCAACAAGGATATCATGTGGTAATTCCTACACTTTAATACTAAACTAGACCTTGGAAGGCTACGAACAGCTTGATTCTTGGGCAACCATGTTGTGAATTTGTTAGACAGGAAGCAATTATTGAAGCAAAATTTGGGAAGGAAACAAGTGAAATTGGTTAGCTATAAGCTAAGATTGAAATTGGTTGATTTAGTGGCTGAATGTAGATCACTAACTAAAGTAGAGAGAGGTAGAAGAATGGAGGTTAGATCTGCATAACAGTCTTATTACATCTAGCCATCCAACTATGTACCTAAATCCGAATGAAATCAACCTATGAAACCAAACAAATCAATATTAGACCATCATATGAATGGAAACCAACACGACATTCGTAGATCAACCGTCAAAATTGGATCTATGAGCTGATAAATTGAAGCAAATCCCAGAAGTATTCACAAACCATCAAAAGCAATAGTACTATTTGAAACACACTCATATATGTAATAAAATTTACAGTACTTACTCATCAAAAGAGTCGTATCCACTATGATTGCCCTGCATTTGTCTCATAAAGTGTTCAAACTACTCAAAGCGTCCTTCATATGATTGAATTATCCTTTTCAATGATGCTACCTCTTCTTTAAGGCCCTTAACCTCTTCATCATGTGCTTGTGACCGAGCTCTAGAATTGAATGCGGAAGACGACTTTGGATCAACCTCGAAACCTTTCAAATACCCTGACCGCTTCCTAGGGACTTGAATAGTAATTTGCTCCTGTGTCAGGGGGGTTGCTCCAGGCTGTGAAGTTTCCTTACGAAGTTGGTCCATCTTTTCCTAGTAGTGTTAAAAAAAGAAAATAAAAATAAAAATAAAAATAAAAATTAGATCAGCGGTTATCCTATTTTACAAGTACACCAACTAGTTAAGCATTATATAGGAATATGAATAACAAATATAATGAAGGTATAGTTACATATAACACCCCACAAATTGGTTCCAACCAATCAATTTTTTTGTTACTCCAATGTGAGGTCTTGTAAAAATCTACGATGTGAGGCTCCTTCCCTTTTTCAATTCCCTACATGAAACACATAAAATGCAAGCTTAGTAATATTAATAATAATAAAAAATAGCAGCATTAACTAATAGTTTTAAAACAAAAAATATGTTACCTCAATTGATATTGTTGTTGAAAATGACCTTGAACCCATGGTGTGATTATAGGGTAACTTTTTCCTGTTGGCTATATTTTTTGTTGATCGTTTCTACAATGCAATAGAAATATTAACTTACAAAATCAGTATCCAAGCTTGAGTTATTCATATTCAAACATCCATGGATTTGTAGTGTAATTAGAAGAAACATCCGTGACTGTTAAGTCAATTACCTTGTGTGTCACCAAGAAACACTTCATCAATCATGTACCTCCAATCTTCCTGGCTCACCCCAACAAATGGCTTACTATAAGGATCTGTACCTTCTTTCACCAACTCTTTGTAATGTTGATTCATATGATATTGCCAACCTTTGAACAAATGTGTGGACTGTTTGTCAATAATTTCTTTTGGAAGTGGGCTCTCATCATATCCTTCAATCTCAAACTTATCCTGTCCAAATTAAACACAAAATGAAAATTAAACATCATATATATTAACTACTTCAATCTCAACAACTATAAAAATTAAATTACCCGTAAGGAGTGTACAATAGCTGCTCGAATGGTCAGTGGAACGTCCTCCTAATTTTTTGTAGTCTTTCCATGGAACCTTTTGATCACTTTCTGGTACAAGGTCTTTAAATACACCCAACAACATGTCAAAAGACTTATTGCTCCACTTGTTTAACACTTTTACATGAAGCATCTTAATGACAAACGATAACAAAGTAAACTTCTGACAGCCAAGGTATAATGGACGCCAAGCATCCTCGAACAATTTATCAAAGTTTCGTGCATCCTCTCTTTGGTCATTATCATGCCACTCATCCTCTTCATCATCATCAAAAATATTCGCCATGCGACGGTCTTCTAACATGTCATATAATTCATCTTCAACGTCAAGGCATTCATTGGTTGTCCTTTTATCACCAACACCTTCAATGTCATTGTCATTATTCCACACACGAGGTTGATTGACGAAAATAGTTTCCCCATGGTGCTTCCAAGTCTTGTATGAAAGCGATATCCCTTTTTGAATCAAATGATATTCCACATCCTTAAAGGTATGATGTTCAAAATTTAGGCAATCCATACATGGACAATGAATTCTATTATCTAGGCCAACATTTGTCATTGCAAATTGGAGAAATGACTTAACCTCTTCTCTATACTCCGAACTCAATCTATTTCTAATTGACATCCAACTCTTGTCCATATTTGGTGACCTACAAAGTGAAGATTATGTTATGCAAATAAACCAAGAACCAATTAACTAAATATGAATTAAATATGAATTGTATTCCTATTTTGCAGGCTAATTTTGTTATAAGGTGAAAATTTTATTTATACGCTTTAGGCAAGCATAAAAATCTCACATTCCTTCCTATACTATTCAACTATAATAGTTATTGATTCCATTATGGTTGTTTTAGTATTCAATAAGCATAATATTGAATACTGCTGTTGCTACCAAGAAAAGAAGAGAAATAGATTAAGAACCAACAAGAAGCTACTGCTGCTGCTGCTGCTGCTGCTGCTACAGCAAGTTGTTGCCACAACGCACAAAGAACCAACATGAAGCTGCTAGTGCCACAATGCTGCCACAAAAGAGCAGGACAAAGAGCTGCCACAATGCACAAAGCCGCTACAGATTTTGTAAATTTTTCTTAAGATAACGAACAAAATTTTGATCCATTGAAGGAATACAAAACAAAAGCAAATGTGTGCGTACGCAGCTATGAATGCTTCCCGACAACTTCTAACAGAGACTTAGACTTCTTCATGCTTCTCAACTTCTCCTCACCAAGTTCTCATCACCAAAAATAAAATTAAAATTCATTACAACTAAAAAAAAAAATAGTTACCAAATTTAATTTATTAAGAGCATTTTTTTCTAACATTTTATAAAAAAAATAGAGAATTTATTTTCTTAAACACATTTCTTATTTATTTTTTCAAAAACAAACACAATAAAATAAAATAAAATAATGATTATTAAATCGACTTAAATTTTAAACTATCAAAATGAGAGTAATGATTGTCTCATGAACCTCAAATTCAAATCTCACTTCTGCTTGACAATAATAGAGAAATATAAGTGCACACAAAGGAAGACAATGGATACTAATGTATGGATATTAAGTCTATCTATATATATTTGTATGTTCTCAAAAAAGATATGTATATTTTAAAATTTTGAAAAACTAATAGTAAAGTTGCTTCCACAGGTTGACATAGTTCAAGAACCCTAAAAATGTTTTCCGCAGCTAAAATGATCTGAGAAATATACAATGAAAGAGGATCAATTACAAGTAGATAAATTTGAACATTTGACCCTCTAGTGAAATACAAAAGTTTTAGTTAAATGTAGCCTGGTCAGTTGCCACATGAATGGATAAAACAAAATAAAAATAAAAAATGGCAATATCTAGACACATTTTATGTCCAGTTAATTTTTTCTGCGTATACACGTCAATAAGTTAACATGTGTCAAAATTGTTAATTTTAACATCCAATTTGAACAAAAACATCAAATTAAAACTAAAATTAAAGTGCAGGGACTATAAATGTTCAATTGTAAATAATAGGAATCAAATAAAATTTTGATCAAACTACAATGGTTAAAACCATAATTTACTCAACAACCCACCAATCCTACCTAAATGAAAAAGGAGTTTTTGAGTATAGTAATTGCAGATGATCAAAGGAGTTCTTTTTTTTCTTCAATACATTACCAAACAAACACTATCAACAAATTTGAAGGCATAACACAGAAAAGATTACCTCATTAACAATCACAGTTCTAATCAAATAACATCAAATTGAACCCTTTAACATCAAATAACATCAAATTCAACCCTAGAAATAGAAATGAGGGCAGTGAGTAAATGGTCGTATCATAGAGGGGGAAAAGAAATCTGATAGACAGTGGGTGATGGAAAATGCAACAAAACAGAATTGATTAGAGGGATCTAAAAAAAAAAAAGAAGCATTGTATACTGAGAGAGAGAGAGAGAGAGAGAGAGAGAGAGACTAACCGGGTAAGCACAATAGCTAAGCCGAATATGAAGAGGCAGCAAATAGGGGATGAAGTGAATGGAGATGGTGGCTAGGGCTTCGGTGAACTGATTGGAAGTGTAGAGAGTGAGGAGTTATATGATAGTAACCAATCTGACATAGGGAGTTGAAAGAGGGCAACGATGAAAAAGGAAGGTCAATCGATTATATATATATACACGAAGAGAGAGAGAGAGAGAGAGAGAGAGAGAGAGAGAGAGAGAGACTGGCCTGGTAGAGGCGAAGATGAAGAGCAGCAAAAACAGGGATGAAGTGAGGAGATGGTGGCTAGGGTTTGATGAACCGATCGGAAGTGTAGAGAGTGATAGAGAGGAAATGTGTTTTTGATTAAGGAAATAGGGCAACAATGAAGGAAGCAGAAGGCTAAGGTGTTTTTGATTTTTAAGAATTTCAAAACTACTTCTAGTTTTGTTATACACAGTATTCCTTTTTACTTTTTGTGACCACAATCTACTGGTCATCAAAAGGCTTAATGTCCCGCCTTTTTTTTTTTTTTTACTACCCTGCCATTATTTTATGTGACCACATTTTGTATTTGGTCGCAAATACTCACCTATTAGCCACCAAAAAAATGTTGGTCACGAAAACATAATTATCCGTGACCAAAATAAATATTGGTCGCAGATTAGTATACTTTTTGCGACCACCTCAAAAAAGCTAGTCGCCAAAGGTGTTTTTTCTTGTAGTATGCCTTTTCCTAGAAATTTACTAGACCTTTAGAAGCCATAAATTTTTTACTATTTGTATCTACACCATCTGGGGTTCTATGGTATGTGCTTATGTTTATTCGGCATGTGATATTGTGATTGGTGATGTGATATTGTATATTGATTTATTGCCTTTGAGAATTGATCATTTTGACTGCATACTAGGTATGGAATGGTTGACGAAGTACTGTGCAACTATTGATTGTGTGAATAAGTCTGTTGTGTTTCGTCCACCTAGTTTACTTGAGTTTGTGTTTGCTGGGAATGGAGTAGTTCCTCCCCCATACTTGATTTTTGCCATGAAAGCTGTTAAACTTCTTAGGAAGGGATTTAGGGGTTATATATGCTGTGTTATGACAAAGACCCCTGATAGTCCTAATGTGGAAACTATTCTTGTTGTTTATGAATTTCCTGATGTGTTTCCAAATGAATTGCCTAAGGACTTAATTGATAGGGAGATTGTCTTCAAAAAGGTACGATACTGCACTTTAAAGGGCTTATAAGTAAACGGGTGGGTGGGTGGGTGGGTGGGGGGGGGCGAAATTAAAAAGATTAAGAAATTCTAGGCAATATACCTAGGGTTAGGGAAGAGAGCTTCAATACATTCAAATATATATATATATATACATCTAAAGCATCTTCTCCATTTGAATCAGAATAGTTTTATATACATTAGAAAAATTCAAAATCCCAAAAAAATTATGTCTCCACAATTTGGAAACTAAAGACATTTTGTAAAACATATTTAAAACTTTCTACAAACCATTTGGAGAAGCAATATCATTAAAATGTATACATATAACATTGTCAAACTTGGGTTCCTTATGATAAATGTTATATATTGTAGAATAAAGTTCAAGAGCTGCACAAGCCTTCTACAGAAGAAAGTCCAACGTCTATCAAAGATGATGCAATTGTTCAAGCGTTTGGTCCAAAATGGTGTGATAGTGTAAGAGGGCTTGGATTTTGAGTATTGCCATCGAAAGTTGACGCACAAGCATACCAAAATCAAAAATATGAGAAAACTAAATCAAAAATTGTTACTCTTAGAACAAAAACTCCAAGAGATGACAGTTGAAATGTTAAAAGGAAAAAGGCAAAACGCAAAATAAGGTTAAAAAAAAAATGAAGAATGTGACAATATATGTTATATATATTGATGTTTCATTAAAGTTTAAAAAAAAAACAACCAAAAATTCAATTAAAACTTGTAGGAACCAAGTGAAGATGCAACGGGCAAGAAAAATTCTCATTGAGAAACTCAGGTAGCTTTTTCTAATTCTCTGTCTTTTTTCTAATTTTATGAAAAGAACTACACAGTGCGTAGACTTCTTATTTAAATTTATTATCGTAATGGATCTCGTGTACATTTATTAAAATCGAAATTGCTTGTCACGTGTGCTTCCCATCTTAGATAGAAGGATATTTCACAAAGTTTGTAAAAAATAAAAAATTGATTAATACTTGTAGGAGCCAAGCAAAGGGGAAATGGACACTCATATGGAGAAACCCAGGTAAATTTGTACATTTCTCATGCTTGTGCTTTTGCTTGCTTGCTTTTCTACTCAAGCTTGTCATTTTGCATATGGATTATATTAAGATTCTAAATTTGAGTAAACAAATGCTTCTGGCCATTGTATTACAATTTTTTTAGAGTGAGGAAAACGGTAGAGGTGAACATAAGGTGCACGGAGGTGGTGAACGTAGGATGCACTCACAACAAAATATTTGGGTAAATTTTGTATTAATTTACACATTTGCATTTTCTGGTGCTTGTGTTTTTGCTTGCTTCCCTGCTTGCTTTTATACTCAAGAGCTTTTGTCAAATTTTCATATACATCCTACTTCGCCTACTAAATTTAAGTAAATAAATATAACTTGATATTGTATTACCATTTTTTTAGAGTAACGAAAACAGTGAAGGCGATGAAGATATTTGGGTAAATTTTATACGGCATTAATAATAACCTTAATTTTGTCTTCAATTCATTAGTTTGTTTTATGTATTACTTTCATGATAGTTGCATGGTGCAAATGAAACTGGAAATGATGGATCCTTGGACAATACCAAATGCAAATTGTTGAATTGGGATAGAACAAAGGTGGTGGTTGCGGAAAGCACAATTGCATCAACAGATTCTAAAGCATTGGTACATCACGTGCGTCTTGGCCCTGGGTGTTGGAAAGTATGGTTTAACCATGTCATAGTTAATGCGCCATTGTTTCGCCTAATCATGAGATGTTTGTGCTTGAGGATGCTATTGGAAGCACTGTTGCTTGGCCAACCCATTTCATTAGCTTTGACTTTGAGTGGAAATCCTAACATCTATAGATAGTTTTTGAGGACTTTGATGAGTAGATTTCTATAATCTTTGAATAATTTTGGGTAATGTTTACAAATTTATATATGTACAGCTTTGGATGGTTTATAACTTTTTGGATAATTTAGAACTTAAGGATAGTCCTTTTCGGATGGTATTCAACTTTCGATTAGTTTTTGGATGTTTGGAATGTATATATATTGACAATTTTTGAATGTTCATAATTTATGTACCTAGTTTATTAAGAAATTCTAGGCAACATACCTAGGGTTAGGGAAGAGAGCTTCAATAAATTCAAATATATATATATATACCTCAAGCATGTTCTCCATTTGAATCAGAATAGTTTTATATACATTAGAAAAACTCAAAATGCCAAAAAAATTATGCCTCCACAATTTGGAAACTCAAGACATTTTGTAAAACATATTAAAAAATTTCTATAAACCATTTGGAGAAGCAATATCATTAAAATGTATACATATAACATTGTCAGACTTGGGTTCCTTATTAAAAATGTTATATATTGCAGAATAAAGTTCAAGAGCTTCACAAGCCTTCTACAGAAGAAAGGCCAACGTCTATCAAAGATGATGCAATTGTTCAAGCGTTTCGTCCAAAACGGTGTGGTAGTGTAAGAGGACATGGATTTGCAGCATTGCCGTCGAGAGTTGACGCACAAGCATACCAAAATCAAAATATGAGAAAACTAAATAAAAAAATTGTTGCTCTTAGAACAAGAACTCCAAGAGATGAAAGTTGAAATGTTAAAAGGAAAAAGGAAAAAGGCAAAAGGCAAAATGAGGTTAAAAAAAAAATTAAAGAAAGTGACAATATATGTTATATATATTGATGTTTCATTAAAGTTTAAACAAAAAACAAACAAAAATTCAATGAAAACTTGTAGGAACCAAGTGAAGATGCAACGGGCAAGAAAAATTCTCATAGAG
Organism: Camellia granthamiana; assembly: GCA_036172215.1. Taxonomy (NCBI): domain Eukaryota; kingdom Viridiplantae; phylum Streptophyta; class Magnoliopsida; order Ericales; family Theaceae; genus Camellia; species Camellia granthamiana. The sequence continues at coordinate 60,460 of JAXFYN010000468.1, forward strand.
AAACTCAGGTAGCTTTTTCTAATTCTCTGTCTTTTTTCTAATTTTATGAAAAGAACTACACAGTGTGTAGACTTCTTATTTAAAATTATTATCGTAATGGATCTCGTGTACATTTATTAAAATCGGAATTGCTTGTCACATGTGCTTCCCATCTTAGATAGAAGGATATTTCACAAAGTTTGTAAAAAATAAAAAATTGATTAATACTTGTAGGTGCCAAGCAAAGCGGAAATGGACACTCATATGGAGAAACCCAAGTAAACTTGCACATTTCTCATGCTTGTGCTTTTGCTTGCTTGCTTTTCTACTCAAGCTTGTCATTTTGCATATGGATTATATTAAGATTCTAAATTTGAGTAAACAAATGTTTCTTGCCATTGTATTACAATTTTTTTAGAGTGAGGAAAACGGTAGATGTGAACATAGAGTGCACGGAAGTGGTGAATGTAGGATTCACTCACAACAAAATATTTGGGTAAATTTTGTATTAATTTACTCATTTGCATTTTCTCGTGCTTGTGTTTTTGCTTGCTTCCCTGCTTGCTTTTATACTCAAGAGCTTTTGTCAAATTTTCATATACATCCTCCTTCGTCTACTAAATTTAAGTGAATAAATATAACTTGATATTGTATTACAATTTTTTTAGAGTAACGAAAACAGTGAAGGCGATGAAGATATTTGGGTAAATTTTATATCGCATTAATAATAACCTTAATTTGGTCTTCAATTCATTAGCTTGTTTTATGTATTACTTTCATGATAGTTGCATGATGCAAATGAAACTGGAAATGATGGATCCTTGGACAATGCCAAATGTAAATTGTTGAATTGGGATAGAACAAAGGTCGTGGTTGCGGAAAGCACAATTGCATCAACAGATTCTAAAGCATTGGTACATCACGTGCGTCTTGGCCCTGGGTGTTGGAAAGTATGGGTTAACCATGTCATAGTTAATGCGCCATTGTTTTGCCTAATCGTGAGATGTTTGTGCTTGAGGATGCTATTGGAAGGACTGTTGCTTGGCCAACCCATTTCATTAGCTTTGACATTGAGTGGAAATCCTAACATCTATAGATAGTTTCTGAGGACTTTGATGAGTAGATTTCTATAATCTTTGAATAATTTTGGGTAATGTTTACCAATTTATATATGCACAGCTTTTGATGGTTTATAACTTTTTGGATAATTTAGAACTTAAGGATAGTCTTTTTCGGATGGTTTTCAACTTTCGATTAGTTTTTGGATGTTTGGAATGTATATATATTGACAATTTTTGAATGTTCATAATTTATGTGTCTAGTTCATTAAGAAATTCTAGGCAACATACCTAGGGTTAGGGAAAAGAGCTTCAATAAATTCAAATATTTATATCTAAAGCATGTTCTCCATTTGAATCAGAATAGTTTTATATACATTAGAACAACTCAAAATCCCCAAAAAATTATGTCTCCACAATTTGGAAACTAAAGACATTTCGTAAAACATTTTTAAAACTTTCTATAAACCATTTGGAGAAGCAATATCATTAAAATGTATACATATAACATTGTCAGACTTGGGTTCCTTATTATAAATGTTATATATTGCAGAATAAAGTTCAAGAGCTTCACAAGCCTTCTACAGAAGAAAGGCCAACGTCTATCAAAGATGATGCAATTGTTCAAGCGTTTTGTCCAAAACGGTGTGCTAGTGTAAGAGGGCTTGGATTTGGAGCGTTGCCGTCGAAAGTTGACGCACAAGCATACCAAAATCAAAATATGAGAAAACTAAATAAAAAATTATTGCTCTTAGAACAAGAACTCCAAAAGATGAAAGTTGAAATGTTAAAAGGAAAAAGGAAAAAGGCAAAAGGCAAAATGAGGTTAAAAAAAAAAATTGAAGAATGTGACAATATATGTTATATATATTGATGTTTCATTAAAGTTTTTAAAAAAAAAAACGAAAATTAAATTAAAACTTGTAGGAACCAAGTGCAGATGCAACGGGCAAGAAAAATTCTCATAGAGAAACTCAGGTAGCTTTTTCTAATTCTCTGTCTTTTTTCTAATTTTATGAAAAGAACTACACAGTGCGTAGACTTCTGATTTAAATTTATTATCGTAATGGAGCTCGTGTACATTTATTAAAATCGGAATTGCTTGTCACATGTGCTTCCCATCTTAGATAGAAGGATATTTCAAAAAGTTTGTAAAAAATAAAAAATTGATTAATACTTGTAGGAGCTAAGCAAAGGGGAAATGGACACTCATATGGAGAAACCCAGGTAAACTTGCACATTTCTCATGCTTGTGCTTTTGCTTGCTTGCTTTTCTACTCAAGCTTGTCATTTTGCGTATGGATTGTATTAAGATTCTAAATTTGAGTAAACAAATGCTTCTGGCCATTGTATTACAATTTTTTTAGAGTGAGGAAAACGGTAGAGGTGAACATAGGGTGCACGGAGGTGGTGAACGTAGGATGCACTCACAATAAAATATTTGGGTAAATTTTGTATTAATTTACTCATTTGCATTTTCTGGTGCTTGTGTTTTTGCTTGCTTCCCTGCTTGCTTTTATACTCAAGAGCTTTTGTCAAATTTTCATATACGTCCTACTTCTTCTACTAAATTTAAGTGAATAAATATAACTTGATATTGTATTACAATTTTTTTAGAGTAATGAAAACAGTGAAGGCAATGAAGATATTTGGGTAAATTTTATATGGCATTGATAATAACCTTAATTTTGTCTTCAATTCATTAGCTTGTCTTATGTATTACTTTCATGATAGTTGCATGATGCAAATGAAACTGGAAATGATGGATCCTTGGACAGTGCCAAATGTAAATTGTTGAATTGGGATAGAACAAAGGTGGTGGTTACGGAAAGCACAATTGCATCAACGGATTCTAAAGCATTGGTACATCACGTGCCTCTTGGCCCTGGGTGTTGGAAAGTATGGGTTAACCATGTCATAGTTAATGCGCCATTGTTTTGCCTTATCGTGAGATGTTTGTGCTTGAGGATGCTATTGGAAGCACTGTTGCTTGGCCAACCCATTTCATTAGCTTTGACTTTGAGTGGAAATCCTAACATCTATAGATAGTTTTGGAGGACTTTGACGAGTAGATTTCCATAATCTTTGAATAATTTTCGGTAATGTTTACAAATTTATATATGTACAGCTTTGGATGGTTTATAACTTTTTGGATAATTTAGAACTTAAGGATAGTCCTTTTCGGATGGTTTTCAACTTTCCATTAGTTTTTGGATGTTTGGAATGTATATATATTGACAATTTTTGAATGTTCATAATTGATGTGTCTAGCTCATTAAGAAATTCTGGGCAACATACCTAGGGTTAGGGAAAAGAGCTTCAATAAATTCAAATATTTATATCTAAAGCATGTTCTCCATTTGAATGAGAATAGTTTTATATACATTAGAACAACTCAAAATCCCAAAAAAATTATGTCTCCACAATTTGGAAACTAAAGACATTTTGTAAAACATATTTAAAACTTCCTATAAACCATTTGGAGAAGCAATATCATTAAAATGTATACATATAACATTGTCAGACTTGGGTCCTTATTATAAATGTTATATATTGCAGAATAAAGTTCAAGAGCTTCACAAGCCTTCTACAGAAGAAAGGCCAACGTCTATCAAAGATGATGCAATTGTTCAAGCGTTTGGTCCAAAACGGTGTGGTAGTGTAAGAGGACATGGATTTGGAGCATTGCCGTTGAAAGTTGACACACAAGCATACCAAAATCAAAATATGAGAAAACTAAATAAAAAATTATTGCTTTTAGAACAAGAACTCCAAGAGATGAAAGTTGAAATGTTAAAAGGAAAAAGGAAAAGGGAAAAAGGCAAAAGGCAAATTGAGGTTAAAAAAAAAATTGAGGAATGTGACAATATATGTTATATATATTGATGTTTCATTAAAGTTTAAATAAAAAACAAACAAAAATTCAATTAAAACTTGTAGGAACCAAGTGAAGATGCAACGGGCAAGAAAAATTCTCATAGAGAAACTCAGGTAGCTTTTTTTAATTCTCTGTCTTTTTTCTAATTTTATGAAAAGAACTACACAGTGCGTAGACTTCTTATTTAAATTTATTATCGTAATGGATCTCGTGTACATTTATTAAAATCAAAATTGCTTGTTACTTGTGCTCCCCATCTTAGATAGAAGGATATTTCACAAAGTTTGTAAAAAATAAAAAATTGATTAATACTTGTAGGAACCAAGCAAAGGGGAAATGGACACTCATATGGAGAAACCCAGGTAAACTTGCACATTTCTCATGCTTGTGTTTTTGCTTGCTTGCTTCTCTACTCAAGCTTGTCATTTTGCATATGGATTATATTAAGATTCTAAATTTGAGTAAACAAATGCTTCTTGGCATTGTATTACAATTTTTTTAGAGTGAGGAAAACGGTAGAGGTGAACATAGGGTGCACGGAGGTGGTGAACGTAGGATGCACTCACAACAAAATATTTGGGTAAATTTTGTATTAATTTACTCATTTGCATTTTCTAGTGCTTGTGTTTTTGCTTGCTTCCCTGCTTGCTTTTATACTCAAGAGCTTTTGTCAAATTTTCATATACATTCTACTTCGTCTACTAAATTTAAGTGAATAAATATAACTTGATATTGTATTACAATTTTTTTAGACTAACGAAAACAGTGAAGGCGATGAAGATATTTGGGTAAATTTTATATGGCATTAATAATAACCTTAATTTTGTCTTCAATTCAATAGCTTGTTTTAAGTATTACTTTCATGATAGTTGCATGATGCAAATGAAACTAGAAATGATGGATCCTTGGACAATGCCAAATGTAAATTGTTGAATTGGGATAGAACAAAGGTGGTGGTTACGGAAAGCACAATTGCATCAACAGATTCTAAAGCATTGGTACATCACGTGCCTCTTGGCCCTGGGTGTTGGAAAGTATGGGTTAACCATGTCATAGTTAATGCGCCATTGTTTTGCCTAATCGTGAGATGTTTGTGCTTGAAGATGCTATTGGAAGCACTATTGCTTGGCCAACCCATTTCATTAGCTTTGGCTTTGAGTGGAAATTCTAACATCTATAGATAGTTTTTGAGGACTTTGATGAGTAAATTTCTATAATCTTTGAATAATTTTGGATAATGTTTACAAATTTATATATGTACAGCTTTTGATGGTTTATAACTTTTTGGATAATTTAGAACTTAAGGATAGACCTTTTCGGATGGTTTTGAACTTTCGATTAGTTTTTGGATGTTTGGAATGTATATATATTGACAATTTTTTAATGTTCACAATTTATGTATCTAGTTCATTAAGAAATTCTAGGCAACATACCTAGGGTTAGGGAAGAGAGCTTTAATATATTCAAATATATATATTTATATATATCTAATGCATGTTCTCCATTTGAATCAGAATAGTTTTATATACATTAGAACAACTCAGAATCCCAAAAAAATTATGTCTCCACAATTTGGAAACTAAAGACATTTCGTAAAACATATTTAAAACTTTCTATAAACCATTTGGAGAAGCAATATCATTAAAATGTATACATATAACATTGTCAGACTTGGGTTCCTTATTATAAATGTTATAGATTGCAGAATAAAGTTCAAGAGCTTCAGAAGCCTTCTATAGAAGAAAGGCCAACGTCTATCAAAGATGATGCAATTGTTCAAGCGTTTGGTCCGAAACGGTGTGGTAGTGTAAGAGGGCTTGTATTTGGAGCATTGCCGTCGAAAGTTGACGCACAAGCATACCAAAATCAAAATATGAGAAAACTAAATAAAAAATTGTTGCTCTTAGAACAAGAACTCCAAGAGATGAAAGTTGAAATGTTAACAGGAAAAAGGCAAAAGGCAAAATGAGGTTAAAAAAAAAAATGAAGAATGTGACAATATATGTTATATATATTGATGTTTCATTAAAGTTTAAAAAAAAAACAAACAAAAATTCAATTAAAACTTGTAGGAACCAAATGAAGATGCAACGGGCAAGAAAAATTCTCATAGAAAAACTCCGGTAGCTTTTTCTAATTCTCTGTCTTTTTACTAATTTTACGAAAAGAACGACACAGTGCATAGACTTTTTGTTTAAATTTATTATCGTAATGGATCTCGTGTACATTTATTAAAATTGGAATTTCTTGTCACATGTGCTTCCTATTTTAGATTGAAGGATATTTCACAAAGTTTGTAAAAAATAAAAAATTGGTTAATACTTGTAGGAGGCAAGCAAAGGGGAAATGGACACTCATATGGAGAAACCCAGGTAAACTTGCACATTTCTCATGCTTGTGCTTTTGCTTGCTTGCTTTTCTACTCAAGCTTGTCATTTTGCATATGGATTATATTAAGATTCTAAATTTGAGTAAACAAATGCTTCATGCCATTGTATTACAATTTTTTTAGAGGGAGGAAAACGGTAGAGGTGAACATAGGGTGCACGGAGGTGGTGAACGTAGGATGCACTCACAACAAAATATTTGGGTAAATTTTCTATTAATTTACTCATTTGCATTTTCTGGTGCTTGTGTTTTTGCTTGCTTCCCTGCTTGCTTTTATACTCAAGAGCTTTTGTCAAATTTTCATATACATCCTACTTCGTCTACTAAATTTAAGTGAATAAATATAACTTGATATTGTATTACAAGTTTTTCAGAGTAACGAAAACAGTGATGGCGATGAAGATATTTGGGTAAATTTTATATGGCATTAATAATAACCTTAATTTTGTCTTCAATTCATTTGCTTGTTTTATGTATTACTTTCATGATAGTTGCATGATTCAAATGAAACTAGAAATGATGGATCCTTGGACAATGCCAAATGCAAATTGTGGAATTGGGATAGAGCAAAGGTGGTGGTTGCAGAAAGCACAATTGCTTCAACAGATTCCAAACCATTGGTACATCACGTGCCTCTTGGCCCTGGGTGTTGGAAAGTATGGGTTAATCATGTCATAGTTAATGCGCCATTGTTTTGCCTAATCGTGAGATGTTTGTGCTTGAGGATACTATTGGAAGCACTGTTGCTTGGCCAACCCATTTCATTGGCTTTGACTTTGAGTGGAAACCCTAACATCTATAGATAGTTTTTGAGGACTTTGATGAGTAGATTTCTATAATCTTTGAATAATTTTGGGTAATGTTTACAAATTTATCTATGTACAGCTTTGGATGGTTTATAACTTTTTGGATAATTTAGAACTTAAGGATAGTCCTTTTTAGATGGTTTTGAACTTTCGATTAGTTGTTGGATGCTTGGAATGTATATATATTGAAAATTTTTCAATGTTCATAATTTATGTATGTAGTTCATTAAGAATTTCTAGGCAACATACTGAGGGTTAGGGAAGAGAGCTTCAATAAATTCAAATATATATATATATCTAAAGCATGTTCTTCATTTGAATCAGAATAGTTTTATATACATTAGAACAACTCAAAATCCCAAAAAAATTATGTCTCCACAATTTGGAAACTAAAGACATTTTGTAAAACATATTTAAAACTTTCTATAAACCATTTGGAGAAGCAATATCATTAAAATGTATACATATAACATTGTCAGACTTGGGCTCCTTATTATAAATGTTATATATTGCAGAATAAAGTTCAAGAGCTTCACAAGCCTTCTACAGAAGAAAGGCCAACGTCTATCAAAGATGATGCAATTGTTCAAGCGTTTGGTCCAAAACGGTGTGGTAGTGTAAGAGGGCTTGGATTTGGAGCATTGCCTTCAAAAGTTGACGCACAAGCATACCAAAATCAAAATATGAGAAAACTAAATAAAAAATTGTTGCTCTTAGAACAAGAACTCCAAGAGATGAAAGTTGAAATGTTAAAAGGAAAAAGGAAAAAGGAAAAAGGCCAAAGGCAAAATGAGGTTAAAAAAAAAATTGAAGAATGCGACAAAATATGTTATATATATTGATGTTTCATTAAAGTTTAAACAAAAAACAAACAAAAATTCAATTAAAACTTGTAGGAACCAAGTAAAGATGCAACGGGCAAGAAAAATTCTCATTGAGAAACTCAAGTAGCTTTTTCTAATTCTCTGTCTTTTTTCTAATTTTATGAAAAGAACTACACAGTGCGTAGACTTCTTATTTAAATTTATTATCGTAATGGATCTAGTGTACATTTACTAAAATCGGAATTGCTTGTCACCTGTGCTTCCCCATCTTAGATAGAAGGATATTTCACAAAGTTTGTAAAAAACAAAAAATTGATTAATACTTGTGGGAGCCAAGCAAAGGGGAAATGGACACTCATATGGAGAAACCCAGGCAAACTTGCACATTTCTCATGCTTGTGCTTTTGCTTGCTTGTTTTTCTACTCAAGCTTGTCATTTCGCATATGGATTATATTAAGATTCTAAATTTGAGTAAACAAATGCTTCTTGGCATTGTATTACAATTTTTTTAGAGTGAGGAAAACGGTAGAGGTGAACATAGGGTGCATGGAGGTGGTGAACGTAGGATGCACGCACAACAAAATATTTGGGTAAATTTTGTAGTAATTTACTCATTTGCATTTTCTGGTGCTTGTGTTTTTGCTTGCTTCCCTGCTTGCTTTTATACTCAAGAGCTTTTGTCAAATTTTCATATACATCCTACTTCGTCTACTAAATTTAAGTGAATAAATATAACTTGATATTGTATTACAATTTTTTTAGAGTAACGAAAACAGTGAAGGCGATGAAGATATTTGGGTAAATTTTGTATGGCATTAATAATAACGTTAATTTTGTCTTCAATTCATTAGCTTGTTTTATGTATTACTTTCATGATAGTTGCATGATGCAAATGAAACCGGAAATTATGGATCCTTGGACAATGGCAAATGCAAATTATGGAATTGGGATAGAACAAAGGTGGTGGTTGCCGAAAGCACAATTGCATCAACAGTATCTAAAGCATTGGTACATCACGTGCCTCTTGGCCTTGGGTGTTGGAAAGTATGGGTTAACCATGTCATAGTTAATGCGCCATTGTTTTGCCTAATCGTGAGATGTTTGTGCTTGAAGACGCTATTGGAAGCACTATTGCTTGGCCAACCCATTTCATTAGCTTTGACTTTGAGTGGAAATCCTAACATCTATAGATAGTTTTTGAGGACTTTGATGAGTAGATTTCTATAATCTGTGAATAATTTTGGGTAATGTTTACAAATTTATATATGTACGGCTTTGGATGGTTTATAACTTTTTGGATAATTTCGAACTTGAGGATAGTCCTTTACGGATGGTTTTGAACTTTCGATTAGTTTTTGGATGTTTGGAATGTATATATATTGACAATTTTTGAATGTTCATAATCTATGTACCTAGTTTATTATGAAATTCTAGGCAACAAACCTAGGGTTAGGGAAGAGAGCTTCAATAAATTCAAATATATATATATATATATATCTAAAGCGTGTTCTCCATTTGAATCAGAATAGTTTTATATACATTGCAATAACTCAAAATCCCAAAAAAATTATGTCTCCACAATTTGGAAACTAAAGACATTTTGTAAAACGTATTTAAAACTTTCTATAAACCATTTGGAGAAGCAATATCATTAAAATGTATACTATACATATAACATTGTCAGACTTGGGTTCCTTATTATAAATGTTATATATTGCAGAATAAAGTTCAAGAGCTTCACAAGCCTTCTACAGAAGAAAAGGCCAACGTCTATCAAAGATGATGCAATTGTTCTATAGCGTTTGGTCCAAAAACGGTGTGGTAGTGTAAGAGGGCCTGGATTTGGAGCATTGCCGTCGACGAAAGTTGACGCACAAGCATCATACCAAAATCAAAATATGAGAAAAATTAAATAAAAAAAATTGTTGCTCGTAGAACAAGAACTCCAAGAGATGAAAGTTGAAATGTTAAAAGGAAAAAGGAAAAAGGAAAAAAGGTCAAAAGGCAAAAATGAGGTTAAAAAAAAAAATGAAGAATGTGACAATATATGTTATATATATTGATGTTTCATTAATGTTTTAAAATAAAAAAACAAACAAAAAATTCAATTAAAACTTGTAGGAACCAAGTGAAGATGCAACGGGCAAAAAAAAATTCTCATAGAGAAACTCAGGTAGCTTTTTCTAATTCTCTGTCTTTTTTCTAATTTTATGAAAAGAACTGCACAGTGCGTAGACTTCTTATTTAAATTTATTATCGTAATGGATCTCGTGTACATTTATTAAAATCGGAATTGCTTGTCACATGTGCTTCCCATCTTAGATAGAAGGATATTTCCCAAAGTTTGTAAAAAATAAAAAAATTGATTAATACTTGTTGGAGCCAAGCAAAGGGGAAATGGACACTCATATGGAGAAAACCCAGGTAAACTTGCACATTTCTCATGCTTGTGCTTTTGCTTGCTTGCTTTTCAACTCAACCTTGTCATTTTGCATATGGATTATATTAAGATTCTAAATTTGAGTAAACTAATGCTTCTTCCCATTGTATTAAAATTTTTTTAGAGTGAGGAAAACAGTAGAGGTGAACATAGGGTGCACGAAGGTGGTGAACGTAGGTTGCACTCACAACAAAATATTCGGGTAAATTCTGTATTAATTTTTTCATTTGCATTTTCTCGTGCTTGTGTTTTTGCTTGCTTCCCTGCTTGCTTTTATACTCAAGAGCTTTTGTCAAATTTTCATATACATCCTACTTCGTCTACTAAATTTAAGTGAATAAATATAACTTGATATTGTATTACAATTTTTTTTAGAGTAACGAAAACAGAGAAGGCGATGAAGATATTTGGGTAAATTTTATATGGCATTAATAATAACCTTAATTTTGTCTTCAATTCATTAGCTTCTTTTATGTATTACTTTCATGATAGTTGCATGATGCAAATGAAACTAGAAATGATGGATCCTTGGACAATGCCAAATGCAAATTGTTGAATTGGGATAGAACAACGGTGGTAGTTGCGGAAAGCATAATTGCATCAACAGATTCTAAAGTTTTGGTACATCACGTGCCTCTTGGCCCTGGGTGTTGGAAAGTATGGGCTAACCATGTCATAGTTAATGCGCCATTGTTAAAGGTATGATGTTCAAAATTTAGGCAATCCATACATGGACAATGAATTCTATTATCTAGGCCAACATTTGTCATTGCAAATTGGAGAAATGACTTAACCTCTTCTCTATACTCCGAACTCAATCTATTTCTAATTGACATCCAACTCTTGTCCATATTTGGTGACCTACAAAGTGAAGATTATGTTATGCAAATAAACCAAGAACCAATTAACTAAATATGAATTAAATATGAATTGTATTCCTATTTTGCAGGCTAATTTTGTTATAAGGTGAAAATTTTATTTATACGCTTTAGGCAAGCATAAAAATCTCACATTCCTTCCTATACTATTCAACTATAATAGTTATTGATTCCATTATGGTTGTTTTAGTATTCAATAAGCATAATATTGAATACTGCTGTTGCTACCAAGAAAAGAAGAGAAATAGATTAAGAACCAACAAGAAGCTACTGCTGCTGCTGCTGCTGCTGCTGCTGCTACAGCAAGTTGTTGCCACAACGCACAAAGAACCAACATGAAGCTGCTAGTGCCACAATGCTGCCACAAAAGAGCAGGACAAAGAGCTGCCACAATGCACAAAGCCGCTACAGATTTTGTAAATTTTTTCTTAAGATAACGAACAAAATTTTGATCCATTGAAGGAATACAAAACAAAAGCAAATGTGTTGCGTACGCAGCTATGAATGCTTCCCGACAACTTCTAACAGAGACTTAGACTTCTTCATGCTTCTCAACTTCTCCTCACCAAGTTCTCATCACCAAAAATAAAATTAAAATTCATTACAACTAAAAAAAAAAAATAGTTACCAAATTTAATTTATTAAGAGCATTTTTTTCTAACATTTTATAAAAAAAATAGAGAATTTATTTTCTTAAACACATTTCTTATTTATTTTTTCAAAAACAAACACAATAAAATAAAATAAAATAATGATTATTAAATCGACTTAAATTTTAAACTATCAAAATGAGAGTAATGATTGTCTCATGAACCTCAAATTCAAATCTCACTTCTGCTTGACAATAATAGAGAAATATAAGTGCACACAAAGGAAGACAATGGATACTAATGTATGGATATTAAGTCTATCTATATATATTTGTATGTTCTCAAAAAAGATATGTATATTTTAAAATTTTGAAAAACTAATAGTAAAGTTGCTTCCACAGGTTGACATAGTTCAAGAACCCTAAAAAATGTTTTCCGCAGCTAAAATGATCTGAGAAATATACAATGAAAGAGGATCAATTACAAGTAGATAAATTTGAACATTTGACCCTCTAGTGAAATACAAAAGTTTTAGTTAAATGTAGCCTGGTCAGTTGCCACATGAATGGATAAAACAAAATAAAAATAAAAAATGGCAATATCTAGACACATTTTATGTCCAGTTAATTTTTTCTGCGTATACACGTCAATAAGTTAACATGTGTCAAAATTGTTAATTTTAACATCCAATTTGAACAAAAACATCAAATTAAAACTAAAATTAAAGTGCAGGGACTATAAATGTTCAATTGTAAATAATAGGAATCAAATAAAAATTTTGATCAAACTACAATGGTTAAAACCATAATTTACTCAACAACCCACCAATCCTACCTAAATGAAAAAGGAGTTTTTTGAGTATAGTAATTGCAGATGATCAAAGGAGTTCTTTTTTTTCTTCAATACATTACCCAAACAAACACTATCAACAAATTTGAAGGCATAACACAGAAAAGATTACCTCATTAACAATCACAGTTCTAATCAAATAACATCAAATTGAACCCTTTAACATCAAATAACATCAAATTCAACCCTAGAAATAGAAATGAGGGCAGTGAGTAAATGGTCGTATCATAGAGGGGGAAAAGAAATCTGATAGACAGTGGGTGATGGAAAATGCAACAAAACAGAATTGATTAGAGGGATCTAAAAAAAAAAAAAGAAGCATTGTATACTGAGAGAGAGAGAGAGAGAGAGAGAGAGAGAGACTAACCGGGTAAGCACAATAGCTAAGCCGAATATGAAGAGGCAGCAAATAGGGGATGAAGTGAATGGAGATGGTGGCTAGGGCTTCGGTGAACTGATTGGAAGTGTAGAGAGTGAGGAGTTATATGATAGTAACCAATCTGACATAGGGAGTTGAAAGAGGGCAACGATGAAAAAGGAAGGTCAATCGATTATATATATATACACGAAGAGAAGAGAGAGAGAGAGAGAGAGAGAGAGAGAGAGAGAGAGACTGGCCTGGTAGAGGCGAAGATGAAGAGCAGCAAAAACAGGGATGAAGTGAGGAGATGGTGGCTAGGGTTTGATGAACCGATCGGAAGTGTAGAGAGTGATAGAGAGGAAATGTGTTTTTGATTAAGGAAATAGGGCAACAATGAAGGAAGCAGAAGGCTAAGGTGTTTTTGATTTTTAAGAATTTCAAAACTACTTCTAGTTTTGTTATACACAGTATTCCTTTTTACTTTTTGTGACCACAATCTACTGGTCATCAAAAGGCTTAATGTCCCGCCTTTTTTTTTTTTTTTACTACCCTGCCATTATTTTATGTGACCACATTTTGTATTTGGTCGCAAATACTCACCTATTAGCCACCAAAAAAATGTTGGTCACGAAAACATAATTATCCGTGACCAAAATAAATATTGGTCGCAGATTAGTATACTTTTTGCGACCACCTCAAAAAAGCTAGTCGCCAAAGGTGTTTTTTCTTGTAGTATGCCTTTTCCTAGAAATTTACTAGACCTTTAGAAGCCATAAATTTTTTACTATTTGTATCTACACCATCTGGGGTTCTATGGTATGTGCTTATGTTTATTCGGCATGTGATATTGTGATTGGTGATGTGATATTGTATATTGATTTATTGCCTTTGAGAATTGATCATTTTGACTGCATACTAGGTATGGAATGGTTGACGAAGTACTGTGCAACTATTGATTGTGTGAATAAGTCTGTTGTGTTTCGTCCACCTAGTTTACTTGAGTTTGTGTTTGCTGGGAATGGAGTAGTTCCTCCCCCATACTTGATTTTTGCCATGAAAGCTGTTAAACTTCTTAGGAAGGGATTTAGGGGTTATATATGCTGTGTTATGACAAAGACCCCTGATAGTCCTAATGTGGAAACTATTCTTGTTGTTTATGAATTTCCTGATGTGTTTCCAAATGAATTGCCTAAGGACTTAATTGATAGGGAGATTGTCTTCAAAAAGGTACGATACTGCACTTTAAAGGGCTTATAAGTAAACGGGTGGGTGGGTGGGTGGGTGGGGGGGGGCGAAATTAAAAAGATTAAGAAATTCTAGGCAATATACCTAGGGTTAGGGAAGAGAGCTTCAATACATTCAAATATATATATATATATACATCTAAAGCATCTTCTCCATTTGAATCAGAATAGTTTTATATACATTAGAAAAATTCAAAATCCCAAAAAAATTATGTCTCCACAATTTGGAAACTAAAGACATTTTGTAAAACATATTTAAAACTTTCTACAAACCATTTGGAGAAGCAATATCATTAAAATGTATACATATAACATTGTCAAACTTGGGTTCCTTATGATAAATGTTATATATTGTAGAATAAAGTTCAAGAGCTGCACAAGCCTTCTACAGAAGAAAGTCCAACGTCTATCAAAGATGATGCAATTGTTCAAGCGTTTGGTCCAAAATGGTGTGATAGTGTAAGAGGGCTTGGATTTTGAGTATTGCCATCGAAAGTTGACGCACAAGCATACCAAAATCAAAAATATGAGAAAACTAAATCAAAAATTGTTACTCTTAGAACAAAAACTCCAAGAGATGACAGTTGAAATGTTAAAAGGAAAAAGGCAAAACGCAAAATAAGGTTAAAAAAAAAATGAAGAATGTGACAATATATGTTATATATATTGATGTTTCATTAAAGTTTAAAAAAAAAACAACCAAAAATTCAATTAAAACTTGTAGGAACCAAGTGAAGATGCAACGGGCAAGAAAAATTCTCATTGAGAAACTCAGGTAGCTTTTTCTAATTCTCTGTCTTTTTTCTAATTTTATGAAAAGAACTACACAGTGCGTAGACTTCTTATTTAAATTTATTATCGTAATGGATCTCGTGTACATTTATTAAAATCGAAATTGCTTGTCACGTGTGCTTCCCATCTTAGATAGAAGGATATTTCACAAAGTTTGTAAAAAATAAAAAATTGATTAATACTTGTAGGAGCCAAGCAAAGGGGAAATGGACACTCATATGGAGAAACCCAGGTAAATTTGTACATTTCTCATGCTTGTGCTTTTGCTTGCTTGCTTTTCTACTCAAGCTTGTCATTTTGCATATGGATTATATTAAGATTCTAAATTTGAGTAAACAAATGCTTCTGGCCATTGTATTACAATTTTTTTAGAGTGAGGAAAACGGTAGAGGTGAACATAAGGTGCACGGAGGTGGTGAACGTAGGATGCACTCACAACAAAATATTTGGGTAAATTTTGTATTAATTTACACATTTGCATTTTCTGGTGCTTGTGTTTTTGCTTGCTTCCCTGCTTGCTTTTATACTCAAGAGCTTTTGTCAAATTTTCATATACATCCTACTTCGCCTACTAAATTTAAGTAAATAAATATAACTTGATATTGTATTACCATTTTTTTAGAGTAACGAAAACAGTGAAGGCGATGAAGATATTTGGGTAAATTTTATACGGCATTAATAATAACCTTAATTTTGTCTTCAATTCATTAGTTTGTTTTATGTATTACTTTCATGATAGTTGCATGGTGCAAATGAAACTGGAAATGATGGATCCTTGGACAATACCAAATGCAAATTGTTGAATTGGGATAGAACAAAGGTGGTGGTTGCGGAAAGCACAATTGCATCAACAGATTCTAAAGCATTGGTACATCACGTGCGTCTTGGCCCTGGGTGTTGGAAAGTATGGTTTAACCATGTCATAGTTAATGCGCCATTGTTTCGCCTAATCATGAGATGTTTGTGCTTGAGGATGCTATTGGAAGCACTGTTGCTTGGCCAACCCATTTCATTAGCTTTGACTTTGAGTGGAAATCCTAACATCTATAGATAGTTTTTGAGGACTTTGATGAGTAGATTTCTATAATCTTTGAATAATTTTGGGTAATGTTTACAAATTTATATATGTACAGCTTTGGATGGTTTATAACTTTTTGGATAATTTAGAACTTAAGGATAGTCCTTTTCGGATGGTATTCAACTTTCGATTAGTTTTTGGATGTTTGGAATGTATATATATTGACAATTTTTGAATGTTCATAATTTATGTACCTAGTTTATTAAGAAATTCTAGGCAACATACCTAGGGTTAGGGAAGAGAGCTTCAATAAATTCAAATATATATATATATACCTCAAGCATGTTCTCCATTTGAATCAGAATAGTTTTATATACATTAGAAAAACTCAAAATGCCAAAAAAATTATGCCTCCACAATTTGGAAACTCAAGACATTTTGTAAAACATATTAAAAAATTTCTATAAACCATTTGGAGAAGCAATATCATTAAAATGTATACATATAACATTGTCAGACTTGGGTTCCTTATTAAAAATGTTATATATTGCAGAATAAAGTTCAAGAGCTTCACAAGCCTTCTACAGAAGAAAGGCCAACGTCTATCAAAGATGATGCAATTGTTCAAGCGTTTCGTCCAAAACGGTGTGGTAGTGTAAGAGGACATGGATTTGCAGCATTGCCGTCGAGAGTTGACGCACAAGCATACCAAAATCAAAATATGAGAAAACTAAATAAAAAAATTGTTGCTCTTAGAACAAGAACTCCAAGAGATGAAAGTTGAAATGTTAAAAGGAAAAAGGAAAAAGGCAAAAGGCAAAATGAGGTTAAAAAAAAAATTAAAGAAAGTGACAATATATGTTATATATATTGATGTTTCATTAAAGTTTAAACAAAAAACAAACAAAAATTCAATGAAAACTTGTAGGAACCAAGTGAAGATGCAACGGGCAAGAAAAATTCTCATAGAGAAACTCAGGTAGCTTTTTCTAATTCTCTGTCTTTTTTCTAATTTTATGAAAAGAACTACACAGTGTGTAGACTTCTTATTTAAAATTATTATCGTAATGGATCTCGTGTACATTTATTAAAATCGGAATTGCTTGTCACATGTGCTTCCCATCTTAGATAGAAGGATATTTCACAAAGTTTGTAAAAAATAAAAAATTGATTAATACTTGTAGGTGCCAAGCAAAGCGGAAATGGACACTCATATGGAGAAACCCAAGTAAACTTGCACATTTCTCATGCTTGTGCTTTTGCTTGCTTGCTTTTCTACTCAAGCTTGTCATTTTGCATATGGATTATATTAAGATTCTAAATTTGAGTAAACAAATGTTTCTTGCCATTGTATTACAATTTTTTTAGAGTGAGGAAAACGGTAGATGTGAACATAGAGTGCACGGAAGTGGTGAATGTAGGATTCACTCACAACAAAATATTTGGGTAAATTTTGTATTAATTTACTCATTTGCATTTTCTCGTGCTTGTGTTTTTGCTTGCTTCCCTGCTTGCTTTTATACTCAAGAGCTTTTGTCAAATTTTCATATACATCCTCCTTCGTCTACTAAATTTAAGTGAATAAATATAACTTGATATTGTATTACAATTTTTTTAGAGTAACGAAAACAGTGAAGGCGATGAAGATATTTGGGTAAATTTTATATCGCATTAATAATAACCTTAATTTGGTCTTCAATTCATTAGCTTGTTTTATGTATTACTTTCATGATAGTTGCATGATGCAAATGAAACTGGAAATGATGGATCCTTGGACAATGCCAAATGTAAATTGTTGAATTGGGATAGAACAAAGGTCGTGGTTGCGGAAAGCACAATTGCATCAACAGATTCTAAAGCATTGGTACATCACGTGCGTCTTGGCCCTGGGTGTTGGAAAGTATGGGTTAACCATGTCATAGTTAATGCGCCATTGTTTTGCCTAATCGTGAGATGTTTGTGCTTGAGGATGCTATTGGAAGGACTGTTGCTTGGCCAACCCATTTCATTAGCTTTGACATTGAGTGGAAATCCTAACATCTATAGATAGTTTCTGAGGACTTTGATGAGTAGATTTCTATAATCTTTGAATAATTTTGGGTAATGTTTACCAATTTATATATGCACAGCTTTTGATGGTTTATAACTTTTTGGATAATTTAGAACTTAAGGATAGTCTTTTTCGGATGGTTTTCAACTTTCGATTAGTTTTTGGATGTTTGGAATGTATATATATTGACAATTTTTGAATGTTCATAATTTATGTGTCTAGTTCATTAAGAAATTCTAGGCAACATACCTAGGGTTAGGGAAAAGAGCTTCAATAAATTCAAATATTTATATCTAAAGCATGTTCTCCATTTGAATCAGAATAGTTTTATATACATTAGAACAACTCAAAATCCCCAAAAAATTATGTCTCCACAATTTGGAAACTAAAGACATTTCGTAAAACATTTTTAAAACTTTCTATAAACCATTTGGAGAAGCAATATCATTAAAATGTATACATATAACATTGTCAGACTTGGGTTCCTTATTATAAATGTTATATATTGCAGAATAAAGTTCAAGAGCTTCACAAGCCTTCTACAGAAGAAAGGCCAACGTCTATCAAAGATGATGCAATTGTTCAAGCGTTTTGTCCAAAACGGTGTGCTAGTGTAAGAGGGCTTGGATTTGGAGCGTTGCCGTCGAAAGTTGACGCACAAGCATACCAAAATCAAAATATGAGAAAACTAAATAAAAAATTATTGCTCTTAGAACAAGAACTCCAAAAGATGAAAGTTGAAA
The DNA here is from genome assembly GCA_036172215.1 of Camellia granthamiana. NCBI lineage: Eukaryota > Viridiplantae > Streptophyta > Magnoliopsida > Ericales > Theaceae > Camellia > Camellia granthamiana. Next base: position 79,359 of record JAXFYN010000468.1, read on the forward strand.
TGTTAAAAGGAAAAAGGAAAAAGGCAAAAGGCAAAATGAGGTTAAAAAAAAAAATTGAAGAATGTGACAATATATGTTATATATATTGATGTTTCATTAAAGTTTTTAAAAAAAAAAACGAAAATTAAATTAAAACTTGTAGGAACCAAGTGCAGATGCAACGGGCAAGAAAAATTCTCATAGAGAAACTCAGGTAGCTTTTTCTAATTCTCTGTCTTTTTTCTAATTTTATGAAAAGAACTACACAGTGCGTAGACTTCTGATTTAAATTTATTATCGTAATGGAGCTCGTGTACATTTATTAAAATCGGAATTGCTTGTCACATGTGCTTCCCATCTTAGATAGAAGGATATTTCAAAAAGTTTGTAAAAAATAAAAAATTGATTAATACTTGTAGGAGCTAAGCAAAGGGGAAATGGACACTCATATGGAGAAACCCAGGTAAACTTGCACATTTCTCATGCTTGTGCTTTTGCTTGCTTGCTTTTCTACTCAAGCTTGTCATTTTGCGTATGGATTGTATTAAGATTCTAAATTTGAGTAAACAAATGCTTCTGGCCATTGTATTACAATTTTTTTAGAGTGAGGAAAACGGTAGAGGTGAACATAGGGTGCACGGAGGTGGTGAACGTAGGATGCACTCACAATAAAATATTTGGGTAAATTTTGTATTAATTTACTCATTTGCATTTTCTGGTGCTTGTGTTTTTGCTTGCTTCCCTGCTTGCTTTTATACTCAAGAGCTTTTGTCAAATTTTCATATACGTCCTACTTCTTCTACTAAATTTAAGTGAATAAATATAACTTGATATTGTATTACAATTTTTTTAGAGTAATGAAAACAGTGAAGGCAATGAAGATATTTGGGTAAATTTTATATGGCATTGATAATAACCTTAATTTTGTCTTCAATTCATTAGCTTGTCTTATGTATTACTTTCATGATAGTTGCATGATGCAAATGAAACTGGAAATGATGGATCCTTGGACAGTGCCAAATGTAAATTGTTGAATTGGGATAGAACAAAGGTGGTGGTTACGGAAAGCACAATTGCATCAACGGATTCTAAAGCATTGGTACATCACGTGCCTCTTGGCCCTGGGTGTTGGAAAGTATGGGTTAACCATGTCATAGTTAATGCGCCATTGTTTTGCCTTATCGTGAGATGTTTGTGCTTGAGGATGCTATTGGAAGCACTGTTGCTTGGCCAACCCATTTCATTAGCTTTGACTTTGAGTGGAAATCCTAACATCTATAGATAGTTTTGGAGGACTTTGACGAGTAGATTTCCATAATCTTTGAATAATTTTCGGTAATGTTTACAAATTTATATATGTACAGCTTTGGATGGTTTATAACTTTTTGGATAATTTAGAACTTAAGGATAGTCCTTTTCGGATGGTTTTCAACTTTCCATTAGTTTTTGGATGTTTGGAATGTATATATATTGACAATTTTTGAATGTTCATAATTGATGTGTCTAGCTCATTAAGAAATTCTGGGCAACATACCTAGGGTTAGGGAAAAGAGCTTCAATAAATTCAAATATTTATATCTAAAGCATGTTCTCCATTTGAATGAGAATAGTTTTATATACATTAGAACAACTCAAAATCCCAAAAAAATTATGTCTCCACAATTTGGAAACTAAAGACATTTTGTAAAACATATTTAAAACTTCCTATAAACCATTTGGAGAAGCAATATCATTAAAATGTATACATATAACATTGTCAGACTTGGGTCCTTATTATAAATGTTATATATTGCAGAATAAAGTTCAAGAGCTTCACAAGCCTTCTACAGAAGAAAGGCCAACGTCTATCAAAGATGATGCAATTGTTCAAGCGTTTGGTCCAAAACGGTGTGGTAGTGTAAGAGGACATGGATTTGGAGCATTGCCGTTGAAAGTTGACACACAAGCATACCAAAATCAAAATATGAGAAAACTAAATAAAAAATTATTGCTTTTAGAACAAGAACTCCAAGAGATGAAAGTTGAAATGTTAAAAGGAAAAAGGAAAAGGGAAAAAGGCAAAAGGCAAATTGAGGTTAAAAAAAAAATTGAGGAATGTGACAATATATGTTATATATATTGATGTTTCATTAAAGTTTAAATAAAAAACAAACAAAAATTCAATTAAAACTTGTAGGAACCAAGTGAAGATGCAACGGGCAAGAAAAATTCTCATAGAGAAACTCAGGTAGCTTTTTTTAATTCTCTGTCTTTTTTCTAATTTTATGAAAAGAACTACACAGTGCGTAGACTTCTTATTTAAATTTATTATCGTAATGGATCTCGTGTACATTTATTAAAATCAAAATTGCTTGTTACTTGTGCTCCCCATCTTAGATAGAAGGATATTTCACAAAGTTTGTAAAAAATAAAAAATTGATTAATACTTGTAGGAACCAAGCAAAGGGGAAATGGACACTCATATGGAGAAACCCAGGTAAACTTGCACATTTCTCATGCTTGTGTTTTTGCTTGCTTGCTTCTCTACTCAAGCTTGTCATTTTGCATATGGATTATATTAAGATTCTAAATTTGAGTAAACAAATGCTTCTTGGCATTGTATTACAATTTTTTTAGAGTGAGGAAAACGGTAGAGGTGAACATAGGGTGCACGGAGGTGGTGAACGTAGGATGCACTCACAACAAAATATTTGGGTAAATTTTGTATTAATTTACTCATTTGCATTTTCTAGTGCTTGTGTTTTTGCTTGCTTCCCTGCTTGCTTTTATACTCAAGAGCTTTTGTCAAATTTTCATATACATTCTACTTCGTCTACTAAATTTAAGTGAATAAATATAACTTGATATTGTATTACAATTTTTTTAGACTAACGAAAACAGTGAAGGCGATGAAGATATTTGGGTAAATTTTATATGGCATTAATAATAACCTTAATTTTGTCTTCAATTCAATAGCTTGTTTTAAGTATTACTTTCATGATAGTTGCATGATGCAAATGAAACTAGAAATGATGGATCCTTGGACAATGCCAAATGTAAATTGTTGAATTGGGATAGAACAAAGGTGGTGGTTACGGAAAGCACAATTGCATCAACAGATTCTAAAGCATTGGTACATCACGTGCCTCTTGGCCCTGGGTGTTGGAAAGTATGGGTTAACCATGTCATAGTTAATGCGCCATTGTTTTGCCTAATCGTGAGATGTTTGTGCTTGAAGATGCTATTGGAAGCACTATTGCTTGGCCAACCCATTTCATTAGCTTTGGCTTTGAGTGGAAATTCTAACATCTATAGATAGTTTTTGAGGACTTTGATGAGTAAATTTCTATAATCTTTGAATAATTTTGGATAATGTTTACAAATTTATATATGTACAGCTTTTGATGGTTTATAACTTTTTGGATAATTTAGAACTTAAGGATAGACCTTTTCGGATGGTTTTGAACTTTCGATTAGTTTTTGGATGTTTGGAATGTATATATATTGACAATTTTTTAATGTTCACAATTTATGTATCTAGTTCATTAAGAAATTCTAGGCAACATACCTAGGGTTAGGGAAGAGAGCTTTAATATATTCAAATATATATATTTATATATATCTAATGCATGTTCTCCATTTGAATCAGAATAGTTTTATATACATTAGAACAACTCAGAATCCCAAAAAAATTATGTCTCCACAATTTGGAAACTAAAGACATTTCGTAAAACATATTTAAAACTTTCTATAAACCATTTGGAGAAGCAATATCATTAAAATGTATACATATAACATTGTCAGACTTGGGTTCCTTATTATAAATGTTATAGATTGCAGAATAAAGTTCAAGAGCTTCAGAAGCCTTCTATAGAAGAAAGGCCAACGTCTATCAAAGATGATGCAATTGTTCAAGCGTTTGGTCCGAAACGGTGTGGTAGTGTAAGAGGGCTTGTATTTGGAGCATTGCCGTCGAAAGTTGACGCACAAGCATACCAAAATCAAAATATGAGAAAACTAAATAAAAAATTGTTGCTCTTAGAACAAGAACTCCAAGAGATGAAAGTTGAAATGTTAACAGGAAAAAGGCAAAAGGCAAAATGAGGTTAAAAAAAAAAATGAAGAATGTGACAATATATGTTATATATATTGATGTTTCATTAAAGTTTAAAAAAAAAACAAACAAAAATTCAATTAAAACTTGTAGGAACCAAATGAAGATGCAACGGGCAAGAAAAATTCTCATAGAAAAACTCCGGTAGCTTTTTCTAATTCTCTGTCTTTTTACTAATTTTACGAAAAGAACGACACAGTGCATAGACTTTTTGTTTAAATTTATTATCGTAATGGATCTCGTGTACATTTATTAAAATTGGAATTTCTTGTCACATGTGCTTCCTATTTTAGATTGAAGGATATTTCACAAAGTTTGTAAAAAATAAAAAATTGGTTAATACTTGTAGGAGGCAAGCAAAGGGGAAATGGACACTCATATGGAGAAACCCAGGTAAACTTGCACATTTCTCATGCTTGTGCTTTTGCTTGCTTGCTTTTCTACTCAAGCTTGTCATTTTGCATATGGATTATATTAAGATTCTAAATTTGAGTAAACAAATGCTTCATGCCATTGTATTACAATTTTTTTAGAGGGAGGAAAACGGTAGAGGTGAACATAGGGTGCACGGAGGTGGTGAACGTAGGATGCACTCACAACAAAATATTTGGGTAAATTTTCTATTAATTTACTCATTTGCATTTTCTGGTGCTTGTGTTTTTGCTTGCTTCCCTGCTTGCTTTTATACTCAAGAGCTTTTGTCAAATTTTCATATACATCCTACTTCGTCTACTAAATTTAAGTGAATAAATATAACTTGATATTGTATTACAAGTTTTTCAGAGTAACGAAAACAGTGATGGCGATGAAGATATTTGGGTAAATTTTATATGGCATTAATAATAACCTTAATTTTGTCTTCAATTCATTTGCTTGTTTTATGTATTACTTTCATGATAGTTGCATGATTCAAATGAAACTAGAAATGATGGATCCTTGGACAATGCCAAATGCAAATTGTGGAATTGGGATAGAGCAAAGGTGGTGGTTGCAGAAAGCACAATTGCTTCAACAGATTCCAAACCATTGGTACATCACGTGCCTCTTGGCCCTGGGTGTTGGAAAGTATGGGTTAATCATGTCATAGTTAATGCGCCATTGTTTTGCCTAATCGTGAGATGTTTGTGCTTGAGGATACTATTGGAAGCACTGTTGCTTGGCCAACCCATTTCATTGGCTTTGACTTTGAGTGGAAACCCTAACATCTATAGATAGTTTTTGAGGACTTTGATGAGTAGATTTCTATAATCTTTGAATAATTTTGGGTAATGTTTACAAATTTATCTATGTACAGCTTTGGATGGTTTATAACTTTTTGGATAATTTAGAACTTAAGGATAGTCCTTTTTAGATGGTTTTGAACTTTCGATTAGTTGTTGGATGCTTGGAATGTATATATATTGAAAATTTTTCAATGTTCATAATTTATGTATGTAGTTCATTAAGAATTTCTAGGCAACATACTGAGGGTTAGGGAAGAGAGCTTCAATAAATTCAAATATATATATATATCTAAAGCATGTTCTTCATTTGAATCAGAATAGTTTTATATACATTAGAACAACTCAAAATCCCAAAAAAATTATGTCTCCACAATTTGGAAACTAAAGACATTTTGTAAAACATATTTAAAACTTTCTATAAACCATTTGGAGAAGCAATATCATTAAAATGTATACATATAACATTGTCAGACTTGGGCTCCTTATTATAAATGTTATATATTGCAGAATAAAGTTCAAGAGCTTCACAAGCCTTCTACAGAAGAAAGGCCAACGTCTATCAAAGATGATGCAATTGTTCAAGCGTTTGGTCCAAAACGGTGTGGTAGTGTAAGAGGGCTTGGATTTGGAGCATTGCCTTCAAAAGTTGACGCACAAGCATACCAAAATCAAAATATGAGAAAACTAAATAAAAAATTGTTGCTCTTAGAACAAGAACTCCAAGAGATGAAAGTTGAAATGTTAAAAGGAAAAAGGAAAAAGGAAAAAGGCCAAAGGCAAAATGAGGTTAAAAAAAAAATTGAAGAATGCGACAAAATATGTTATATATATTGATGTTTCATTAAAGTTTAAACAAAAAACAAACAAAAATTCAATTAAAACTTGTAGGAACCAAGTAAAGATGCAACGGGCAAGAAAAATTCTCATTGAGAAACTCAAGTAGCTTTTTCTAATTCTCTGTCTTTTTTCTAATTTTATGAAAAGAACTACACAGTGCGTAGACTTCTTATTTAAATTTATTATCGTAATGGATCTAGTGTACATTTACTAAAATCGGAATTGCTTGTCACCTGTGCTTCCCCATCTTAGATAGAAGGATATTTCACAAAGTTTGTAAAAAACAAAAAATTGATTAATACTTGTGGGAGCCAAGCAAAGGGGAAATGGACACTCATATGGAGAAACCCAGGCAAACTTGCACATTTCTCATGCTTGTGCTTTTGCTTGCTTGTTTTTCTACTCAAGCTTGTCATTTCGCATATGGATTATATTAAGATTCTAAATTTGAGTAAACAAATGCTTCTTGGCATTGTATTACAATTTTTTTAGAGTGAGGAAAACGGTAGAGGTGAACATAGGGTGCATGGAGGTGGTGAACGTAGGATGCACGCACAACAAAATATTTGGGTAAATTTTGTAGTAATTTACTCATTTGCATTTTCTGGTGCTTGTGTTTTTGCTTGCTTCCCTGCTTGCTTTTATACTCAAGAGCTTTTGTCAAATTTTCATATACATCCTACTTCGTCTACTAAATTTAAGTGAATAAATATAACTTGATATTGTATTACAATTTTTTTAGAGTAACGAAAACAGTGAAGGCGATGAAGATATTTGGGTAAATTTTGTATGGCATTAATAATAACGTTAATTTTGTCTTCAATTCATTAGCTTGTTTTATGTATTACTTTCATGATAGTTGCATGATGCAAATGAAACCGGAAATTATGGATCCTTGGACAATGGCAAATGCAAATTATGGAATTGGGATAGAACAAAGGTGGTGGTTGCCGAAAGCACAATTGCATCAACAGTATCTAAAGCATTGGTACATCACGTGCCTCTTGGCCTTGGGTGTTGGAAAGTATGGGTTAACCATGTCATAGTTAATGCGCCATTGTTTTGCCTAATCGTGAGATGTTTGTGCTTGAAGACGCTATTGGAAGCACTATTGCTTGGCCAACCCATTTCATTAGCTTTGACTTTGAGTGGAAATCCTAACATCTATAGATAGTTTTTGAGGACTTTGATGAGTAGATTTCTATAATCTGTGAATAATTTTGGGTAATGTTTACAAATTTATATATGTACGGCTTTGGATGGTTTATAACTTTTTGGATAATTTCGAACTTGAGGATAGTCCTTTACGGATGGTTTTGAACTTTCGATTAGTTTTTGGATGTTTGGAATGTATATATATTGACAATTTTTGAATGTTCATAATCTATGTACCTAGTTTATTATGAAATTCTAGGCAACAAACCTAGGGTTAGGGAAGAGAGCTTCAATAAATTCAAATATATATATATATATCTAAAGCGTGTTCTCCATTTGAATCAGAATAGTTTTATATACATTGCAATAACTCAAAATCCCAAAAAAATTATGTCTCCACAATTTGGAAACTAAAGACATTTTGTAAAACGTATTTAAAACTTTCTATAAACCATTTGGAGAAGCAATATCATTAAAATGTATACATATAACATTGTCAGACTTGGGTTCCTTATTATAAATGTTATATATTGCAGAATAAAGTTCAAGAGCTTCACAAGCCTTCTACAGAAGAAAGGCCAACGTCTATCAAAGATGATGCAATTGTTCTAGCGTTTGGTCCAAAACGGTGTGGTAGTGTAAGAGGGCCTGGATTTGGAGCATTGCCGTCGAAAGTTGACGCACAAGCATACCAAAATCAAAATATGAGAAAATTAAATAAAAAAAATTGTTGCTCGTAGAACAAGAACTCCAAGAGATGAAAGTTGAAATGTTAAAAGGAAAAAGGAAAAAGGAAAAAGGCAAAAGGCAAAATGAGGTTAAAAAAAAAATGAAGAATGTGACAATATATGTTATATATATTGATGTTTCATTAATGTTTAAAAAAAAAAACAAACAAAAATTCAATTAAAACTTGTAGGAACCAAGTGAAGATGCAACGGGCAAAAAAAATTCTCATAGAGAAACTCAGGTAGCTTTTTCTAATTCTCTGTCTTTTTTCTAATTTTATGAAAAGAACTGCACAGTGCGTAGACTTCTTATTTAAATTTATTATCGTAATGGATCTCGTGTACATTTATTAAAATCGGAATTGCTTGTCACATGTGCTTCCCATCTTAGATAGAAGGATATTTCCCAAAGTTTGTAAAAAATAAAAAATTGATTAATACTTGTTGGAGCCAAGCAAAGGGGAAATGGACACTCATATGGAGAAACCCAGGTAAACTTGCACATTTCTCATGCTTGTGCTTTTGCTTGCTTGCTTTTCAACTCAACCTTGTCATTTTGCATATGGATTATATTAAGATTCTAAATTTGAGTAAACTAATGCTTCTTCCCATTGTATTACAATTTTTTTAGAGTGAGGAAAACAGTAGAGGTGAACATAGGGTGCACGAAGGTGGTGAACGTAGGTTGCACTCACAACAAAATATTCGGGTAAATTCTGTATTAATTTTTTCATTTGCATTTTCTCGTGCTTGTGTTTTTGCTTGCTTCCCTGCTTGCTTTTATACTCAAGAGCTTTTGTCAAATTTTCATATACATCCTACTTCGTCTACTAAATTTAAGTGAATAAATATAACTTGATATTGTATTACAATTTTTTTAGAGTAACGAAAACAGAGAAGGCGATGAAGATATTTGGGTAAATTTTATATGGCATTAATAATAACCTTAATTTTGTCTTCAATTCATTAGCTTCTTTTATGTATTACTTTCATGATAGTTGCATGATGCAAATGAAACTAGAAATGATGGATCCTTGGACAATGCCAAATGCAAATTGTTGAATTGGGATAGAACAACGGTGGTAGTTGCGGAAAGCATAATTGCATCAACAGATTCTAAAGTTTTGGTACATCACGTGCCTCTTGGCCCTGGGTGTTGGAAAGTATGGGCTAACCATGTCATAGTTAATGCGCCATTGTTTTGCCTAATCGTGAGATGTTTGTGTTTGAGGATGCTATTGGAAGCACTGTTGCTTGGCCAACCCATTTCATTAGCTTTGACTTTGAGTGGAAATCCTAACATCTATAGATAGTTTTTGAGGACTTTGATTAGTAGATTTCTATAATCTTTGAATAATTTTGGGTAACTTTTACAAATTTATATATGTACAGCTTTGGATGGTTTATAACTTTTTGGATAATTTAGAACTTGAGGATAGTCCTTTTCGCATGGTTTTCAACTTTTGATTAGTTTTTGGATGTTTGGAATGTATATATATTGAATTTTTTTTCATGTTCAGAATTTATGTATTTAGTTTATTAAGAAATTCTAGGCAACATACCTAGGGTTAGGGAAGAGAGCTTCAATAAATTCAAATATATATATATATATATATCTAAAGCATGTTCTCCATTTGAATCGGAATAGTTTTCTATACATTGGAACAACTCAAAATCCCAAAAAAATTATGTCTCCACAATTTGGAAACTAAAGACATTTTGTAAAATATATTTAAAACTTTCTATAAACCATTTGGAGAAGCAATATCATTAAAATGTATACATATAACATTGTCAGACTTGGGTTTCTTATTATAAATGTTATATATTACAGAATAAAGTTCAAGAGCTTCACAAGCCTTCTACCGAAGAATGGCCAACATCTATCAAAGATGGTGCAATTGTTCAAGCGTTTGGTCCAAAACGGTGTGGTAGTGTAAGGGGGTTTGGATTTGGAGCATTGTCGTCGAAAGTTGACGCGCAAGCATACCAAAATCAAAATACAAGAAAAGTAAATAAAAAATTGTTGCTCTTAGAACAAGAACTCCGAGAGATGAAAGTTGAAATGTTAAAAGGAAAAAGGAAAAAGGCAAAAGGCAAAATAAGCTTAAAAAAAAAATGAAGAATGTGACAATATATGTTATATATATTGATGTTTCATTAAAGTTTTAAAAAAAAACAAACAAAAATTCAATTAAAACTTGTAGGAACCAAGTGAAGATGCAACGGGCAAGAAAAATTCTCATAGAGAAACTCAGGTAGCTTTTTCTGATTCTCTGTCTTTTTTTTGATTTTATCAAAAGAACTACACAGTGTGTAGACTGCTTATTTAAATTTATTATCATAATGGATCTCGTGTCCATTTATTAAAATCGGAATTGCTTGTCACATGTGCTTCCCATCTTAGATAGAAGGATATTTCACGAAGTTTGTAAAAAATAAAAAATTGATTAATACTTGTAGGAGCCAAGCAAAGGGGAAATGGACACACATATGGAGAAACCCAGGTAAACTTGCACATTTCTCATGCTTGTGCTTTTGCTTGCTTGCTTTTCTACTCAAGCTTATCATTTTGCATATGGATTATATTAAGATTCTAAATTTGAGTAAACAAATGCTTCTTGCCATTGTACTACAATTTTTTTAGAGTGAGGAAAACGGAAGAGGTGAACATAGCGTGCATGGAGGTGGTGAACGTAGGATGCACTCACAACAAAATATTTGGGTAAATTTTGTATTAATTTACTCATTTGCATTTTCTCGTGATTGTGTTTTTGCTTGCTTCCCTGCTTGCTTTTATACTCAAGAGCTTTTGTCAAATTTTCATATACATCCTACTTCGTCTACTACATTTAAGTGAATAAATATAACTTGATATTGTATTACAATTTTTTTAGAGTAACGAAAACAGTGAAGGCGATGAAGATATTTGGGTAAATTTTATATGGCATTAATAATAACCTTAATTTTGTCTTTATTTCATTAGCTTCTTTTATGTATTACTTTCATGATAGTTGCATGATGTAAATGAAAATGGAAATGATGGATCCTTGGACAATGCCAAATACAAATTGTTGAATCGGGATAAAACAAAGGTGGTGGTTACGGAAAGCACAATTGCATCAACAGATTCTAAAGCACTGATACATCACGTGCGTCTTGGCCCTGGGTGTTGGAAAGTATGGGTTAACCATGTCATAGTTAATGCGCCATTGTTTTGCCTAATCGTAGATGTTTGTGCTTGAGGATGCAATTGGAAGCACTATTGCTTGGCCAACCCATTTCATTAGCTTTGACTTTGAGTGGAAATCCTAACATCTGTAGATAGTTTTTGTGGACTTTGATGAGTAGATTTCTATAATCTTTGAATAATTTTGGGTAATGTTTACAAATTTATATATGTACAGCTTTGGATGGTTTATAACTTTTTGGATAATTTAGAACTTGAGGATAGTCCTTTTCGGATGGTTTTGAACTTTCGATTAGTTTTTGGATGTTTGGAATGTATATATATTGACAATTTTTGAATGTTCATAATTTATGTGTCTAGTTCATTAAGAAATTCTAGGCAACATACCTAGGGTTAGGGAAGAGAACTTCAACAAATTCAAATATATATATATATCTAAAGCATGTTCTCCATTTGAATCAGAATAGTTTTATATACATTAGAACAACTCAAAATCCCAAAGAAATTATGTCTCCAGAATTTGGAAACTAAAGACATTTTGCAAAACATATTTAAAACTTTCTATAAACCATTTGGAGAAGCAATATCATTAAAATGTATACATATAACATTGTCAGACTTGGGTTCCTTATTATAAATGTTATATATTGCAGAAATTATTTCAATAGCTTCACAAGCCTTCTACAGAAGAAAGGCCAACATCTATCAAAGATGATGCAATTCTTCAAGCGTTTGGTCCAAAACGGTGTGGTAGTGTAAGAGGGCCTGGATTTGGAGCATTGCCGTCGAAAGTTGACGCACAAGCATACCAAAATCAAAATATGGGAAAACTAAATAAAAAAATTCTTGCTCTTAGAACAAGAACTCCAATAGATGAAAGTTGAAATGTTAAAAGGAAAAAGGAAAAAGGCAAAAGGCAAAATGAGGTTAAAAAAAAAAAAATGAAGAATGTGACAATATATGTTATATATATTGATGTTTCATTAAAGTTTTAAAAAAAAACAAACAAAAATTCCATTAAAACTTGTAGGAACCAAGTGAAGATGCAACGGCAAGAAAAATTCTCATAGAGAAACTCTGGTAGCCTTTTGTAATTCTCTGTCTTTTTACTAATTTTATGAAAAGAACTACACAGTGCGTAGACTTCTTATTTAAATTTATTATCCTAATGGATCTCGTGTACATTTATTAAAATCGAAATTGCTTGTCACATGTGCTTCCCATCTTAGATTGAAGGATATTTCACAAAGTTTGTAAAAAATAAAAAATTGATTAATACTTGTAGGAGCCAAGCAAAGGGGAAATGGACACTCATATAGAGAAACCCAGGTAAACTTGCATATTTCTCATGCCTGTGCTTTTGCTAGCTTGCTTTTCTACTCAAGCTTGTCATTTTGCATATGGATTATGTTAAGATTCTAAATTTGAGTAAACAAATGCTTCTTGCCATTGTATTACAATTTTTTTAGAGTGAGGAAAATGGTAGAGGTGAACATAGGGTGCACGGAGGTGGTGAACGCAGTATCCACTCACAACAAAATATTTGGGTAAATTTGTATTAATATACTCATTTGCATTTTCTCGTACTTGTGTTTTTGCTTGCTTCCCTGCTTGCTTTTAGACTCAAGAGCTTTTGTCAAATTTTCATATACATCCTACTTCGTCTACTAAATTTAAGTGAATAAATATAACTTGATATTGTATTACAATTTTTTTAGAGTAACGAAAACAGTGAAGGCGATGAAGATATTTGGGTAAATTTTATATGGCATTAATAATAACCTTAATTTTGTCTTCAATTCATTAGCTTGTTTTATGTATTACTTTCATGATAGTTGCATGATGCAAATGAAACCGGAAATGATGGATCCTTGGACAATGCCCAATGCAAATTGTGGAATTGGGATAGAACAAAGGTGGTGGTTGCAGAAAGCACAATTGCATCAACAGTTTCTAAAGCATTGGTACATCACGTGCCTCTTGGCCTTGGGTGTTGGAAAGTATGGGTTAACCATGTCATAGTTAATGCGCCATTGTTTTGCCTAATCGTGAGATGTTTGTGCTTGAAGATGCTATTGGAAGCACTATTGCTTGGCCAACCCATTTCATTAGCTTTGACTTTGAGTGGAAATCCTAACATCTATAGATAGTTTTTGAGGACTTTGATGAGTAGATTTCTATAATCTGTGAATAATTTTGGATAATGTTTACAAATTTATATATGTACAGCTTTGGATGGTTTATAACTTTTTGGATAATTTAGAACTTGAGGATAGTCCTTTACGGATGGTTTTGAACTTTCGATTAGTTTTTGGATGTTTGGAATGTATATATATTGACAATTTTTGAATGTTCATAATTTATGTATCTAGTTTATTAAGAAATTCCAGGCAACATACCTAGGGTTAGGGAAGAGAGCTTCAATAAATTCAAATATATATATATATTATGTATACATCTAAAGCATGTTCTCCATTTGAATCAGAATAGTTTTATATACATTGGAACAACTCAAAATCTCAAAAAAATTATGTCTTCACAATTTGGAAACTAAAGACATTTTGTAAAACACATTTAAAACTTTCTATAAACCATTTGGAGAAGCAATATCATTAAAATGTATACATATAACATTGTCAGACTTGGGTTCCTTATTATAAATGTTATATATTGCAGAATAAAGTTCAAGAGCTTCACAAGCCTTCTACAGAAGAAAGGCCAACGTCTATCAGAGATGATGCAATTGTTCAAGCGTTGGGTCCAAAACGGTGTGGTAGTGCAAGAGGGCTTGGATTTGGAGCATTGCCGTCGAAAGTTGACGCACAAGCATAACAAAATCAAAATGTGAGAAAACTAAATAAAGAAATTGTTGCTCTTAGAACAAGAACTCCAAGAGATGAAAGTTGAAATGTTAAAAGGAAAATGGAAAAAGGCAAAAGGCAAAATGAGGTTAAAAAAAAAAAAATGAAGAATGTGACAATATATGTTACATGTATTGATGTTTCATTAAAGTTTAAAAAAAAAAACAAACAAAAATTCAATTAAAACTTGTAGGAACCAAGTGAAGATGCAACGGGCAAGAAAAATTCTCATAGAGACACTCAGGTAGCTTTTTCTAATTCTCTATCTTTTTTCTAATTTTATGAAAAGAACTACACAGTGCGTAAATTTCTTATTTAAATTTATTATCATAATGGATCTCGTGTACATTTAATAAAATCGGAATTGCTTGTCACATGTGCTTCCCATCTTAGATAGAAGGATATTTCACAAAGTTTGTAAAAAATAAAAAATTGATTAATACTTGTAGGAGCCAAGCAAAGGGGAAATGGACACTTATATGGAGAAACCCAGGTAAACTTGCACATTTCTCATGCTTGTGCTTTTGCTTGCTTGATTTTCTACTCAAGCTTGTCATTTCGCATATGGATTATATTAAGATTCTAAATTTGAGTAAACAAATGCTTCTTGGCATTGTATTACAATTTTTTTAGAGTGAGGAAAACGGTAGAGGTGAACATAGGGTGCACGGAGGTGGTGAACGTAGGATGCACTCACAACAAAATATTTGGGTAAATTTTGTATTAATTTACTGATTTGCATTTTCTCGTGCTTGTGTTTTTGCTTGCTTCCCTGCTTGCTTTTATACTCAAGAGCTTTTGTCAAATTTTCATATACATTTTACTTCGTCTACTAAATTTAAGTGAATAAATATAACTTGATATTATATTACAATTTTTTTATAGTAACGAAAACAGGGAAGGCGATAAAGATATTTGGGTAAATTTTATGTTGCATTAATAGTAACCTTAATTTTGTCTTCAATTCATTTGCTTGTTTTATGTATTACTTTCATGATAGTTGCATGATGCAAATGAAACTGGAAATGATGGATCCCTGGACAATGCCAAATGCAAATTGTTGAATTGGGATAGAACAAAGGTGGCTGTTGCGGAAAGCACAATTGCATCAACAGTTTCTAAAACATTGGTACATCACGTGCGTCTTGGCCCTGGGTGTTGGAAAGTATGGGTTAACCATGTCATAGTTAATGTGCCATTGTTTTGCCTAATCGTGAGATGTTTGTGCTTGAGGATGCTATTGGAAGCATTGTTGCTTGGCCAACCCATTTCATTAGCTTTGACTTTGAGTGGAAATCCTAACATCTATAGATAGTTTTTGAGGACTTTGATGAGTAGATTTCTATAATCTTTGAATAATTTTGGATAATGTTTACAAATTTATATATGTACAACTTTGGATGGTTTATAACTTTTTGGATAATTTAGAACTTGAGGATAGTCCTTTACGGATGGTTTTGAACTTACGATTAGTTTTTGGATGTTTGGAATGTATATATATTGACACTTTTTGAATGTTCATAATTTATGTATCTAGTTTATTAAGAAATTCTAGGCAACATACCTAGGGTTAGGGAAAAGAGCTTCAATAAATTCAAATATACATATATATATATATATCTAAAGCATGTTCTCCATTTGAATCAGAATAGTTTTATATACATTGGAACAACTCAAAATCCCAAAAAAATTATGTCTCCAGAATTTGGAAACTAAAGACATTTTGTAAAACATATTTAAAACTTTCTATAAGCCATTTGGAGAAGCAATGGCCCTGTTTGGTAGAGCTGTGAGAAAGTGCTTATAGCTTATGCCTAAACAGCTTATAGCTTATAACTATGAACATAAGCTGATTTCTGACTTATAAATTAAGCATCTCCTGCCCCACTCAAAGAATAAGCTGATTTTTGACTTCCAAGAAGCTATAAGTTATAAGCTATAAGTTAAACCAAACACATCAAAATAGCTTAAATTAAGCTGAAAGCTGAAATAAGCAGCTTTTAAGCTGCACCAAACAGGGCTAATATCATTAAAATGTATACATATAACATTGTTAGACTTGGGTTCCTTATTATAAATGTTATATATTGCAGAATAAAGTTCATGAGCTTCACAAGCCTTCTACAGAAGAAAGGCCAACGTCTATCAGAGATGATGCAATTGTTCAAGCGTTTGGTCCAAAACGGTCTGGTAGTGTAAGAGGGCTTGGATTTGGAGCATTGCCGTCAAAAGTTGACGCACAAGCATAGCAAAATCAAAATATGAGAAAACTAAATAAAAAATTGTTGCTCTTAGAACAAGAACTCCAAGAGATGAAAGTTGAAATGTTAAAAGGAAAAAGGAAAAAGGCAAAAGGCAAAAGGCAAAAGGCAAAATTAGGTTAAAAAAAAAAAATGAAGAATGTGACAATATATGTTATATATATTGATGTTTCATTAAAGTTTTAAAAAAAAAAAACAAGCAAAAATTCAATTAAATCTTGTGGGAACCAAGTGAAGATGCAACGGGCATAAAAAATTCTCATAGAGAAACTCAGGTAACTTTTTATAATTCTCTGTCCTTTTTCTAATTTTATGAAAAGAACTACACAGTGCGTAGACTTCTTATTTAAATTTATTATCATAATGGATCTTGTATACAGTGAACGTAGGATGCACTCACAACAAAATATTTGGGTAAATTTTGTATTAATTTACTCATTTGCATTTTCTCGTGCTTGTGTTTTTGCTTGCTTCCCTGCTTGCTTTTATACTCAAGAGCTTTTGTCAAATTTTCATATACGTCCTACTTCGTCTACTAAATTTAAGTGAATAAATATAACTTGATATTGTATTACAATTTTTTTAGAGTAACGAAAACAGTGAAGGCGATGAAGATATTTGGGTAAATTTTATATGGCATTAATAATAACCTTAATTTTGTCTTCAATTCATTAGCTTGTTTTATGTATTACTTTCATGATAGTTGCATGATGCAAATGAAACTGGAAATGATGGATCCTTGGACAATGCCAAATGCAAATTGTTGAATTGGGATAGAACAATGGTGGTGGTTGCGGAAAGCACAATTGCATCAACAGGTTCTAAAGCATTGGTACATCACGTGCCTCTTGGCCCTAGGTGTTGGAAAGTATGGGTTAACCATGTCATAGTTAATACGCCATTGTTTTGCCTAATCGTGAGATGTTTGTGCTTGAGGATGCTATTGGAAGCACTGTTGCTTGGCCAACCCATTTCATTAGCTTTGACTTTGAGTGGAAATCCTAACATCTATAGATAGTTTTTGAGGACTTTGATGAGTAGATTTCTATAATCTTTGAATAATTTTGGATAATGTTTACAAATTTATATATGTACAGCTTTGAATGGTTTATAACTTTTGGATAATTTAGCACTTGAGGATAGTCCTTTCGGATGGTTTTGAACTTACGATTAGTTTTTGGATGTTTGGAATGTATATATATTGACAATTTTTTAATGTTCATAATTTATGTATTTAGTTTATTTTTTATGCTTGAAATAATATTTTGGTGATTGATTACTATTTTGTGAAGCTTGTTTGTAATGTGAGATTGTGCAAAATAGGTCAAAATAAAACCTGTTGAATTAAAAATAATAGTAATAATATTAATGTACATTCTATGGTAAACAAATTAGGTCATTATATGAAATATTTCACAGCATTCCACGAACGCCGTGGTATGTTCTACTTATCTATGGCAGGCTGAGCAACTCATTGTATTACATATTTTACGGCACACAATCAACGTTGTTATTTGACCTGCCAAATAATGACATGCAAAAGTAGTCGTAGAAAAAGTAAAAATGATGCACAAGATCTGCTTTTAAATAGTTTTTAATGGCTTACTATGACATGTCGCTGACAGTGAATGACTTTTCATAACTGGTCATAATATGACGTGATGCTGCACGTCGTAGAATAGTATCCACGACGTGCATTTGGTGCTGTAAAAATCCTTTTTTTGTTATAAACAATTTTCCAGAATCTCTTACAAGTAAAATCCCACACAACACACGTATGTTTCTTTTCTCCGTATATGATATATAGAGATATGTAGATAGAAATCCACTTTCATTAAAACTCTCTTATAAATAACTAGATAATTATCTTATCATACGATTCAAATAATTAAAGCTAATACAATAATTATCCTATGATAATTATATGATAATAATCTTGTAATCCATTTAGATGTTTCATGGGTTATGAATCGGGTCGGATCCAATCCAATTCCCAACACAAACAATCAGTGAAAGGCCTAAGATGAAGAATCTGGAGGATACTGAAACATGTGGAATGCCGAATTGTGAATGCTGAAGCCACCATCTATAAAAAGGTTGTGTCCGCTTACATACTTGGCCTCATCACTCACTAGATAAAGTGCCGCATTAGCAACATCCTCTGCCTTGAGTGTTACCCCCTTGAGATTAGCTAAGGCACTCATAGCCATCTCAAGTTGCTTATCATCAAGCCCCACAAACTTGGTTGCCAGAGGAGTCGCAAGTGCATATGGTGCCAAGCAATTAACCCTAATGCCAAATTGTCCCAGCTCCACTGCCATGTTTTTCGTAAGGCCTAAGACTGCGTGCTTCGAGCAGCAATAAGCATGCGAGGCTGCAGCGCCGACGCTCGAACTTATGCTTGCCGTGGAGAGGATGGAGCCGCTCTTGGCAGGAATCATGACTCGGGCTGCGTGTTTCATGCCCAGGAAAACACCCGTCACGTTCACGCTCAGAACGCGTTCAAAGTCGGCCTTTTCGTTGTCGACCACACGGGGTTTGTTGGGATCGGATATGCCGGCGTTGTTGAACATGATGTCCAGTTTTCCGTAGGTTTCGACAGTCTTGTCGACGGCGTTCTTGATGTGGTCTTCGTTGGTGACATCGCAGTGAATGTAGGTGCATGTGGATCGGCCTATGTCCGCGCTCACAGACTGGCCGAGCTCGTCTTGGATGTCTGCAATGACTACTTTGGCGCCGTGTTGGGCAAAGAGTCTTGCTGTGCATTCGCCGATGCCGCTAGCTCCTCCGGTGATCAGTGCCACCTTCCCCTCTAGCCTACACAATATATAGAGGCAATGTGTTATGTCAAGTAGTATGAAAATGGAAATAGCAATGTTAGGTGTCATAAAAAAATTTTTATGAAAATAATTATGAAAGTTTTGTGATCCTTAGATTACACTTAGAATAACGTACCACACACTAATCAAGGTAATTCAAGAATCATAAATTTTTTATGATCATTTTCATGACAAAATTTTTATGATCCCTAACTTTTTCCAAATGGAAATGTCCTGAAATAGTATGAACTTGCATAAAAACTTATCATAAATCAGAAATGTTGAACACTTTTTATGTTCTTAATTTTTTTTTAATAATTTAAAACATTTCAAAAAAAAAAAAAAAAAATTTGAAGAAACAAAAGAACTTGAAAAAATATACATATATATATATATATATTTGGAAATAAAAATTAAAATTAGGAACTTAATAATTTATTAATTAAGTGTATTGAGATTTAGGTAGTAATTCATGTAAAATGAGGAAATGTTAATTTTTTTCAAATCACTAATTAAAGTTTTAAACATTTCAAACAAAAGAACATGTTGTTCCTTGCACAAACGTAACACTGGCTCTATTTGGGAAGAGAGTTGGGTTAAAATAACTCACTAAACGATAAAATATGTTAAAATAGTTAATAAAATAAAATGTCACATCCAACTTGTAATCATTTCATTTTTTCTTTTTCAATCATCAAATCAGCCATAAAAAAACCATTCAACTTCTCAAATAGTTTAAAGTAGTCAAAAGTCAAATAATTAACTAAAATAACTAACTTCTCAAATAAGGTCTTTTTCTACAAGTTTTACAAAATTTCAAGGTAGAACTTGCATGACCACGATAAGTAAAAATCTTATTTAAAAAAAAAAAAAGTTTTAGAGTGATTGTAGATTAATTTTTTTTATATAATTATTTTACTTTTTACTTTTAACTATTGTATTTTTTATTTTATTTTATATATATATATATATCTCAACCAAATCATTTTAAAAATATCCTTTGTTGTATCATTGACCCCGTAAAAGCACACAAACAGGGCCGGTCCAAGATAGGGCTGCAAATGAAAAGAGCCGTTCATAAACAAGTTCGAGCTCGGCTCGGTAAGAGCTCATTCGAACTCGGTTCGTTAATATTTTTTGCCGTTCGAGCTCGAGCTCGAGCTCGTTAAATTTTTAATAAACAAGCCCAAACATTCTAAAGCTCGACTCGTAAGCTCGGTTCGTTAGCTGGCTCGTTCAATATTTATTATTTATATATTAAATAATATAAAATTATGTATAAAAAATAAGAGAAATATGCTATTTATATATTTAAAAAATATAAATGTAAATAATACTTAACTATAGATAGTATATTTATATAATAGTGGTAGTAGATATTATTATTTTAGTAAAATATGGACTTTTTTTTAGTATGTTTATATATATTGTATATATAATTGTATAATTAAAGTTTTAATTGTAACTTTAGTCTCACATGCAAGTATGAATTTATAAATTTTTTGGCTCGTTAAGGTTCGTGAACAGGCTCGAGCTCGAGTTGAGCCTAAGCCAAGTCGGCTCGAGCTCGGTTCGTTAAATTTTTATTCAGCTCGAGCTCGAGTTCGAGCTCGAGCTCGTTAAAATCTTAATAAACAAGTCCAAACACAGGCCTATTTTGGGAAGTTGGTAAAAATCAGCTTTTTTGCTTTTAACCAAGATTTTTTAGAGTGATTTGGGAAGTTGATAAAAAGCTGCTTTTTTGTTTAGATTAATATTTGTTTATAGTGTCACATCACACCAAAATGACTAAAATACCCTCACCCAACTAAAAAATTGCATTTCACTCAAACCAACTTTAAGGGCATTTTCGTAATTGATCAACCAACATCTGCCACTTCCCAAATGGTGAAAAAAAAGCAACCCACGTTTTTATCTAAACGCCAAAAAGCTGCGTTTTTATTTTTTCCCAAAAGAGCACACACTAAAGCTCGGCTCGGCTCGACTTGTTTACAGCCCTAGTCCAAGAGCCTCCCTATCAATTGTAACTGAGTTGATTTGTAATTGCTGACTCATTAGAGCAATTGTAGTGGACTAGATAAAATAAATAAATAGTGTGTTAAAAGTTTACACTATTTTTTTTTTTTTTTAATCGCTGAAAGATAGTGATTTGTTGTTAAATTATTATATTGGGGAGGTCAAATTCGCATCCATACACTTGCAAGATTAGCACATTAGAAGAGGTTAAACTCACAATCATACGCTTGCAAGAAAATCTTGACCTCTCATTCCACTCCTAAAAATAGAACCTAAGAACTCTCTCTGAGAAAAACAAATTTGGTGACCAAAAGGTTAACTAATTAGGCTAGAGCCGCTTAGTTAAGTTTACACTACTTAATGCATTTACACTCTTTTTTTTATAAAAAAATAAAAATAAAAAGTCATATATGCCCGCATGACATGATTTTAAACTAAAATACAAGTTAATTCCATTACTATTTTGTCTATGAGCTCTTCTATTTACATTTTTTCTTTTATCAGAAATAAGAATGTGGAATTGGATTTGTTTGGAGGGTTGGAGCCGTCCTTTTTTTCTTGGTAGCTTAATTTATTTATATCTATTTCCATGTTTGGCCTCTGGTGCTATAAAATCTAGATCCACTTTTGTTCCCCCCCCCCCCCCCCAAAATAAAAAATAAAGAAATAAATAAATAAAAATGGTATTTATATACACAATTTCGGTTTTGAAAAATGCTCCGTAACTCGAGCAAGTGAGGCTCGAATGACCCGAAAAATACAAATACATTCTCTCTTATCTCTATCTATCTATCTCTCTCTCCCTCTCTCAAACTTGACCCAAGAAAACTTTGATGATTGTTCTCTCTCCTCTTTTCAAAACCCACTCTCAAGAAAAGCTTTTCTTCAGTGTTGGTTCCCTGCAAAGAAGAAGCTGTGATGATTGCTCACTCACCAACACTGAACATGACCCAGGTTTATACAGAGGAGATGAATCATCTCTCACCCAATTTCTATCAAAAAAAATTTACAATTCATCAAAGACTCCACCAAATTCTCACTCCCCTGTTTTCCTTGCTTCCTCTTCTTAGATTATTCATCTATTTCTTCAATTCTTCTTCCTCTTTTTTTTTTTTTTCAGTGAGTTTTCTGACCCTATTATTTGATTATCTTCTTCTTCGATTAGATTATCCCTCTTGGATTCTTCTTTTTTTCTAATCTATAGCCTTATTCCTCTTTGATTTTCATTCTGATTTTTTGATTTGAGTTTGATTTTGATTCGGTTTGGTTTTGGATTTGATTTGCCCTCACATCTTCTTCTCTCTTCCTTCCCCTGTTTTTTTCTTCTTTCTTCCTCCCTCTTCTCTCTTTCTCTCACCTCTGTTACCAGTTTCAGAAGATAGTAGAAGAAAGCAGGAAAAAAAAAAAAGAAAAATGATTTGTGGCTCTAAAACTGCTGGCACTAATGGCACTAATTTCCTGTTTTGGTAACTTTGTTTTTTTTTTTTTTTTTTTTTTACCTGATATAGAAATTCGGGGCATTAGTGCCCCTGAATTTCGAACTCCATATCAGAGCTGAAAAAAAAAAATGTTAAAACGATGTCATTTTGACGTCTCGAGCCACTCGAGCCAGGTATACTTCGAGTTAGCTAGCGGGATCGTTCAGTTTTTATCTCTTTTTCCAATCATCAGATATATAACAATGAGATCCAGGTTCATAAATATTTTAGGACCCACCCATTTATGCTTTAAAATGAGAAAATAAAATAAAAAATATGATTATATGTAAAAAAATTCTTCTGAAAATGGTGTGCGCAGCTGCAATTAAGAAAGTGGGAACAATTGCCAAACCAAATCCTTTTGTTACATGAAGAAAATAGCAATGCAAACAGATTCGATGTGGCAAACAGATTCACACAATTGTTATAATCAAATAGATTCAATGTCGCAAACAGATTCACACGACTGTTATAATCAAATCATAATTAGGTTATATGATACCTAATTTTTTAAGGTATGTATTATAGAATTCCTCATTTCACAAAGATATGTACTATAATATTACCAATGTTATTATGTATTTTTAAAATTATATTTATTATTCATTTTTTTAAGAGTAAATTATAAATATATCCCTTAAGGTTCGCCTCTTTTATTAATAAATTATTCAGCCAATTAATAATTTTTAATGATATCATAAATTTATTTCAATTAATAATTCAACTAATTTTGTTATTCTATTGAAGAGCAGTTAAGAATTTTATTTTTTCAATTAATTTTGTTAAATAAAACATTCCAACAAAAGGATATTTGTAATTTTTCAAACTATATGAGACAATCTATATTTTAAATAAATCGCAAAAAATGTATTTGTAATTTATCTATTTTTTAAAAAATAAATGCGTTGAAATAATATAATTATAATTATCAGATTAATTTTTATTTTATAAAAATTTAAAATTTAAAATTAAAGTTTAAAATTTATAATTATCAGATTAATTATAAAATTTAAACAGAATCCACTATAAGTGAATGTACTAGATTAAATAAATTATAAAATATGATATGAAAATGTCAACACACTATACAAAAATTAAAGTTTTAGAAATTAAAATTTAGAAATAAAATTATTTTTTATGAACTAAATATTTTTATTTCGAAAAGTGTCGTTATTATATTTTTAGTAACAAAAATTAAATATTAGTACTGAATTATTATCTTTTTGAGATTAAATTTTTTGTCTTAAAAAATAAACCATTTTGAGACTAAATTATTTTGTTCTAAAAATCTATTTATTGGTAAAATTTTTAAAATTTTGTCGCTAAAAATTTTATTTTTGACTTTTCGGAACAACATTTTAATAACTATCTTCATGACAATAGAAATTAGTCCCTAAATATCTTTTGTAATAAAATTTTTACTTTTAAAAACTAAAATATTTAACTTCTAAAACTCTTATATATTATAGTTACATATTATCACCATCATTATTTTTGTAACACGGTCTGACCCTTACGAGTAGGGACGAAGGCTTGACCTTCTTCGTTGTAGTACAAAGCTCGTGATATGGTGGGTAAACATTCACATTAATCAAAAGAGTTGGTTTGGGAAGTGGGTTGATTTTTTGATTTTTTAATTTTTTTTACTATTTTAGTCTAGGTTAAAAAGCTTGGTTTGGGAACGATTTTTTGGCTTTTTGACTTTTTTGACTTTTTTTGTGAGAGAAGAGTGTAATGATTATGGGTTAAATGTGATGTTTTGTTTTTTGTAGTTAAAATAGCCTATTTTGTTTTTTGTAACTAAAATAGCCAAAAAAGCCTATTTATGTTGATTTTGAAAAGGAAAATATTATGGTACACACTATTTAAAAAGTATGTATCACATGTATTTTATAAAAAATGATTATAATTATATATTTTTTGAGTTATAATTAAAAAAAATATTATAATTAAACAAAACATAATACATAATTAAAGAATTTATAAGTCATAACTAAAATAATATTATAATTAAAAATAAAAATTAATCATAATTAAATAATAAAATGACATATTTAAGGATGCACCATTTTTAAATGATGTGTATATTAAAATTTCCCTTTTAAAAAGACACAAAAGAGTGGTCCATACTAATGTTTTGGGAGCTGCTGTAGAGCTCTAATTAGAGCTTCTGTCGTACAGCTTTAATGAGCTGTTCAGCAAAAAAAAAAAAAAGAAAAAAAAAAAAGTGAAGTAAAAAGACAAAAAAGAGGGAAGAAAAAGACAAATTAGAGCTCCATTAGAAATGTTTTTTTAGAGGTCTAAATCATTTTTCCTAATATTTTAACTAATAAAATTTAAGGAGCACCACGTGTACCTTTTCTTTTATTAACATACATAACATAAACTCAAATAATTAAGAATTGTTTTGAAAATTAACTATTTTAGTTAATTTTTAACTTTTTATAGAAAGATATGTAGAAAAATAAAAAGAATAATTAATATTTTGATAATATTTTTTAGCTTTTTGATTATTTTAGTATGTTTTCAAATATACCCTTCATGAATCGTAAAATTTTTTTGGAGAATATGATTGCAAAGAATTTCCAGATGATTTAGCATTTTGTACTTACCTCCTTGACGTGGCTGAGAGGAATGAAGAACTGGCTGCCATGTTTTGCTGGCTGAGAGAGAGAGAGAGAGAGAGAGAGAGAGAGAGAGTAAATTGATGGAGGAGAGGTGGGACTTCAAGAGCTAAGGCCTTGTGTATTTAAACACAAAGCACGAACGCAACTAAAGCCTTGTCTATATAAAACAGTTTTACCATCCATCTATTTAACCGACCAACTTTGTCAAACACAAACACATAAAGCTAAATTATTCATACTTGTCCAATTTTTTATTCTTTTGCTCGCTTCAAAGAAATTTATTAGTTTTATACATATTTATTCCACTGGAAAGGATTTTGTTTTTGGTGGCCGCTCTCAATTGTATGTTCTTTTAACTTCTTACTTTTTCCAAAACAAACAACTTAAACAAATATTTAGGTGTTGTTTGGTAACACTTACGTTTTGAGTTTTCTATTTATATTTATAAAAATTTAAAAAACTCAAATAAAAACTTGTTTGGTAAAATTTTTGATTTATAAATCAGTGGTTTCAGTTTATAAACTTGGCCAAAAAATGAAAACACAAAAAATGTGTTTCCATTTTGAGTTTTGAGTTTTTTTTTTTTTACCACCCAACACTAGCCACCACCCCCCACCATTTTCCACCACCGTCTTTCGCCATTACCACCCACCCACCACCACCACTCACCACCCACCCACCACCACCCACCACCACCACCACCCGTCACCTGCCATCCACCCGCCACCACCCACCACCCGCCACTACCATCCACCGCCCGCCACCACTACCTGCCACCACCACCTGCCACCTACTTGCCACTACCACTCATCAGCCACCTGCCACCACCATCCACCACCAGCCACCTGCCACCCACCCGCTACCACCACCCACCACCACTCACTTGCTACCACCTACCCCCGCCACCATCACCCACCCACCCACCATCACCCACCCACCCACCCACCACCACCACCACCCGTCACCCACCCGCCACCCATCTGCCACCATTACCCACCACCCGCCACCACCACCACTACCATCCACTCCCTACCATCCACCACCTACCACCGTCACCCACACACCCACCGTCACCATCCACCTGCCACCCACCTGTCACGACCACCCACTCGCTACCACCCACCTCCTGCCACCGTCACCCACCCACCCACCCACCCACCCACCAACCACCACTACCCGCTACCTACCCACCACCATCACCCGCCGCCACCACCACCCCTCGCTACCACTTGCCACCGTCACCCACCACCACCACCCACCCGCCACCACCCACCGTCACCACTTTTCACCACCGTTTTCCGCCACCACTTGCCATTTCTCACTCTTTTTTATATTTTTAAACATTTTGTCAATTACTAAACGCGTTTGTAGTTTATATTTTTGTAAAAATAAACAAAAAATAAACAAAAACCAGTTTATAAAATTTTTGTAAATATAAACTGAAAATGTAAACGTTACCAAACACACCCTTAGAAAAGTTTGCATATGGATTCAAATTTAACGTATAGTTTACGCTGAGAATGTACCTGAAGCATGCATTTTATTTTATTTTTAATATTTTCTAAATGTCTTTTTTTCACAACGACTAGGGAGATTGGAACAGATGTGATTCATAGAATTAAGGCGGGTGGCTTAAGTGGAAGAGTGTGTCTGGGATACTATGCGATAAACAAGTACCCACTAGATTAAAATGAAAGTTCTATAGAATGGCTATTAGACCAGCAATGTTGTATGGGACGAAGTATGAGTAACTAAGAAACAATATGTACATAAGATGAGTGTTACTGAGATGAGAATACTAAGGTAAATGTATGGCAAGATTAGAAAAGACAAAGTTAGAAATGAGTATATTCGTAAATGGGTAGGAATAGTAACGATAGAAAATAAATTGAGAGAAAATATATTGAGACTTAGATTGACGTAAACTAGTGTAGTAAATAGAAATATGAATGTCCTTAATTTAACTAATCAAATCGTCATTGATAGAGTCGAGTGAATAAGAAGGATTCATGTAACTGACTTGGATTTAAGGCTTGGTTTGATTTTTAAATGTCTTTTTTCTAGGACCTAGCTTTTCTCTTGTTCGGTTCATGACTTATCATGGGTATTCGAATTATTTATTTTTCTAACACAATGTACAGATCATTCATAAATAATAATAAAAAAATCAAGTTGATTCGATAACTACAATCACATTAGTTTAATACATTTATCTCTCAAAAAATGACTAATATAATTTTTAAAAGCTATTTATTTGTGTTTTACAAATAAATGCCATAAACTAATGTAAGTTACAACTATCGAATTGACTTGATTTTTTTCTAAACAATTTGTATGTTGTCATATAAAAAATAAACAATAAAGATCATTGAAATATGACCCATAATAAGTCTCACGAGTCCAAATAGTATTTTTTTTTTCCCAAATGGCTAAAATTTAAAATAAAAATAATACTTAAACAAAATCAAATTTTTTTTATCTTATAATGCCTCATTTTGCACCCACCCAAAAGGTTTTACTCACACCCACATATGCCTTGTTTGGAAAATAGAATTTTTAATTAAAAAATTAAAAAATCACTACAAGTTATTAAATCATTCTATTTATTTTGTCTATATTTTTTCGTAAAAAATTAAAATATTATTAAAAATAATCAATTTTGGTTTGTAATCACGGTGTCAAAGCTTTTTAGATTAAAGAATCGTGTCTTTTAAAGGTTCCATTGATTACTTAGAATAGGAAGCAAACTGCACCCTCAAACAACCGAATCAAACAGTTTGGAACAGTTCGGATTGATTCACAAATTCCACCATTTTGTTTTTCTCTGTACACTCAAATATGAAATGCGGATCAATGTTTGATATTGATGAAGATGCATGACATGACAATGAACAAAGCTACATACAGGATAGCACCATTCTATTAAACTGTACCATAACATATTAGCATAAATTACATTTATGTTTCTTAAAATATGTGTTTTGTGTCATTTTAATTTTTTAAAATTTTAATTTTGTCAATTTCATCTTTAAAATTTTTAGTTGGAGTCCATTTAGTTTAATTTTAAATAGACCTTCTAAATAGCTAATAAAATGATAATAAAATAGAAATATGATTTTAAAATATGTGTTCTATTTCACTTTAGTTCTTATTGATAAAAAAAGATCAAATGTAAATTTAAAATAGTAAGAGACAAAATTATCAAAAGTGAAAACTTAAAGAATCAAAATGTTACAAAGCATATACTTTAGGAATGGTAATTAAAATTAATAATTATTCTATTAACGATTTAAATGATTATTTAAAAACTGTAAGAATAAATTTGACAAAATTAAAATTTAAAAGAATAGAGAGACACGAAAGAAAATAATTTTAAAGGTAGAAGTGTATTTTATCCTAACATTAGATGGTTGGATTTAAGTATGTAGCTGCAGGCATCCCACTATGAGAATGGATTTTAGTAGCGAGCTTTATTGTAAGAATAAAGACGGTGCTGATATGTTTGATTCGATTGGCTTACGTGTAAAATTAGCTAAAATTTTCAAATGATTGGTTAAACAACAACAATAATATATTAAAGTGCAGTACTAAAGTCTTGTTTTTCATTTTCTCTATCTTTTTATTTTTTTTTTGATTATATTAATCAGTATTTTTTCTCTATTTTTTTTTTTTATATATTTTTATAAAATCTTAAAAAAATATATTTATTTAGAATATTGCAAACCACCGAAGTATAAAAAGGCCAAAGAAGACAAAGAGGCATATAAACGGAGCTTCAAGATTATCCACTCATGGAATCTTTTATTTCTTTGGCGAATAATAGTCCAAAATTACGGTTGACGATAGATTCTTTTTATCAATCAAGATTCTTTCCTTGTATTTCTTTCTTGTATTTCTTACTTGTAGGTTATTAGGCTCACTTTTAAACCTAATTTTGATTATTCGAACCGTTCATATTTTAAGATTTGTTCAGTATATTATACCTGTAAAAAATTAAGTTGATCGGATGTTAGAAAGTATGTGTTCGGAAAACTATTTATTAAATTCTTTAAAAAAATAGTTTTTAGTTTGAGTTTTCTGAACGCATGCTTTCTGATATTCGATCAACTTAATTTTTTACAGGTATGATATATTGAACAAGTCTTAAAATATGAACAGTTCGAATTATCAAAATTGGGACTAAAAGTGAGCCCAATAACCCCGCAAGTAAGAAATGCAAGGAATAAATGTAAGGAGGGATCCTGATTCTCCTTTTATTTGGTTTGGGCATCATTATCATCATGACATGGTTGTTAACAAGAACTATTCGTGCCTGCTTAGAGAGCTGTCGTACAAGCGCAAGTTGTTCCTTAGACAATGACACGTGGAGTTTTGATCATCTGTTCTTGTTCCTAAATCCGTCGGAATGTACAAATTAAGAGTCGGCATTTGTCGGGTCGGGCTAGATTCAGATCAAGCGGGTATTACATCAATTTATTTTGAAAATAATTTAAAAGTTAATTTTTTTATAATTTTTTTTTTAAAAAAACGTGTAAAAAAATAGTCAAATAATGTGACTTAAAAAATCAAAATGTTAAAAAATTGATTTGCAACCGTATTGGCAAAATAGGTCATAATAAAAGATTTTGTGTTTGTTCAAGTGTAGTCTAGTCCTAATATTGAGCCTCTACATCTACCCAAGCCCAGTTTGAAAAATAATTATAAATCGCAAGCTTATCTATCGAGTTATATGTTAAAAAATATTAAAATATTTCATAACTAAATTCAATTACATATTATATTTCTTAAATAAATATACTAATATCATTATAAATTAAAGAATTTTATATATAAATTGAAATTTTTCTTAAATAAATTTAATCATATCATCACAAATGTGAGTTTTAATAAAATTAACAAAGATAAAATTTATATTCCAACAAAAAATATATATTTTAATATATTATAATTAATTAATTAATTTAATAGCGAGTCAATCAGTTTGGGTTAGGTTGAAAGTATAAATCCCAAACACAATTCATTAATATATCGGGTTAATAATGTTAACTCAACCCGACCCTATAGACTAAAATAACCATCCCAAACTAGGGGTGGGCATCAGCCTATTGGCCTGGCCCACCCTCCCAGCCTACTCCCATTTTTCTAATGTTTGGGAATGTTGTTTTAGCCCATAAGGTTGGGCTGAGCCAATATTTTCAACTCGATATATTAATGGGTTAGACTTGGGATTTATATTTTTAACTCGGCCTGGTCTATTATTAAATTAATTAATTAATTATAATACATTAAAAAATATATTTTTTGTTGGGATATAAAATTTATCTTTGTTTACTTTATTAAAACTCATATTTGTGGTGCTGTGTGATTAAATTTATTTAAGAAATTCTTCAATTTATAATGATGTTAATATATTTATTTAAGAAATATAATTTGTGATTTAATTTAATTATAAAATATTTTAATTTTTTTAATATATAATCTGATGGGTGGCTTGAAATTTATAAATATTTTTTGAACTGAATTTGGGCAGATGTAAAGGCTCAATGTTAGGGTCGAACTAGCTTGGATAGATACAAAGTTCATTATCATGTAGTGTTTGTCTAGTCCAAACCTAACCTAGCCCAATGTATGTCCACCCCTATTCCAAATTTAAAATAAAATATAAAAAATTGAATTGGATGAATTTGGATGGGCTAACGGACAAACGCCCACCCCAAATACCTTGCTGCCAACAGCCTTCTACCCCAATGCCATCTCCGGACCTCACATACGGGAGGTGGGAGAGAAAGGAAGTTAGAAATTTTGAGGAGAGGGGACCGGGTTAAATATAGTTAGAAAATAAATTTTTTAAAATAATAATTATTTATTAAGTGTTATTATGAATTTAGTAAGAAAAATTAATAAACTTGTGTCGATCATTTTCTAATAGTTATCTCAATTATTTCATATAATTGTAATGCTATATAATATAATTAGATTTGTAACGTATAATTTATTAAATTGTAGTTTTAAATGTTTTGTTGATAAATATAATTTATATAAATAAAAAAATGGCATTTATTTACAAATTAATAGAATTATTGCTATTGCTTAATATGTGAAATAATTTAAGGTCATACCATATATATTGTTAGAATAAATATGGTCAATAAAATATTTTTAAAAATTTAGATAGACCATTTTATGTATTATAAAAATATTTATAAATTACAAAGGTCACAGAACAATTTCGAAAGAAATGGGAGGTGCTATGGTACCCTTGGCCCTCCCCCCGTCATCCATGGAAGAGTTCAACTCTCGCCAAAAGGCAAATTTGGGTGACAAGTGACAGTGCTTCTTTACTTTATATTTAGGGATTAAATTGTTTTTTCCTCAAAAGAAAAAATTTGTTGTAAAAAATATTTGAAATTCAATTCTTGTTGTCGCAAGAATAGTCACTAAAAAGTTACCTCAAAAAATTTGGTGTCGACACCATGAGTTCTGGGGTTGACACCTTGTCTGTTGCAAACATTGGTGTTTTTGACATTTCTTCTTAAGGGTCGACACCACCGACTTGGGCGTCGACCCCTGTTAGTTATTTTCAGATTTTTGAATCATTTTGGGCTTTACTTTTTGGGGATTTTGACTTGTTCTTTTCATTTGACTTTGGGCCTATTATTCTATCAGTACTTAGCCACTATAAATAGGCTCCAAAACACTTTCCTCTTATTATTTCCTTCTTCTTTTCCTCTCAGATTGTAATTCCTCCCTTCTCTCTCTAAACTTAACTTTTTTCCACTTAAGATCTTCAGATCTACTCACTTAGAGGTATCTTCTCATCTTGGTCCTTTGGGATAGATTGCAGAACTTGTCAAGGGCCTCATTTTGATCCGAAGAGTTCTTGGTTTCGTTGACTTTGAGTTCTCCTCTTCCCTTTCTAAGCTTGAGGTAGGGATTTCTCCACACTTTTGTATGGTTTTTAACTTAATTATTTTTTTTTTTTTAAACCAAGATTGGGGTTTGGGAATTTTGAACAAAAATATAGGGTTTTGGTTTGAAATCAAAAGAGAGGTTTTCAAATGGAACCATGGAAAAAGGTTGTGGGTGATGATGGTTGTTATATGTTGAAATAATGGTCTTCTTCACTCAAAAGGGATTTTGAAAGAAAATGAGGTTTTGTTCCAAAACTATGGGTTTTGACTTGTGTTGGAAAACATTGAAAGATGATGTTGGTTTTGTAAGATTGGAAAGAATGCAGATATTAATGATGATGGTGGAGTTGGATATGTAATATTGCTCACATTTTGAAAATGATGAAAATGTTTACTGTTATTGGAATTTTTTATTGATTAGAAATATCTGTTTTGGGTTATCGGTAGAGGATATCATTGATTGTTGTAGAAATTGCATGAGGATTAGGTGAATTGAAACCAATTTCTCATTCATTTGCATTGTGCATTGTTGCATATCTAACACATTGTAAGTGTTATTGTTTTGAGAAAAATGGGTAAATCTAGGAAGTAACTGTTGTCTTTTTGAATTAAGTTAGCTTGTGTGTCTATGGTGAAAATCCTAAAAACCGCACATATACATGGGTACCAATCTCATGAACAAATTTCTGTAAAAAGGCAATAGTAGTTCTTGTATAGCCTACGTTTACATGAGTGCCGGTTTATAGTTTCCTACGAATGAAATTTTCGTGAAATGTTATATTTGTTTGGAATTCTCAGAGCTATGATTCATTTGCCCTGTTTTCTATTGAAAATGAAATATTTTATGAATTGTGATATAAACCTGTCATTGCATGGTTTGAAAGAAATATAAAATGTTTTGGGCACAAGCATTGCATATGCATTCACCTTATAACTTTGTTAAGACTCATATACTGTATTGGATTATTTCTACTGGTCTTTGGCTCACCCTATGTAGAAAAACATCTTCAAGTGCTAATGATATGCCTCCGCCAAAGCAATAGTTTGGGAGGACTTAGAGCAAGAGCTTCATTTTGCATATATGTTGTATTTATTTTGAATAAGCCAAGGGTTTAAACTGTGTTGGATTTAAATCAATTTTGTTGTAACAAAGTACCATCTTGGGAAATTGTAAGCCTTTAGGGCATTACCTTAATTGTTTATCTTTCCTTCTACTATGTAACATATGCTATAAATCCAATGTTAGACTTGTGAATGTATATCTGAATATGTTACTCTTTTGTACAAGAGATTGGAATTAATGGAAGATAATTATTATATCATTGTTGTTATTTGTTAATGTTATGGATGGATTATTGTATTTATTTCGGGACATTACAACTCTGTTGGGGAATTAAGTTAGCTTGACATGAAAATTTCTATTTTATGAAATTAGCGGTTAATTGTTATTTGCATTGCATCATTTTAGACTAAGGAAAATGTGCTTTGTTGCAAATATCCCAGACACTATTCGCAGGCTATGTTATGTCAATAAAGCATGTATCAGATTATGCTATTAGTACTGTTTGATCATTCCCTTGAGGAATGAGAGGTCTATTGATTGTAATAACTGATTTACCCTTTTGTGACCGAACTTACCTTTTGCATATAGAAAGCATTACTACCTTCCAAACTGGAATAGGATACCCTTCTCTCTAGGATTGTATTGTTGCCTTTTTGTATCATTTAGTAAATCCTAAATCTCATTTCCAAATTAGAACAGGGCAACCCTAGCCCCTAATAGGCATGAATGTAAATTATATGCTAATGTGATATTCTGAAAATGATTTGATTCCGGGGATCAACAATCAGAAAGGTAGTGTTTTCATTCCAAAAAGGGAAAATTACACTAAAACTCCATGTAATTTGGGACTTGTGTCACTTTGATCCCTCAGTTTTCAATTGTAATACATTTGACACTGAATTTTGAATCTTCTTCCAAAGAAAGACAATTAAAGATGTTTCCTTTGCAAATGATTCATTTCAAGGGTAAAGTTGTTATACTACTTATTTTGTGTTGGTTAACTTGTATGCTGTTTGAAATGTAATGACATTTTTTTAATGAATAATGCTAGAACTTTCTTGGTTATAAAGTCCTGTTTTGTTTAGTTTTCATAATCTATTTTGAGAAATTTTTTCTAAGAAACTAAAAATTAAGTTGGTGGAAAAAAAAATAAGAACACACCATTATTATATAATTTTATCTTTTGGGAGGGTAAAAATAATTTTTTTAAATATTTTTTTTATATTTATTTTCGTTAAATTAGTTTCTTTTTTTTTTTAAAAAGAAAAATATAGCGACAACTTTGATGTAATTATTAAACCAATCCAGTAAATTAAAAAATTCAAAACTAAAAGCATTTCATATATCAAACATATTGATTATACATTAAAAGCCTAATAACTATCCATTACATGATAACCATCAAAAAAATATCTGTTAACAATAAATACAACCATCTATTACATGATGACCATCCAAAAATATCAACAAAAATAGGCACCCATTACATGATCATCATCCAAACACATACTAAACATTAATTTGGTAAAAAAATAAAATGTAAAAGAGTTATCATTTTTATGTAATTTTATCTTCGGTGGGTAGAAATGATTTTTAAAAATTCAAAGATAAATTTTTGACATTTATTTTTTTTGAACTAGTTTATATTTTATTAAATTGACAACTTTGCTCTTGAAATAGAGTAATGGTGTCTTTAATTATTCTTATTTGGAACGAGATTCAAAATTTAGAGTCAAATGTATCACAATTGAAAGGTCAGGGATCTAAGTGACACAATTCCTAAACTACAGGGACCATTAGTGTTATTCGCCCTTCCAAAAATCTAGAGAATTTGATAAGGCAATGATTTGATTCTGGGGCAATCTGAGTTATTCTGAGCAGTGATTGAATTCCAAAATTTTTGAGGGGTCATATTAGGTGAGGATTTGAAATTCCAAGAAAATATGTGATCAAAGGACAACTTAAAAATAAAAAAAATTAAAAATTAAAAATTAAAAAAAAGACTTTCCAACTTAAGTGGAGCCTTGGAGATTATGGAAGGTGTTTGATTAGATAAGAATCTTTAAGTCATAGACGTTGGGGGAAATTTCAAATTTTGTGGAAAAAATGGTAGATAAGGAAGTAGTGGCCAAGTCTTCCATTTTAAATACAATTTCAAATCCCCTAAAAAATATTTGATTAGAAGACAATTGTTTGATTAGATACTTGGAATAAAATCCAAAGCTCCTTGGAAAGAATGAATTTTGAAAAAAAAAAAAAATGGAGTAGAATTTTGAAAATTACGGAAAGTTTTTTATTAGATGAAAATCTTTAAGTTATTGACTTTTGAGGGAATTTTTATTTTATGGAAAAATGTTAGATAAGGAGGTAATGACCAAGTCTTTCACTTTGAAATAAAATTTTGAAATTTTTAGAAGGCATTTGACAGAAGATAATTGTTTGATTGATTTCTTGGAATAAAATTTAAAATTCCTTGGAAATTTTTTTTGGAATAAAATTTGAGTAGAGTTCAAAAATTATGAAAAGTTCTTTTCACCAAGTAAAAATCTTTGGACTACTAACTTTGAAGGAACCTTAATTTTATGGGAAAATGTTAGACAAGAAAGTGATGACCAAGCCTTCCATTTTGAATAAGATTTTGATTCCTCTATAAGATATTTGGCTAAAGGATGGTTGTTTGATTGATTCCTTGGAATAAAATCCAAACTCCTAACCCAAGGGGTTGTGGCATTGTGGTAAGGCCTTGGGGTTTAAGCCCCAAGGTCACAAGTTCTACTCCCCACCCCCCCTTGGGCCAATCTCCTGGGCAGAAGCACTGTTGGTTAGGAGGTTGGACCTCAAGTTGTCTAGTCAGCACTTGGTGTGGGTTCAATGCTCCCCCGCTGTGCGAGTCCTGACTTAAGCGGAGCTTGTCTTGGGAGGTCGGGGCAAGTTCCCAGGTTATAGTCTCCTCGCTCGGAACGGCTAACAGGACACCTTGGTGATCTCTGCAAGGGGCGCTGCCTTGGACCTGCGGGAGGGTAGGGAGGATTTTCCTGTAACCAAAAAAAAAAAAAAAAAAAAAAAAAAAAATCCAAACTCCTCAAAACTTTTGAAAAAAAAAAAAGGAAAATTTTGAAATTTGAATTAAAAAAAAAAACAGGATTTTATTTTGAAAAAAGGATTGTGAAAAAAAAAATGGAAGTTGTAATTTGATTATATGTTTTTAAAAATAAATTGGGACACTTTCTGATAAAACAATGGAAAGGCAATTGTTTAGGTTGATCACTCTGGTAGGAACTCTTAAAATTCCTCAAAACTTCCTTGATTGGGCAACTATCACCTAATGGGAAATGATGATAACTTTGAGATCCTATGGTAGAGTCTGACTGAGCTTATTTACATGCTGCTCAAGATTGTGTTCACAGTTGTCACCCTTATAAAAGTAATGCCCTGAGTCAATTTACTATGTCTCGTACTCAAGTAAGTTTTACCAGTCTCATCAACTATCAGCCATGTCTCAACAAAACAAAGTAGTTGATCTAATCGTGCAGCTTCAGAAAATGCTCTTAGATGGTGAAGGCCAAACTGACACCCCAATGGTTGACAATTGTTTGGTTCAGACAAATGAGGTGTCCCAAATGAAAGCAGGCCTATAGTGGGAAGACGAAGACCTTTACCTAGCTTATATAGATGAAACATGAAAGAATATTAAGTCGGATGACACTTGGTATGTGGAAGAAGTGGATCACCTCAAACGCAGTGAACGACATTTCAAACCCACATTTCTTGAGCAAGGTGACGTTTCAGAAGCAGCTAAAGGGAAAGGAAAGGAGCACGAGGAAGATTGTGTGCTTCAGCAGTTGAAGAAGATTCAGGCTGATATCTCTATTTGGGGTCTTCTAGTGGCTTCCCGTGAACATCTCCAGGCCATGTTGACTGCACTAAACAAGGCCAAATTGTTCGTAGACACCACTCTGGAACAATTAGTGTAGTTGCATGCGCCTGTAAAGAAAAACCCAGCCATCTCTTTCTTTGACAAAGATTTGCCACTTGAAGGAGCAACTCACTACAACCCCCTTTATGTGTCACTAAAGTGTCGAGAAAAGTGGGTGCCAGTGGTGCTAGTTGACAATGGATCTGCCATAAAAGCATGCCTGACAAGGACCGCATATGCTCTAGGGTTAAGGTCCAAAGATTACACTGCAACCACACAAGCTGTCAGAGCTTATGACAACACTCAGCAGGAAGTTTTGGGAACGGTGAAACTAAGGATCAAGCTTGGACCGGACGAACATGACGTGGAATTCCATGTCATGGATGTTCTAGCCACATTCAACATGCTATTAGGAAGACCATGGATGCACCAACTCTGAGCCATGCCTTCGACTATTCACCAAAGAATCAAGTATGTTAAAGGGGATTATGTGGTTACGTTAGATGTTGATACTTCTGTACGTCCACTCCCTAACGTGACCAATCCTCTACTTAAGATCCACCATGGAAATGGGGATGTTTCCCTTTCAGGCTTCACCTTGGTAGAAGCTCGGATAATACAGTCTATCATGGCGCTTAAGAAAGATTGATATGTTTGTGCGCCCTCTATTCTAATGATGAACAAACAAGAACACATTCCTAGTTTTGGTCTAGGAAAGAGTAGTAAATAGGGAATCATGAAGGTTCCAAAAGTCAACAATCATTCGTTCACCTTTGGGTTGGGATACTAACTGACAAAAGAAGACTTGATAGCAAAGGCGACTGAAGCGTGAGACAAAGCAAGGGCAAAAAAAGAATGCAAAAAGTACGAGCTCAAGTACAAACCCATCCAAGGAACCCTCAACTTGCGTTTTGTTAAAGGAGGAGAAGATTTCACATTTTGTGGGTTTCCATAACCTTGGATTGATCATACGACAAGGAAAAGATATATGGGATTTGAAATCTTCTTTGACCATGAGCTCACAAATAGTGATGAAGAATTCATGGACCTGGATATAGACATTAGGCAAGATAGATACAACAATTCAAGCGAGGAAAGTGAAGACTGGATATACAACTTGACTGGGGCTGATATTGAGACTAGATTAAGTGCTGAGAATGGTTATGTTGACTCAAGGAATTTTAATTCCATGATGACGCTAGAAAATGGAGTTTTAGAGGAAAATGTCACCAAATACATAATGGATGCAATTGAAGGCCAAGCACAAAACTAGTCCATCAAAAAATGTGTCGTTTATAAGTCTGACAACGAGTCTGGTAGTGAGTCAAGTGAGTTAGAATTTGGCATGGCAGATTCTGACACATCCAATGACCTGGAAGTTATGGTAAAGGTTGAGTCTAAATTTTCTATTTATTTTGAGTTTGAGTTAGACGTAAGTTCCCATGCTTCAATTAATGAAACAATGGATGATTCTAAGTACCCTACAGTGCTATTAGTTAACAACATTGACCCCACAAATTTTAAAGATAAAAATGAAAAAGATTTCGATGAAGAAATCCCTCAAGGCATAAAAGATTTAATTGAATGGGAAGAGGAGAGAAACACTAAACTTGTCATGGACAAAATAATTTCAATAAACCTAGGCGATGAGGAAAATCCTTGCATAGTCCAGGTTGGATCCACGCTGTTTTTAGAGGAACGCAAGTGCTTAGTCGCTCTTTTAAAAGAATTTAAAGATGTTTTTGCATGGTCCTATGAAGACATACCTAGAA
Source organism: Camellia granthamiana (assembly GCA_036172215.1). NCBI lineage: Eukaryota > Viridiplantae > Streptophyta > Magnoliopsida > Ericales > Theaceae > Camellia > Camellia granthamiana. The sequence goes on from JAXFYN010000468.1 coordinate 118,288, forward strand.
TTGATTTTGAGATTGTACAACATAAAATCCCTTTAGACCCCGAGGCTAAACCTGTGAAGCAGAAGTTAAGAAGAATCTGACCATATTAGGCCCTTAAGATTAAAGAAGAAGTGATGAAACAAATCAAAGTCAGATTTTTAATAGTATCAGAATATCCGACATGGCTCTCCAACATAAAAGTGCACATTCAGGGTAACGGCTAGAAAAATGTTTGGGTTCTTAATCACACAAAGGGGTACATAAGTGGATCCTTCCAAGATCAAAACTATCTTGGAAATGCCTCCACCAAGGACTAAGAAGAAGGTGAGAAGTTTTCTAGGTAAGGTGCAATTCATAAGTCGATTCATTGCAAAGTTGGTATCGACATGTGAACCACTGTTTAATCTTCTAAAAAATTGAACCAAGTTCCATTGGGATGAAAGATGCTAATTCGCCTTCGAGCAAATCAAGCATTACCTACAAACTCCACCAATATTGTCACCACCAGAGCCTGGGAAACCCTTGATTCAATATTTATTAGTGACATATTCAACTGTGGGATGTATGCTGGCACAAAAGTCAGAGGCAAAAATAGAAAAGACGATCTACAACCTCAGCAAGAAAATGTTAGACTATGAAGCCTGGTACACACCTTTAGAGAAGACCTCTCTCATGTTGGTGTGGGCCACTAGAAAGTTACAGCATTACTTGCATGCCCACTCAGTGGTGTTGGTTTTAAGATTAGATCCCATCAAATATCTTTTCGAGAAACCAACACTAACTGGTAGGTTAGCACTTTGATTGTTACTCCTAGCTGAGTTTGACTTGAAGCACATCAAGGAAGTCAGTAAAAAATAGAGCAATGGTAGAATTCTTGGCTGATTAGTCGATTAGTGGAGAGGTCATCTCATAGTCTTTATTCTCGTATAAAGAGATCATATAAGTGATAGAAGAAAGTTGGAAGTTGTACTTCAACGGGGCTTCAAACCAATTTGGCTATGGGATAGGGGTCCCTCTTTTTGGCCTCGATGAGTCTCACGTCCCTTTGGCCTTCAAGCTCCGTTTCAAAGTTTCAAACAATCAAACGAAATATGAAGCATGCATTGCCAGATTAGAGGTGGCCCTTGAACTAGGGGTAAGGCAGCTGGATGTTGTCGGTGATTCAAACTTGGTAGTTTCACAAGCCAAAGGAGATTGGAAAGTCAGGAAGAAAAGATGAAAGTATATCACCATAATCTGGATTGTTCATTGCCAAGGTTCGAGGAAGTCATGTTCACCTACATGGTTAGAGAGAACAACCGGTTCACTGATGCTTTGACTACTTTAGCTTCTATGGTAGATATCCTAGAAGGAATCAAATTGAGACCAATCATCATAAAGAAAAGGTATGTACCGACATACGAAGTGATCGCTACCATAGAAGAAGTTCGAGATGGACATTGTCGGTATTACAACATTTGGAACTTCATTGAAATATGGGAGCATCCGCAAGGAGCAACAGAAAAAGACAAAAGGGCCATTCGACACTTAGCGACCTAATACATCTTGTGTAGGGAGAAAGCTATACAAGATGGCTCATTTGGGGATGCACAAGTTGTGTAGATACAGAGGAAGCAGAAAAGATCATAGAATCAATACATAAAAGAGAATGTGGGGCACATGTGAATGGAGTTATGTTGGCAAGGAATATCCTGAGACACGGGTACTACTAGTCTACCATGGACAGTGATTGCATACAGTTCATTAAAGATGCCACAAATGCCAAATTCATGTAAACCTCATGAACGTACTGTGGGCTCCATGCATTTTTCGAGTCTAAGGCATGCATCCCACACCGATATGCTTTGGCAAAAAAGAGTCGCCACTTAATTTAAAGGAGAATTAAGAAACCTTTAATGATGAAAACTAGGTTAAGGCCTAACTCGTCATCACTAAGAAAATTTTGGGTTCAGAAGTTTAAGTACAAAATGAGAAAGCCATTTTCATGGAAGCACCCCATTTTGCCCAATCCGAAGATTGGTTGCCCATTTTGCCCAATCCGAAGATTGGCCTCTACTCACTTTCTATTTTATGATTTTAGTGGTTAATTTGTTCACAAATTTCATTATTAGACCTAAAACCTTTAACTAACCTAAACTATGTGATTTGAAGAAAAATTAATATCATTTATTTTAGATTAAGAGAATAAAGCCATATCTTTGTAAAAAAAAAAAAAAAAAAAGTGATTTTTAATCTAAAGTGGATTTTATCTATCCATGGCCATAAACCCAATCCAAAATGAACAATACTCATAAAAACATTCAAAATGAACAATTTTGCACAATAAGAAAATATAGACTTGGATTATCTAAAGGACAATGCAACAAGTATATGCACATGTCATGAAGATTAAGAGGACTTACCCGGTCGCCCACTTTCAATGTCTTACATGCATTACATAAATTAAATATGACCCTAATATGTAACTAATACATACAAGAATCCTTTGCCCGGTTTGAGGCTACTAGTATGATGAACATGTATAAAATACAACTAACCCATAAAAAGGCAAAAATACTAGAAAACTACATGATGAACAAACCAGGCCACGCATTGTGAGGCCCCTAACCTTTGTGAAACCTATTAAGTCCTTGACTTTTGAATTATTTCAATAAAGACCCTCAAATCCTTATTTGTCTTCAATTCTAGTTGTAGAGTCGAACATACGCGCCAACCGAAAACTCAAAAACCTTGATTGAACCCGGAGCTCAGGAATCATTTCCAAAATCCTAATAATAATTAAATTAATTTTCTAATTATATTTTACACACAAAAATCCTAGGTTTTCGATTCTCGGTATGATTCACCGTTTAATCCGAAACAAAAAAAAAACTTTAACCGAATTAAATTTCTGAACCTTAAATAAACTAAATACTACACTTAATTAAATGATCAAATTCATTAACTAAGATTTTAGCCCTCATATTTTTCTTGAATCACATTTTGACCCCAAACTAGAACCATCATATACATATTTATACCTTGGATTTATTTTGTACACAAATATTTCCCAATTAGATACCATTTGTACACAAAAATCAAGGGAAAATCCCCTCAAATCCACCCCACATGGGCCGGCCACCCCCTTGAATATATATATATATATATATGTACTTTGGAGACAAATTGCTTGATTTTAGGAAGAATATTTAACTAAGGTACAAATGCATTATGTATATGTCTTGTACTTGTAACCAAGTTAGTTTACTTAAGCCCTAACCCTAACTAGATCATGTTTTGGTACACAATTAGGCTTCATAATCATCCTACATTCCATTGAATTCAAACTAAATCCAAAATATCCAATCCATTTCCAACCAAAGGGCAATTTAGACTTTTCACACCAAATTTGCTATAAATACACCAATTCGCTCTACACTTTTGAGCACAAAACACACTCACACACTTACATATTTAGTTGAGAGGAAAGAGAGGGCAAATGAGTGAGCTTGGTGAAGGAAAGGAGAGAAAGGGAAGGTTTTGTTAGCAATTTAACCAAGTCTTAAGTAAGCCACATCACCATCTCTCCTTCTATTTCCTTTTTCAAATACATGTTATTAGAAGTTTAGAATCATATTTTCAGATGTGTTGTAATAGTGTTCATATGTTCAAAGTTGATGAGTTGAGCTTTGATCCTTTTTCTACTCATATTTTCTCTTAATATATACAAAACTACCTTTTTTCCCCATATCTCACATCATTTCCAAAGGCACACCATCACTCTAAAAATCTGAGTTATTGATACATTATTTAGTATGTTTTCATCACAAAAGAAGTGAAATTTTTTCCTTAGTTAGCCTCTTTTCTCACCAATCTTCTTATTTGAGTACTATGCATGAAAAACCAGTCTTTACAACCAACTTTCAAAAATTCTAGAAAAATGTAGGAAAATCTCTTGGACCTTAGTTTAATGTCAAAAACTTCCTTAAAAAGTTAGCTTTCAAGGAAAATTGGTTTTATTGAAAAAGAGTGAGCGGTTTCGTAATGGTCAACAAATCTAGACAGCGCTAGAGTATTTCTTGAATAACTAAAAATCTAGGAAAGCTATGCCACTTTTGAAAGATTTTCTAAAAAGTAGTTGAAATTCTCAATGAACCATAGGAAGCCCAAGGTTAGGAAAAATCTAGAAATGCCTCTTTAATTGCAATCTTTAAAGTGCACCAAATCTAGAAATTTACTTTTGTAGACACCCCATTTTTGACCGTCCTCAAGACATGGACGTCACCGTTTGAACGCTCGGTGATTATCCATATTTGTGTTCATTTTGAGTTCCCGGAGGTCCCGGCTGCGCGTCGCGCCTCAGGACCTCTCAACCGACTTATTCTGTGCTTGGTTTTACACCAAGACTTGTGTGTTTTTGCATTTGAGGGTAGGGAGAGGCTTGTTAGCCACCCCTGAAGCCCACCGGCTGCCTCCACACCACACCGGCACTCCATTTCGGCCATCGGCACTTTTTTCTCAAACACTTTGGCCGGTCGGCACTGTATGTTGCCGACCGGCACTTTTTTGTGCCGGTGACTGTTTTGGCCGGTCGGCATGCACCCTTTGAACCCCTGGGACATGGTGCATGCCAGCTGTGCCAGCTGGAATGCACCATCACACTCCCCCATGCACAGGTGTGACCATTTTGTACCCTTTGCACCCTTGAACCCCCTAAGCTTCTAGAAGCTTGACCCTTTGGCCAAAGCTTCTTGGAGAAGCTTGGCCAGCTGTCTTGGCTTCTCCAAGAAGCCAAGACCCCTTTGCACCTCTTGACTCTTTTCCTTTGCTTAGCCACTAAGCTTCTTGGCCTATATAAGCACCATTCCTCTCCCTTTGAGAGAGGTTAGCCATTTCCAACACAAAGACCAGAGCTTATATCTATACATCTCTGATATATATCTATCTATATCTATATCTATATCTTCCCTTCCCTCATCCATTGTGTGTGTTTCTTGGCCTAAATAATGTGTTTTACCTTACTTTTGCACCATTACACACACTATTACACCTAGCTCCGAGATTGAGGGACTTGGAGGGTTGTTTGTTGTGATTTTGGACTGATTTTGATCACTAGAGGAGGGCTGCTCCACCTGTTCTTCAAAGGATCTTCAAGGGTGAGCTTGTTACTTTAGTTTCCCCATTCTTGCAACTAGTTTCTACCCCTCTAACTTTGTGTTTTGAGCTTTGTCTATAACATAAAAAAATCTTGTTTTTACTTGCTCAAGAACATTCATTAAGGTCACTTTTTGGTTTGAGTGAAAACTCACCTTCTTAGGCCTTGTTTTGGTCCTTTTAGTGTCTTTTCTTGAAGCTTTGCTTACTTGGTATTTTTGGTCTTCTCACCACTGAAAACCATTGGGTTTTCAGTGGTGAGAAAGGTATTTTCTAGTCATGAATAGGGGAGGGACACCCCTCTCCCCTTTGTCCCTCTTTGGTCTTTACTTTGGCTCACATGGTAGCATGCATTTTTAGTCTTATATGCCTTCATTTCAGAGCTTATTTGGGTGTTTGGGATCATATGTCATCTCTGTTTTTGGTTGGTTTTGTGGTCCTTAGCATGCTTCTTATACTTGCTTTGTAATGCCCTAGTTTGCCTAGAAATGAGCCATGAGTTTAGGCCATGTTTCTTGCATGTATGAGCCTCACTCCATGAAGATACTAGCATCATTTTGCCATGTCTAGGGGCTGTGAGCCACTGCTTTTGTCATCTTTGGCATGCTTGACATGTTTGTTTTGCATGATGGCTTGTTAGCCTTGAGCATATGATTCATGAACATGCATTGGTTAGGCCATTTTAGTGATTTGGAATCATCTAATATACTATTTCAGTCCTTATGCCATGCTTATATGCCTCCATGTATCACCTCTTCCATGTCTTGGAATGTTGGTCTCTTATGCTTTAAAAAGGGTGTTGTGCATGCTTGCATGTTTAGAGCTTTTGGGATGCCATGTGTGTGAGTTTTGGGTGTATTTTTGCATGCTAAGTATCTGTTTTTGGTTGTCCAATATATGCCATGAGTGGCCATGTTAATGGTAGTAAGGAGTGCTCCCTTTGTGCCTCAACCTTAGGCCCTTTGACTTGCATGTTTGCATGAGTATTGGTCACCATTTTGGGCATGTTTTGCCACTGTTTTGGGTTGGTTTGAGGGCTGCCCCCATTGTGGTCTAGTCCACCATCACATGCTTGCCTCTTGTCTATTGCTTAATTGATTCATTAAGTGTTGTAGTATGTTGGTCATATTGCTTGATTGGTCCCTATTTGCATGACATTCGCATCTTGTATGCTCTAGCATTTTGCATGCTTGACATGGTAGTTGCATGACATTTGGTGTGCTTGCATCCTAATTCCCATGTTGCATCATTTGAGCTATGTTGCATACATTTCATGGCTTGGTTTGGGGTTGTCAAGCCAAGCATAAGGGTTGAGGGAAGTTCACACTACAAGTGGTGCAACTTGTTTCAACTCTTGGTCACCAAGGCCCTTGACCAACACATGATAAGGTCTTGGATTTCATTTGTGTGTCGCATGCATTTTGACATTGAATTGCAATCTTGGTTCTTTAGGCTATCATGCACCTAGGTGCATAATTGATGGCCCAAGAACCAAGGGTCATGCTTCCTTGAGTCCCATACATGATAGGGAGCATTGACCATGCTTACATTTGCTCTAAAATCCATATCATACACTGTCTACCTGCTGTTGCTGTCAAACTGTCCTCTGCAGGAACTTTCTGCCGACCGGCATTGTGGAGTGCCGACCGACACTGTATGGATGGCCGGTAACCCCATTTACAGTCGATGGATTTTTCCCATGGCCGGTGGACATTTCATCCAGCCGATGATGATCAGCAGCACGCAAGAAAGGTATTCTGAGACTTTGGCGATTTTTGGAGAGATAGGGCAGTAAAAACAGAGGCAGCAGTGTTATGGTGCGGGTTTCCGGGCGAGTCAGATTCGAGCATGCATCATTCGCGCATACCGAGGTAGGGCTGCGGCCTTTTCTATGCTGCATTTAATTTATTAATTAAATTAGAAATTTTGTAATAATTTATTTTGTATTCGGACTGTATTATTTTGGGACTGTATATTCTTTCGGACCCTCTGCGCGAGGGCAAAATTGTAATAAGTGTGGGTGAGTGTGATGTATGTCTTCCAACCCCCACTTCTTTCTTCCCTTTTATTTACCTGCTTATGATGGTAGATTAGGGCATATTTAAATTAGCATAACATTATGATAGCATGCGTGCATCCATACATTTGTTATACATGCATTGGGCTCGGCACATCATACAAACTGCATTGTATTTCAATTCCAAATTGAATACGTGTTATTTGTAGCATTCCATATGCCATGTTTAGGATAGCCGAGCCTGTCTAGATTACGTTCTTTGCATGTGTTGCATTAGCCACTTAACATGAACTAGGATCATGCATATGATTACTAACTAGTTTCTGTTTTGGCTTGGAGTACTAGGTGAGCTTTTATGCTTTAGCATATCGCATGCGTGTGAATGTTGCCATAATAGCATGATTACCATGAGGCTAGCTGCTTATGTGGTATAACTGCTTGAATGCCTGTGGATGGAGGTCAAATTGCCTGAATTGGGATAATACATTAAAACTGTGAGTTTTAAGCCCACTAGATAGTGGCAAAACTGTCTTTTCTAAAAGCCCACTTGAGGGTGGCAAAATCTGCATTTTAGCCTACTTACGAGTAGCAAACCATTTTCAAAACAAACATGCAATGTTTTGTTCCAATTTAGGCGATTTGGTCTATACTTGTTTGATGTGCGCATAACATAGTAATTCTAGGCTAATAACCGGAATAAGAACATGTAATGTTTTCAAAATCGGATATCACGGTTAGTAGAGGCCGGTCTTCGGACCGGGCGAGAGGGGGTGCTCATAGCTGACCTTCCCCGATCGTACCCAAGCTCCCGAGCCAAGATCACTTTGGTGATGACGGACACGTGGCCTTCGGCACCGAGTCAGGGTTTCCTAAATTTCTCCATTTTAAAATATTTAGGTGGCGACTTTGTAATCTGGCAAAGCAGTCCATGTTTGGCACTTCTTTTCAAAAATCAGTTTTTCTTCAAAACGATTTGCCAGAGTTGGACTCTTTGGTTCAAGATTAAGAACCGTGACATTTGAGTCCTTTGAACTGTAGTGACCCAATATCGAACCAGAACCGGAGGGAGGGGTCGCACCCTCCCCGGGTCGCACCCAATATCGAATCAAAACCCCCCTTCAAGAAATACGGCAGCTACACCATTCTCCGGCGCGTCCGGAAGCAACCCACAAACAGCCAGATACCCACCCAAAAATACCAGAACTTTCGCCCCACTTTATATGCCCCTATCCAAAGCCTTGGGGGTTTTGATAAAAAAAGGGCATCTGAAGCCCCTGGAGCCGCGGCCCCTACCAGAAAAACTCCCTCCTACCCATAACCCAGCCAAATATTGTTCATTCCACCAACAACACGGCCATGATACTGACCTGTGCTTCCGGTTGCGTCATGAGATTCAAGATCTCATCGACAACGGGGTGATTCTGCCTCCGGAGAAACCCAACGTTACTACAAACCCTCTCCCCGCACATAACCAAGCTCCACCGCCCAAAAGACTCAATTTCATCCATATCGGGGCCGTGTCCTACGACCCTAGTATCTATATCACACCTACCCACCTGCCTAAACCAGAGGTGTTCCTCCCCGATTGCACCGACTTGTGCATGATAGACATCTCCAAAGGCCAGCCCAAGCCAGTAGTGGTGACCGTCGAGAACAGGAGAGAGGAGATCCCAAAGGAAAAACAGGTTGTTGAGCCAGAGTCTGCAGAATCTGGGGGGCGTACTAAAAAAGCATATAGTCCGGGTGACTATATTTCGTCAATAGGCCAAGATAGGCCCGGAGTGGAATTGCCAATAGAGGCAGAGTTATGTGTGATTCAAGGAGAGAGTCTGGGACCGGGAACAGATGGTGTAACAGCTATGGGGGAGGACCTTGCCGATCTCCAGTTTTACAGTGACCAAGACCCAGTGGATGCGGCAGTCGCATGGTTCGATTATGAGGATTCAGCAGAAGTTACCGGGTGGTTGGACGATCAACCCGACGTGATAGGAGAGTTTCAGTCAGAACAGGGCCCAGCAGGGGCGAGAATATCAGTAACGGCCGGGAGGGTCAAAGAACAGAGTACATCGCCGGAGAGCGCCGGTGTTAAGAATTTCGCTCAAGATTGGAGTATTTTGAGTACAGGGATTCTTGAACAGTCAGTCATGTCGGAACAAGTAAGTTTTGAAGATTCCGAGAGAATCAGGAAGGCAAAGGCCCATGTGGGAGTTGAAACTGCTGTGTGCACAGGAACCGAGAACACTGCAGGTATGTGGATGGAAGGTGCTGCGAGCACAAGAACAGTCATACCAGAGCCGGACAGGTGTCTGTCGGCTGCTGATGGAATGTGGTGGGAGGATGAAGATTTATGCCTTGCCCATACAGACGAGGATTGGGGAAACAACCAACCCGATGACACTTGGTACCTTGGAGAGGTAGATCACATGACACGGAGTGGGCGGTATTTCAAACCTCCACACTTAGATCAGCCAGAGGCTTCTGGGAAGGATAGAGAGGCTGAAAAGCAAAAAGAAAAGCAACTTGAAGAGGAGGCTGTGCTCAAACAGCTTAAAAAGATACAAGCAGACATCTCTATATGGGGACTGCTCATGGCATCACGGGTGCATAGAGAGGCTGTCTTATCAGCCATGGACAAAGCAAAGCTTTCAATAGAAACCACGCCAGAGCAGCTGGTGGGATTGGTCTTTCCGGGGGGAGCCACCCCGATGTTGACCTTTTCCGACAAGGAATTGCCACCCGAGGGGGCAGACCATAACAAGCCCCTCTACATCTCTGTGGAGTGTAGGGATAAATGGATACCGGTGGTACTTGTTGATACCGGGGTCCGCCATCAACGTCTGCCCGGCAAGAACGGCATACGCAATTGGTTTGAAAACCGCAGATTTTGTACCAACAGCCCAGGTTATCCGGGCGTATGACAACACAAGTAGAGAAGTGATGGGAACCGTAAAAGTTCAGACAAAGGTCGGGCCAGGGCAGCATGAGATAGATTTCCATGTCTTAGAAGTGCTTGCGACTTTCAACTTGCTTTTGGGGCGGCCGTGGCTGCATCAGGTAAAGGCGGTATCATCTACTTTGCATCAAATGGTGAAATACCCCTATGGAAAGGGAGTAGCCATTGTCTTTGGAAACTCATCAATCCACCCACCATCGGAGGTATCCACGCCTGTTCTAGAAATCGAGCATGGCATGGAAGACGTGTTCATATCAGGGTTTACCCTAGCTGAGGCTCAGGTTGTACAAAACATCATGGCTGCTAACGAGGGGATCTATGTTAGTGCCCGAGCAGTGTATCTCATGAACAAGCTCCAACATATCCCCGCGATGGGATTAGGAAAGAGCGGCCGCAAAGGCGTTGCAGCATTGGCCAGAGTGCCACACAATCCCCACACCTTCGGCTTGGGTTATCTGCCCACTAAGGAAGATTGGGTGAGAAGAGGAAAAGAAATGGCTGGGAGAGCCAAAGCAAAACAAATGGGAAGACCTTTTGAGTTGATACATCGGCCCATCCGGGGTACCCTAAACGGACGCTTCGTCCGGGAGGGGGAGGACTTTCCGTTCTGTGGTTTTTCGGAGCCGTGGTTGAACGCAGAGAAGAAGCGCGTGCCGGTTTTGAAATCTTCTTTGACTTACAAACATCTGGGGATGATGTTGCTGAAGAGTAGACAGACCCAGCGGTTGAGGATGAGCATAGCAAAGAATTAGAGTCTGCGGACACAGAGTTCGAAATGGGGGTAGCACTGGCATGTCTACTTTCAGATCCTTTGATCGACCAGTTGTGCTTGGGGGATGACTCCTCGGTGTCCATGATCGGAGATGAAACGGCTACGGGCCTACCATCAGCTATTTTGGATGCATCCATCGCACCCTCCCTCACCTGGCAGTACGAAGAGGGATTTTTGTCAAGCAGCACCGGGTCAGGTAGTGAGCCGGAATCTGATTCCACCGAGTCTTGTGAGTCGGAATAAGGTTCCAGCTCAACTGAGTCTGAGTCCGGTATTCCTGGGAGTGATAACCCGGATGCCACAGTCCTGTCTAGGTTGTCTTTTTCTTTCTCTTTCGAGTCTGTTGTAACAGAAGAACTGGACGGTTTGGAAGTACTTAATGAGAATGAGGTGAATGTGGTTTCTGAGTACTTTTCTGTGCCTTTGATTTATTGCTTAAATCAGGACTTTCAAAATTTTGATGAAAACGACGAGGACGAAATTCCTCCGGTTTTGCAACGACTAATTGAACAAGAGCAAGAGAGGTTTGTTAAACCCTTAATGGATGAAATCACGACCGTGAACATTGGTACTGAGAAGGACCCGCGGCTGGTCCAGATCGGGTCCACGTTGTCTTCGGAGGAACGCGAGCGCTTAGTCGCTTTATTAAAAGATTTCAAAGATGTTTTCGCGTGGTCCTACGAAGACATGCCTGGAATCGATCCTGAGATTGTACAGCACCGGATCCCTCTTGACCCCGAGGCCCGACCTGTCAAACAGAAACTCAGAAGGATCCGCCCTGATTGGGCCATTAAGATCAAGGAAGAGGTCACCAAGCAGATTGACGCAGGCTTCCTGCTGGTATCCGAATACCCGACTTGGTGGGCCAACATTGTTCCAGTGCCGAAGAAGGATGGCAGAATCCGGGTATGTGTGGACTTCAGGGATTTGAACAGAGCGAGTCCGAAGGATGACTTTCCCTTGCCGCATATCGACGAGTTGGTAGATTTCACAGCGGGGCATGCTTTGCTCTCGTTCATGGATGGCTTTTCAGGCTATAATCAGATAGTAATGGCACCCGAAGACCGGGAGAAGACTGCTTTTACCACCCCGTGGGGTACATACTGCTACAGAGTGATGCCATTTGGGTTGAAAAATGCTGGGGCTACATATCAACGGGCTACAACCACAATACTACATGACATGATCCATAAAGAGGTTGAGGTGTACGTGGACGACGTGATTGTCAAGTCCAAAGAAAGAGAGGGCCACTACACCGCCTTGCAAAAGTTTTTCCAAAGGATCAGGGAATTTCGGCTGCGATTGAATCCTCAGAAGTGTACATTTGGTGTTACAGCGGGAAAAATGCTGGGATTTCTGATTACACAAAGGGGCATCGAAGTCGACCCTTCCAAAATCAAGGCCATCTTAGAAATGCCACCACCAATGACTGAAAAGGAGGTGCGAGGCTTTCTGGGTAAAGTGCAATTCATAAGGCGGTTTATCTCAAAGCTAACCTTAACTTGTGAACCACTTTTTGGTCTTCTGAAGAAAGGAAAGAAGTTCCATTGGGACTGCCGATGCCAAGCTGCATTTGAACAGATTAAAGAATATCTACAGAATCCGCCCGTGTTATCACCACCAAAGCCGGGAAAACTGTTGATACTGTACCTGTCAGTAACTGAAACTACAATGGGCTGCATGCTCGCACAAGAGTCCGAAGATAAAGTGGAAAGGGCCATCTACTATCTGAGCAAGAAGATGCTGGATTACGAGACCCGCTACACTCCACTGGAAAAGGCTTGTTTGGCCTTGGTATGGGCTACCAGGAAGCTGCGGCACTACCTGTTAGCTCACTCTGTAATGCTGGTTTCACGACTTGATCCCATCAAATATCTTTTCAAGAAACCAGCACTTATGGGTAGGCTAGCTCGTTGGCTGCTGTTGCTCTCCGAATTTGATCTCAAGTATGTCACGCGCAAGTCAGTAAAAGGGAGAGCGGTAGCGGAGTTCCTTGCCGACCACTCGGTTGAAGGGGATGAAGCGGTTGAGTACTTGTTCCCAGATGAAGCCATTTTGCACATCGAAGACGAAACTTGGACGATGTACTTCGACGGAGCGTCAAATCAGTATGGGTATGGGATAGGGGTGTTGCTGATAGCGCCCGACGATTCCCGTATTCCTTTAGCATTCAAGCTCCGGTTCAAAGTCTCGAACAATGAGGCAGAATATGAGGCATGTATCGCCGGTCTGGAAGCAGCCCTGGAACTAGGGGCAAGGCGGTTGGACGTCATTGGGGATTCAAACCTTGTTGTATCTCAAACAAAAGGAGATTGGAAAGTTAAGGAGGAAAAGATGATAATTTACCACCAGACCTTGGATTCGCTAATGCCTCGGTTTGAGAAGCTAAGTTTCACTCACCTAGTAAGAGAGAACAACAGGTTTGCAGATTCGCTAGCAACTCTATCTTCCATGATAGACATCCCATCTGGAGTCCGGATGTGCCCAGTCATTATTGACCAAAAATTTGCACCTTCCTACGAGTCAATCTCTGCCATAGATGAGGTGCAGGATAACAACCCTTGGTATTACGACATATGGAACTTCTTGGAGAATGAGGCGTATCCACCAGGGGCAAATGCCAAAGATAAAAGGGCAATTAGGAGAATGGCTGTTCAGTTTATTATCTGCGGGGGTAAATTGTACAAGAGAGGTCATCTGGGAATGCACAAGCTGTGTGTGGAAGCCGAAGAGTCGAAGCGCCTGATGGAGGCCATCCATGGAGGAGAATGTGGGGCACATATGAATGGGGTAATGCTGGCACGGAAGATCCTCAGACAAGGCTACTACTGGTCTACCATAGAGGAAGATTGTATTGGTTTTGTTCGGCGATGCCACAAATGCCAGATTCACGTAAATCGCATGAACATCCCGCCGTCGAAGCTGTACAACATGACGTCGCCATGGCCATTTTCAGTTTGGGGGATTGATGTGATTGGAGCTGTTACTCCGAAGGGGTCGAATGGGCATGAGTTTATCTTGGTAGCAATAGATTACTTTACTAAGTGGGTCGAGGCCCAATCTTATGCTGTGTTGAAGGCTTCGCATGTCGCAAAGTTCATCAGAAACAACATAATCTGCCGTTATGGGGTCCCAAACGAGATTGTTTCAGACAATGGTTCTCACTTCAAGAAGGAGGTGATTGATTTGTTGGAGAAATACAACGTGGCTTTTCATAAGTCGTCCACATATCGGCCGCAGACCAACGGAGTAGTTGAGGCCGCCAACAAGAACATCAAACATATACTACAGAAGATGGTGGAAACCTACCGGGACTGGCCGGATAAGCTGCCGTTTGCTCTGTGGGGCTACCGGACTTCAATCAGAACTTCTACCGGGGCGACTCCGTATTCCTTAGTCTATGGGATGGAGGCCGTTCTACCAATCGAGATTGAGGTTCCATCTTTACGAGTATTGGTTGAGTGTCAAATAGCTGAGGCAGATTGGCAGCAGAGTAGATTCGAGGAACTCATGCTCTTTGATGAAAGGAGGCTGAAAGCACTGTACCATGTCTAAGGATATCAACGCAGAATCGCCCGGGCTTTTAACAAGAAGGTTAAGTCCAGGAATTTGAAGGAAGGAGATTTGGTGCTCAAGGACAACCGAGCTCCCATCCATGACCCAAGGGGCAAGTTCAGACCCAATTGGACTGGTCCCTATATCATCAAGTCTATCTGGTCAGGTGGAGCTGTGGTTCTGATGGACCTAGATGGCCTAGAGTTCTCCCAACCGATCAACATGGACAAGTTGAAGAAATATTACCCTTGAGTGGCTCGCTAGGCCGAAAACCCGAAAGGGCGACCTAGGCAAGATTCAGAGCACAAAAAATTAGAAAATATAAAAACTGAGCTCGCAAGGTTGAAAACCCGCAAAGGGCGGCCTTGGCAAAAGTTAGAGCGCAAAAGGAGAGTGAAAATACTCGAGCGAACCCAAGCCTGAACTACGTAAGGCTTGATTCCCATCTTTGGGATACGTAGGCAGCTTCGTCTTGAAGTTCAGCCATAAAATTTTCCCCGATCAACTTTGTCCATTTGATCATCTCGGTCATCTTTGTCCATCAGCATTTATCGCAATCTCCGGTATAGTGCTATTCAAATTAGGGGCAACTTTCCGTTGCCGTATAGTGCCGCGGTACCATTCAAACAAGGGACAACTTTCCAGTTGCTAGGATCCGGGGTTGTGCATCTCAGTGACAAATTTCAGGCATGTCCAGTTCTGATCCATATCGAAAATAGTTTTGAAAAGTTTTTATGAAGATGACTTTGTTCAAATAAATCTTTTTACAACTAAGACCATTTCTGGACCAAAACGGGAAATTTTCAGTACCACAACCTTCAATGTCATTGATTTCAAACAGAGTTCTCTTGCTCTTGCATACAATTGAAATTGCTTTTTATTACACTCATAAAGAAAACTTGAAAGTACTAATAAAGCAATAAATCCAGGGCATAGTCGAGTCAGGTGTCCCTGCGCCCTCTCCCAGAGCTAGTCGAAGCCTCTGACGCCAAGTTGGGCCCAATCTGTGCCTCCTCGTTAAGCCAATCCCAGCACTCATCAGACAAAGTACAACTGAAGGTGAGCGCAGGGGCCAGGAGCTCTCTCGTCCTCCACGCCGCGGCCTGCCGAACAAGATGTGTGCCTCGGGCCGGGAATGTAGCCGGATACTCTATCCCCTCCGGTGGACAGGTCTGATCATGGCCAAACTGGCGCTGGAACCGGAATGGGAAATAGAATACACAGTGAGTCAAGCCAATCAGTCGAATCCCGGTCTGCTGAGACATACTGTAGCTCATTGCTGGAAGATTGAGCCAAGGGCATCGCCAAGCAATGCGGTCTGCGGACAAGCAGCACATCCAGTCAAACCACCAACCCTCATCAAGGGTGTCAAGTAGGCGTTGCCTGAAGAAGTAACCACGAGCCGAGTAAATTGGGCAAGAGTCCACAACCTGCAGTTTATCCATCAACCATACCTGGGGAGGGATTGGAAGATGAGAGAATAAAGAATAGAGAGATGTACGATGAGAGAAAAAGTGAGCAAAAAGGGGTTTTGTGAGAAAAACCGAGCTTGAGAGCCGAGTGATGTGAGCAAGTATATATGTGAGATTGGGTGGGAAACGTTACCTGCAGTAGTAATGGACTCCCCGCAAATCTGGTGGTCTCACGGCGATAAAAGGCGTCTAAACCCAGCAACGTCTCAGCCAGGATCATGGCAATGCAACTCTTGCCCTCCTTCAACCCTTGAGCAACCTCAATCAATCGGACGTTAGAACCTCCAGAGCCTGAGGCAAACAGATAATGGGATAACATGCACAAGCAGAGGGCATACCGTCGAAAGCCCTGCCAATGATGGTCGTGTCGGTCGCCGGCATCCGAAAATCGATAGACTAAGCTCGGAATATCCAGCATTCCGTCGCAAATCAGAGACTGAGCGTCGTACATAGTAAGCCCACACATCCGCCCCAAGGCTTGGGCATGGCCAAAATTGAGTTGAGGTAAGATTTCCTCGTCACGTCCGGACTCCATTAAGACTTGGAAATCTTCAAAAGTGGGGCACACCTCCTGCCCGCTGAAGCTAAAAACATGTGTTACCGGGTTCCAAAACCTTGCCGCGGCATGGAGGAACGGAAAATGTAGCGGGGTATGGCGCAGAGTGAATAGTGCGTTTATGCCAAAAGCCCGGAAATTCAGTTTTTCCGAGCCATCCAAGTTGTTAATCCAAGTTGCGAGATTTTGGGCAAGGAATTCTTCCATTGGGAGCAAATCAGTGTGGAAATGAGGGAAACCACGAAGCTGAGACCCTTTTGAAGAAGATAAGGTTGAGTGAAGGACAGATGTCAGCATTCTGCTGGTGCTGACAACTTAGTGCCGACCGGCCAAGTACAATGCCGACCGGCCATAAGTTTTGGCCGGTGAATCAATTTCTCGGCCGATGGCCATTACCCATGGCCGATGGCATTCCTATGGGGCCGGTGGTTCTCCCCCTTGTCCCCTAAGCTGTATACGCTAAGAAGTTGGGGAACCCCACCATTTCCAATACCTTCCAGTGATCAATTTTTACAAGGGCGCGCCCATTTGCTTATCGAGTTGTTGTATATTTGCTTATCGAGTTGTATTTCACTCTCCTTAAGTCTTTGTGTTGATTATCGAGTTGTACTCGCACCAGCTTGGTCATAAAGAGTCCCTTTGTTTTGCTTATCGAGTTGTAATTGGTTCACTACCTGATTATTACGATGCGATGCTTCGTTTTCAAAACATAGTGTTCATTTCAGTCACATTGATTGTGCGATGCCTTGCGATGCGATGCATAGGATGTACAATTGAAACACCTTTTGAACGAATAGCTGTTTCATTTTCGTCATGAATTTCTAAAAAAGAAGAAAAATATGCGATTTCAAAAAAAATAGAACCTGCTTGAGGCAGTGCAATGTGCTCAAACTCCTAATCGAAAAGGAAAGTAAAGCAGGAAAATAACAGGGTAACAGGGTACCAGAATGGATACCAGTAACCTCCCCTTTCGGTCGTTGTACCTTCCGCGCCCTTATTCGGGTCAATTGTGTGGTTCGGCATCTTCATTACTCAAGGCAGTACAAGAAACTACACTTTCAGAATGCAAGCGGACCTTCGAGTTGACCTCAGGCCATGACTTTTGTGAGCGATGCTCGGTACATGTGAAGGACGCTCCTTCCCGTATCCTTTTATATCTTGTGAATTCCATGAATCATTTCAAACATACTGTGTTGCAGTACGTCGCACTTCAGCATCATGTTCTACCATGTTCAAATTCAATTACCTTTTATACACATTGCATTGCATGCGTGCATTGCTTTACTTACATGTGTTCAATTACTTTCTATACACATTGCGTTGCACGTGTGGATTGCTTTACTGATATGTGTTCAAGTTCCTTTTTATACACATTGCATTGCATGCGTGCTCTGCTTTACTCACATGTGTTCAATTACCTTTTATACACATTGCATTGCATGCGTGCATTGCTTTACTTACATGTGTTCAATTACTTTCTATACACATTGCATTGCACGTGTGCATTGCTTTACTGATATGTGTTCAAGTTCCTTTTTTATACACATTATACTATACACATTGCTTGCATGCGTGCATTGCTTTACTTACATGTGTTCAATTACCTTTTATACTATACACATTGCATTGCACGTGCGCATTGCTTTACTGATATGTGTTCAAGTTCCTTTTTATACACATTGTGTGCACGTGTGCATTACTTTACTTATATGTGTTCAAGTTCCTCTATATACACATTGCGTGCATGCGTGCATTGCTTTACTCACATGTGTTCAAACCTACTACCTTGCTATACACATTGCTTGCATGCATGCATTGCTTTACTCACATGTGTTCAATTCCACCATTTTCCTATGCACATTGCACGCATTGTCACGCACTTACGATTGCATTAGTCATGCATGTTGCTAATAATATTGTACCTGTTAAGTTTGCTTTCTTTGCAGGCATGATATTGTATGTACGGTTCATTTGAGGCCGGTGAAACCGGACGAGCCGCACAAGTATTGTATCCTCTGAGTGAGACGTATTGAGAATTGCATAATTCTCTTACATCTTTTCTGCATTGTAGTGTAATCTGGTGTATGCTAGCTTATAACTATTGCATGTGTGCTTCGTTACAGCTTCCTTTGCATGATCATAAGTTATGCCCGGCTTCTTGCATCTTCAGTTGCATTTTGCCCCTGCCTTCGGGCACATACCTTGTTTGTCTTGCATGTTTGTCTAAGTCTTCGGCCTTGTCAAAAATGGGTCGTCTCTGTGCTTTGACATTCACTCCCGTCATTGTTATGGCTTTCGAGTTCTGTCAAAGAGGGGCAACTATAGACACCCCATTTTTGACCGTCCTCAAGATATGGACGTCACCGTTTGAACGCTCGGTGATTATCCATATTTGTGTTCGTTTTGAGTTCCCGGAGGTCTCGGCTGCGCGTCGCGCCTCAGGACCTCTCAACCGACTTGTTCTGTGCTTGGTTTTACACCAAGACTTGTGTGTTTTTGCATTTGAGGGTAGGGAGAGGCTTGTTAGCCACCCCTGAAGCCCACCGGCTGCCTCCACACCACACCGGCACTCCATTTCGGCCATCAGCACTTTTTTCTCAAACACTTTGGCCAATCGGCACTGTATGTTGCCGACCGGCACTTTTTTGTGCCGGTGACTGTTTTGGCCGGTCGGCATGCACCCTTTGAACCCCTGGGACATGGTGCATGCCAGCTGGAATGCACCATCACACTCCCCCGTGCACAGGTGTGACCATTTTGTACCCTTTGCACCCCTGAACCCCCTAAGCTTCTAGAAGCTTGACCCTTTGGCCAAAGCTTCTTGGAGAAGCTTGGCCAGCTGTCTTGGCTTCTCCAAGAAGCCAAGACCCCTTTGCACCTCTTGACTCTTTTCCTTTGCTTAGCCACTAAGCTTCTTGGCCTATATAAGCACCATTCCTCTCCCTTTGAGAGAGGTTAGCCATTTCCAACACAAAGACCAGAGCTTATATCTATACATCTCTGATATATATCTATCTATATCTATATCTTCCCTTCCCTCATCCATTGTGTGTGTTTCTTGGCCTAAATAGTGTGTTTTACCTTACTTTTGCACCATTACACACACTATTACACCTAGCTCCGAGATTGAGGGACTTGGAGGGTTGTTTGTTGTGATTTTGGACTGATTTTGATCACTAGAGGAGGGCTGCTCCACCTGTTCTTCAAAGGATCTTCAAGGGTGAGCTTGTTACTTTAGTTTCCCCATTCTTGCAACTAGTTTCTACCCCTCTAACTTTGTGTTTTGAGCTTTGTCTATAACATAAAAAAATCTTGTTTTTACTTGCTCAAGAACATTCATTAAGGTCACTTTTTGGTTTGAGTGAAAACTCACCTTCTTAGGCCTTGTTTTGGTCCTTTTAGTGTCTTTTCTTGAAGCTTTGCTTACTTGGTATTTTTGGTCTTCTCACCACTGAAAACCATTGGGTTTTCAGTGGTGAGAAAGGTATTTTCTAGTCATGAATAGGGGAGGGACACCCCTCTCCCCTTTGTCCCTCTTTGGTCTTTACTTTGGCTCACATGGTAGCATGCATTTTTAGTCTTATATGCCTTCATTTCAGAGCTTATTTGGGTGTTTGGGATCATATGTCATCTCTGTTTTTGGTTGGTTTTGTGGTCCTTAGCATGCTTCTTATACTTGCTTTGTAATGCCCTAGTTTGCCTAGAAATGAGCCATGAGTTTAGGCCATGTTTCTTGCATGTATGAGCCTCACTCCATGAAGATACTAGCATCATTTTGCCATGTCTAGGGGCTGTGAGCCACTGCTTTTGTCATCTTTGGCATGCTTGACATGTTTGTTTTGCATGATGGCTTGTTAGCCTTGAGCATATGATTCATGAACATGCATTGGTTAGGCCATTTTAGTGATTTGGAATCATCTAATATGCTATTTCAGTCCTTATGCCATGCTTATATGCCTCCATGTATCACCTCTTCCATGTCTTGGAATGTTGGTCTCTTATGCTTTAAAAAGGGTGTTGTGCATGCTTGTATGTTTAGAGCTTTTGGGATGCCATGTGTGTGAGTTTTGGGTGTATTTTTGCATGCTAAGTATCTGTTTTTGGTTGTCCAATATATGCCATGAGTGGCCATGTTAATGGTAGTAAGGAGTGCTCCTTTTGTGCCTCAACCTTAGGCCCTTTGACTTGCATGTTTGCATGAGTATTGGTCACCATTTTGGGCATGTTTTGCCACTGTTTTGGGTTGGTTTGAGGGCTGCCCCCATTGTGGTCTAGTCCACCATCACATGCTTGCCTCTTGTCTATTGCTTAATTGATTCATTAAGTGTTGTAGTAAGTTGGTCTTATTGCTTGATTGGTCCCTATTTGCATGACATTCGCATCTTGTATGCTCTAGCATTTTGCATGCTTGACATGGTAGTTGCATGACATTTGGTGTGCTTGCATCCTAATTCCCATGTTGCATCATTTGAGCTATGTTGCATACATTTCA
Organism: Camellia granthamiana; assembly: GCA_036172215.1. Lineage (NCBI taxonomy): Eukaryota > Viridiplantae > Streptophyta > Magnoliopsida > Ericales > Theaceae > Camellia > Camellia granthamiana. The sequence goes on from JAXFYN010000468.1 coordinate 139,217, forward strand.
TGGCTTGGTTTGGGGTTGTCAAGCCAAGCATAAGGGTTGAGGGAAGTTCACACTACAAGTGGTGCAACTTGTTTCAACTCTTGGTCACCAAGGCCCTTGACCAACACATGATAAGGTCTTGGATTTCATTTGTGTGTCGCATGCATTTTGACATTGAATTGCAATCTTGGTTCTTTAGGCTATCATGCACCTAGGTGCATAATTGATGGCCCAAGAACCAAGGGTCATGCTTCCTTGAGTCCCATACATGATAGGGAGCATTGACCATGCTTACATTTGCTCTAAAATCCATATCATGCACTGTCTGCCTGCTGTTGCTGTCAAACTGTCCTCTGCAGGAACTTTCTGCCGACCGGCATTGTGGAGTGCCGACCGGCACTGTATGGATGGCCGGTAACCCCATTTACAGCCGATGGACTTTTCCCATGGCCGGTGGACATTTCATCCAGCCGATGATGATCAGCAGCACGCAAGAAAGGTATTCTGAGACTTTGGCGATTTTTGGAGAGACAGGGCAGTAAAAACAGAGGCAGCAGTGTTATGGTGCGGGTTTCCGGGCGAGTCGGATTCGAGCATGCATCATTCGCGCATACCGAGGCAGGGCTGCGGCCTTTTCTATGCTGCATTTAATTTATTAATTAAATTAGAAATTTTGTAATAATTTATTTTGTATTCGGACTGTATTATTTTGGGACTGTATATTCTTTCGGACCCTCTGCGCGAGGGCAAAATTGTAATAAGTGTGGGTGAGTGTGATGTATGTCTTCCAACCCCCACTTCTTTCTTCCCTTTTATTTACCTGCTTATGATGGTAGATTAGGGCATATTTAAATTAGCATAACAGTATGATAGCATGCGTGCATCCATACATTTGTTATACATGCATTGGGCTCGGCACATCATACAAACTGCATTGTATTTCAATTCCAAATTGAATACGTGTTATTTGTAGCATTCCATATGCCATGTTTAGGATAGCCGAGCCTGTCTAGATTACGTTCTTTGCATGTGTTGCATTAGCCACTTAGCATGAACTAGGATCATGCATATGATTACTAACTAGTTTCTGTTTTGGCTTGGAGTACTAGGTGAGCTTTTATGCTTTAGCATATCGCATGCGTGTGAATGTTGCCATAATAGCATGATTACCATGAGGCTAGCTGCTTATGTGATATAACTGCTTGAATGCCTGTGGATGGAGGTCAAATTGCCTGAATTGGGATAATACATTAAAACTGTGAGTTTTAAGCCCACTAGATAGTGGCAAAACTGTCTTTTCTAAAAGCCCACTTGAGGGTGGCAAAATCTGCATTTTAGCCTACTTACGAGTAGCAAACCATTTTCAAAATAAACATGCAATGTTTTGTTCCAATTTAGGCGATTTGGTCTATACTTGTTTGATGTGCGCATAACATAGTAATTCTAGGCTAATAACCGGAATAAGAACATGTAATGTTTTCAAAATCGGATATCACGGTTAGTAGAGGCCGGTCTTCGGACCGGGCGAGAGGGGGTGCTCATAGCTGACCTTCCCCGATCGTACCCAAGCTCCCGAGCCAAGATCACTTTGGTGATGACGGACACGTGGTCTTCGGCACCGAGTCAGGGTTTCCTAAATTTCCCCATTTTAAAATATTTAGGTGGCGACTCTGTAATCTGGCAAAGCAGTCCATGTTTGGCACTTCTTTTCAAAAATCAGTTTTTCTTCAAAACGATTTGCCAGAGTTGGACTCTTTGGTTCAAGATTAAGAACCGTGACATTTGAGTCCTTTGAACTGTAGTGACCCAATATCGAACCAGAACCGGGGGGGGGGGGGGTCGCACCCTCCTCGGGATGCGTTCGGGGACGTCTACAACTTTTGATAGTAAATTTATGTTTTTAACTTCATGGATGTGTTTATTATCACTTGTTCATGTCTTGGTATGTTATTACATGTGTTATGGTTATGTTCCTTATCTTCTTCATTTGGTGATGCTCATGTTTATGTAGATATTACTATCTTGTTAAGTTGTTCTAACTTAATTTAAGACATCTAACTTAACGGAAACCTTAATTGGGGTGGTTTTGGGTTTTGATCACTTGAATAATAAAGAGATGATAATCTGTTATGTATGGATTGATGGGATATGCTCCTTAATTAAATGTTAAGTCTTGCGCAAGCAGTTATCGCATAAACCCTAGAATGGAATGGATGTATTCAGACTCTGTGTAATGATTTGATTTGGTAAGATAAGGTTGGGTCCAGATGGGACATTCAGGAGGATAAAACATTTTTGGAAGGATAAGGTTGGATTCAGGATGATAAAACTTTTTTCTTTTTGCCGCCCCTTTTGAGGTCCACTGATGGTGCTGCGTGGTATGTAACCATTGCAAGCATCCTTGATAAGTTCTACAAAGTAGCAAAAGGGGGAGTTCCGAATAGTCCAGTGTCCAATTCTTGCGGCTGGGAGCATGAAATCTCTTTGGAGGATTTCTAGATTACTAACATCTAGCCTTGTAATCCTTTGTTATTGAATGATTATCATGCTTCATTACTTGCTTGTTATAATTGTGATTGTGTATTGGATTGGAAAAAAAGTATGGGGTGTGTGTGCATTTACTGGGCATTCAAAGCTCATGGTGTTTCATGCTAAGTATTGAAGACTATTAAATCGGTCAAAAGTGAAGTTATCACTCGAGCGTAAGTTGAAGGCATCCAGTACTTTTACTGACATTGGGGGTTGGCTTGAGCAACCAAAAGACCACTCAATTCACCACCCTTTATTTTTAGTCTTGGCTCGAGCGACCAAGAAGTTGGCTCGAGCGTAAAATGAGAGCATCCAGTACTTTTGCAGACTGAAGGGTTTGCTTGAGCGATCAATGTTGCTCTCAAGCGAAGTGCCCTGTTTCAGGAAACTTTGACAAGTTATTTTATGTTTCGATTTCTGTTCTTTTGCATTTCTGAGCATTCTTAGGCATGAGTTGAGCACTCTAAATGAGTTAGAAAGAAGCCTAAGAAAGATAAACGAATTTGAGAACAGATTGAATTGTATTGTGATCCAATTTTTGTATGTGTTACGAATTATGTAAGGTCAACTCCGAGGACGAATCAGCCAACTGAACAATGTGAGTAATATCTTAGTAAAAATTATTTATTTATACTTTATTTTCTAATTGTCCTTATATGGCAAGTTTTTTTAATCAATGATTTGATATATGTGAATGAGTTACCATCTCCCTAATGACATGCTATCTGTACAAGTAAATGATATGACATGACTGTAATAAATGGACCCAAGGTCATTTTATATAATTGAATAGTGGACCTAAGGTCATTCTGTACTACTAAATTATGGAGCGAGGTTGCTTAATATATCTAACAATACATCTGAATTGGACCTAAGGCCGTTTTGTACATCTTATCAAATAAACCTAAAGGTCATTCTGAATCTCTAATAAGACTGATTAACTGATATGATATGATTGAATCTCTGACAAGTCTAAATGACTGATATGCAATTGCAATAATTGAATGGCCATTATGCTACTGGAAATGATTGGACCCAAGGTCGTTCTGATAAGAGATGAATGTATCTGATCAGTGAGTCTGTTGACTATTGGACCTAAGGTCCTTCTATATACTATTGGGCCCAAGGTCGTTCTATTGAATAATAATTGAACTCGTACCGTATATTCTGCTATCTGTTGGACCTAAGGTCGTTTCGTTGCATGTTGGACCCAAGGTCGTTCCGAAGTAAAATACTTACTGATTTGATTAGTTGTATTTATCTGTTAAGAAGGGCTCATTCACCCAACCCCTTTACTTTGGTATTATTCACTAGGCATTAGCTCACTCTTTATTTATATGTATGTAGGTGAGCAGTGGGACGTTTAATCTCAGCCCTAGTGAACCCGATAAGGATACCAGATACCGTGGAGTCTGCTATGAACACCTCACATGTGAGGCTTTGTTTATGATCTTTCTTTCTGTTTACTTTTGTGGTCCCGTAGGACCAGTCCGGTATCTAAACATATGACTTAATTTCTATTAAGATTGTTTTGAATGATCTTGGATAAATGTATCTCTATGTTGACTGTATGGTGTGAGTTATTAATATAATGTGAAGAGTTTTTGTTATGCCATATACGCACAGCTCATTAGACAAACTTTCTAATTCTGCTTTCGCTTTTAGCCCCCTATTTAATAGTAAATATGACTGCCTTCTGACTGAGGTCGCAGGTGATCTCACGATTACTGGCTGGTTATGATCCTAACCTCTAGGGGCGGGTCTGGATCGTGACATATAGTCTACTCTTACATGGAGTAATTGCAAGAGTTATGGATAATAATCTTGCTTAAGGCTTGAATGTAGTGTAATTCTAGCTTAATCTTCTAAATTATCTTCAAATCCCACCAATTCCTCTTCATTTCTGTAGACGTGCCCGAACGTCTCGGCTCCGCGTGCGAGATTGGCGCGAAATCCATTTTGTTCATTTGACTACTACAGTTCGAACTCAAATGTCACGGTTCTGAATCTAATCCCGCAAAGTGCAATGCGAGACCGATAAATCACCAAAGAGTCCAAATTTGGCAAATCGTTTTGGAAAACTGATTTTTGTTAAAGAAGTGCCAAACATGGACTGCTTTGCCAAATACAGAATCGCCACCTAAATGTTTTGTTTTGGGAAATTTAGGAAACCCTGACTCGTGCCTAAGGCCACGTGTCCGTCATCACCAAAGTTGCCTTGGCTTGGGAACTTGGGTACAAGAGGGGAAGGTCATGCAATGAGCACCCCCACTCGCCCGATCAAAGATCGGCCTTTACTAACATGATATTTTGTTTTTGAAAATGCATGCATTCTTATTCCGGTTATTAGCCTAGAATTACTATGTGATGCGCACAACACACAAGTATAGACTAGATTGCCTAAGTTGGAACAAAACAACTCATATTTGTTTGAAAATGGTTTGAAGTTGCTACCCGCAGATAGGCTAAGACGTGGATTTGCCACCCTCAAGTGGGCTTAAGAAAACATGATTTTGCCACCCTCAAGTGGGCTTAAAACTCGCATTTTGATGAATTGTTCTAATTCAAGCAATCCAACCTTCACCCACAGGCATTCAGGCAGTTAAACACTAAAGCAGTTAGCCTCATGGCAAGCATGCTGTCATGTTAACAGTCACACTCATGCAAGATGCTAAAGCATAAACACTTACAGTGTACTCCGAGCTAAAACTGAGAACTAGTTAGAAATCATGCATGATCCTAGTTCATGTTAAGATGGCTAATGCAACACATGCAAAAATACAACTAAGAAATAGGCCTAAGATGGCATATGAGATGCAACTTGATAACATGCTGTTGAACACGTATTCAAGTAAATGTATTGAAATACAATGCAGTTAGTATGATGCGCCGAGCCCGGTGCATGCAATACAGATGAATGATGCAAACATGCATAGCATAAGGATGCTAATTAAAATATGACCTAGAACTAACCATCGTAAGCGGTTAAGTAAAAGGGAGAAAGACGTGGGGTTGGAAGACATTCACACACTCACGCACACTTATTACAAAATTCGCCCTCTCGACTAAGGGTCCGCATAAATAATACAAATCAACTAATTAATTAACTACCCTAGCTAATTAATTATTACAAAACTCTTAACTAATTAAGCAAATTAATTAAGTTACAAAACAGACTAAGTATGAAACCAAATAGGCTGCCACAGCTCTGCCTCGGAATGATTGAATGATGCATGCCTGATCGCCTCGCTCGAAAACCCGTTGCCATGCCTCAAGTTGCCTCTGTTTGCACTGTTTTACACCTCTGAAAACTGTGAAAACCTCTGTGATGCTTCTGAACCTGCTGAGTGGTCATCGGCCAAAAGATATGGCCATCGGCCAATTTTTATGCTATCGGCCAACAATTGTTAGCCGATCGGCACTCCAGATAGCCGATCGGCCATCTTTTCCTGCAAATTGCTCCTTTTGCTGCAGCAAAGGACAAACAAGGGCATGGCAATACATTTGCAAGAAAAATGTTATGCACCTACACCCCTTATCATGTTTGAGACTCAAAGGAGTGTAGTGTTCGACCCTCGAACCATCAATCACGCATTTTGATGCATGATGGCTAAAGAGGCCGAATTGCACAAATCAATATAGAATGAATGCACAAAAACACATTAATGCCTCACACTCTATCATGTTGGATCAAGAGTGTCGGCGACCGAGGATTGAGGCACGTTTCGTCACTTCAAGTACGAAACGTCCCTCGGTTCTCGTGTTTGGTTTGACACCCCAAACCAAACACAATGCAATGCATGCAACATGCAAAAGCTATGCAATGCAACATACGCATGCCAAATACAATATGACTCAAATATGCACACAAGGCTAAGGTAACAAACATGCCAAATGCAATGCGACCTAAACAAGCATGTGATAAAATGCAAGCTAGCAAGCATGCAAAATGCATCCTAAACATACAAATATGCAATGTAATAGGCATGCAACAACAATACCAACAATAAGCATGCAACAGCATACAAACCGCATGATCCATGGACTTATACTGAAAATGGATAGACCTCAGCCATAGCAAAACAGTGGCCAAAATGCTAAGAAATGATGGAATAAAACGCAAAACAAGCATGCATGCCAATTGGCCTATCACTCAGGCATAAGGACACAATTCTCAATCATGAGCCAGAAGTGACAAACATGATAATGTGGCAATGCAATAAGCTCTGAAATCATGTGAGGAATGATGCCAAATCATGCACACAAGTCAAGCATAGCATGCAAGAAAGCTCAATGCTTGAAGCTAGTAAAAGGAATTACACCAAGGCTATACAAAGCAAGCCCCAAAGGGCCAAGGGCAACCAAAACAGTCCCAAGGCAGGTCAATACAAGACCAAAATCATGCTCGAACCTAGCCAACACAAGCTAGAACAAAAGACCGAAAGCATGAAGCATGCAAGGCAAACAAAGAGGTGTTACATTACACCTATTACAACCAAACATGGCATGTCTTAACCAATGAAAAACAGAGTTATGGCATGTCAAAATAAGCCCAAAAACCCACTGAGATGGCATCCTAAAGACCTAAGCATGGAGACATGCACAATGATCCATTCATGAGGCATAAAACACCAACTCTTCAAAGCATTGAAAGAATGACAAGTGCAAGTGTATGGCTACACTACATGGACTGAAATCACATATGAAATGATGCCAAATCATGAAAATGGTCCAAATAATGCATGCTAATGAATTGGACACTCAAAGCTAACAAGCTAGAATGCATTGTAGCTATACAAAGCATGGCATATATGATCAAAACAACACAAATCAGAGCTTAAGTATGGTAAAACAAGACTAAAAGCTTCATGGAGTTGAGCCAAGACATGCAAGAATGATAGTCTAAATGCATGATGCATGTTAAGGCAAATGAGAGGATTACACTACAAGTGCATGATGCAAGTAAGAGGCTATCAAACCAACTTAAAACAGAGGTAAAGCATGGAAAAATAACATCAAATACTTACTGAAATGGAGCCAAAACATGCTAAGCAAACATGTTACTATTGTGAGCCATTAACACTAGCAAACAAGACACAAGGAGTGGGGGGTGTCCCTCTCCTATTCAAGACTCCAAAACCACTTCTCCACCACTGAAAATCCTCTGGATTTTAGTGGTGAGAAGGTCAAAACAAGATGGTTCCAAAGCTCAAAATGGAAGGCACAAAACGAGGCCAAACAAGGCCTAAGAGGGGGTAGACTACCTCCAACCAAAAAGTGACCTTAAAAAAACTTCACAAGCATGCAAAAACAGAACTTTTTACAGTTTAGAGTTAAGCTTAAAACAATATGCAAGTAGGTCTAAAAGCTTAAGCAAGAATGGGGGATTAAAAGGTAGTTTACTCACCCTTGAAGAACACCTTCAAGAACACTACTCCAGCACCTTTTCTGAGCTTAAACCACTCAAAGAACCCTAAAACCAACTCCTAAGGACCTCAATAACCAAAGGATGGTGTATTGCTAGGTGTTTGTGTGCAATAGTATGAAGAAATCACACTTTTGAGCACAAACAAAGGTAAAACAAGAGAGAGAGGTCAAATATAGAGAGAGAGAGAGAGATATAGAACTTCTATATGCAATTTTCAGAACCTTTGGAAAGGGAGGGGAGGCTCCCTTCTTATAGAATTTCAATTCTCAAGCTTGTTGAACAAGCTTGAGTCTTGAAACAAATCCCTCCATACACGTGTATGGAGGATGAGAATTGTGCATACCAGCTGTCACAGCTAGCACAAAATATCTGCAAAAAGTAGATGGAAAGGTCTCGGCTCAAAAATATGGTCGACTGACCAAAAAGAGTGCCGACCGGCCACCACTTTTGGCCGATGGAAAGGAAACAAGGCCGATGGCATCATGCCTTAGCCGATAGGTTGAGGGGATGGCCAACAAGCCACCCTCTTCCCTCAGAAGCAAAACCACAAGTCCTTGGTCCACAACCAAGCACAAAACAGACAAGTTAAGAGATCCTAAGGCAAGGCGTGCAACCAAGACCTTCGAGAACTCAAAACAAACACGAGCATGGATGATCACCGAGTGTTCAAACGATGACGTCCAAGTCTTGAGGACGGTCAAAAATGGGGTGTCTACAATTTCCTTTTGCTTTCCTCTTCTAGTTGACTCGAGTTTCTCTCTCTCTCTCTCTCTCTCTCTCTCTCTACATGTCTATGATCAAGGAAGATGAGTGTGGATGTAATAGAAGATTCTTGAGTTATATAAGCCTTATATAGGCTTGGCTATGTTAATATAATTAAGCTTGATTAGGCCTAGTTTATTCTAATTATTTGATTCCGAATTGAATTTTAATTAAACTTACCATAATATTCCAAAAATTCTAATTTACATGTTGGCCTAGTCAATTTCATGTCTGGTGGCTGATAAGGCCTTCAATTCACAAATTCAAACAGAATTACAGATAGATATTCCTATAGCAAACATATATAAACACAAATAACACATGACACATGACACATGCATTCAACTTAGGATTTCATCTTAATTAGTTGTTAAGCATTCTAAATCAAGGATTATAGGCTAATCATAGGTCAGGGTTGTTACATTTTGCTTGCATACTTTTTTACTCAAGCTTGTCATTTTGCATATGGATTACATTAAGATTCTAAATTTGAGTACATAAATACTTCTTGCCATTATATTACAATTTTTTTAGGGTGAGGAAAACAGTGGAGGTGAACATAGAGTGCACGAAGGTGGTGAACATATGATGCACTCACAAGAAAATATTTGGGTAAATTTTGTATGGCGTTATTAATTTAGTCATTTGCATTTTTTCCGTGCTTGTGCTTTTGTTTGCTTACTTGCTTTTCTACTCACGAGATTTTGTCCATTTTTCATATACATCTCACATCGTCTACTAAATTTGAGTAAACAAATATAACTTGATATTGTATTATAATTTTTTTACAGTGATGAAAACAATGAAGACAATGAAGATATTTGGGTAAATTTTATATGGCATTAATGAAACCTTAATTTTGTCTTCAATTCATTAGCTTATTTTATGTATTGCTTTCATAATAGTTGCATGATGCAAATGAAATTGGAAATGGTAGATCCTTGGACAATGCCAAATGCAAATTGTTGAATTGGGATGGAACAAAGGTGGTGGTTACAGAAGGCACAATTGCATCAACAGATTCTAAAGCATTGATACATCACGTACCTCTTGGCCCTGGGTGTTGGAAAGTATGGGTTAACCATATCATAGTCAATGTGCCATTATTTCGCCCTAATCGTGAGATGTTTGTGCTTGAGGATGTTATTGGAAGCACTATTGCTTGGCAAACCCATTTCATTAGCTTTGACTTTGAGTAGAAATCCTAACATCTATGGATAGTTTTTGATGACTTTGATGAATAGATTTCTATAATCTTTGAATAGTTTTGGATTTATTTACAAACTTATATATAATATAGTTTTTGGATGGTTTATAATTTTTTGGACAATTTAGAACTTAAGGATAGTCCTTTTGGAAGGTTTTGAACTTACGGTTAGTTTTTGGATGTTTGGAATGTGTAGACAATTGTTAAATGTTCATAATTTATGGATATAGTTTATTTTTTATGCATGAAACAATATTTTGATAGTTGATTGATGTTTTGTGAAACTTGTTTGTAATGTTTGTTAGTTTGTACAAAATAGAACCTATTAAATTAATAATAATAATAATAATAATAATGCACATCCTACGGCAAGCAAATTAGGCCATTTTATGAAATATTCCACAGCATTCTATGAATGTCGTGGTATGTTCTACTTATCTGCGACAGGCAAAGCAAGTCGTTGTATTACATATTTTATGGTGCGTAATGAGCGTTGTTATTTGTCCCACCAATTAACGGCATGCAAAAGTAGTTGTAGAAAAAGTAAAAACGACGCACAAGATCCATTGTTAAATAGTTTTTAACGGTGTACTACAAAATGCCGTTAAAGTGAATAACTTTTCATGACTGGTCATAATACAACGTGTAACGCCCCCAAAATAATTACAATAAACCAACTCCAAACACTAGTACAATGTGATATAAATGAAATAAGAAACTTTCATTAATCAGAGTTAATATACAAAAAGTGACACATGCGTTATACATTCATAAATCGTTCATCCTGAATCTGTAGCACGTGTTACAAGAAGTAAGAAATGAAAGCCAAATAGATATTCATATGCCCTAATGGCTTACATCTTTCCAAGACCATTCTTGGTTATAACAAAATGAGTCATAAGCTCCATACAAATAAAGCCCTAGGCTTATGAAAAGTAAATACAAAAATAAGCAGGAATTGAGCCTTCAGCTCCACAGTCCTCCCAAGCTAAGTCATTGGCGGAGGCATATCACCAATACCTGAAAGTGGTTTTTCCCAAATAGGGTGAGCCAAAACCCAGTAGAGACAATCTAACACAATATATAAATCTTAAGAAAGATATAAGTATGATATGCATATATAATGCCCATGATAAAATTATTCGTATTGTTACAAGATCATAATATGCTAAGTTTCATATCTCAAACCATTTTATCTTAATTCATTTCATGATAATTCATTTCACCTCAATCCATGAGTCAAGTCCATTGTCATCCAAACAACCCAACTAAGGCTACAACTCAGTGGTTCCCTAACCAATATAATCATTTTACAAACACTTCAAATTTTCCATTTTACGAAAATTTTGTCCGCGGGAATCGGCATCCATGTATACACGTGCGGTTTTCGGGACTTTCACCCTGGACACAGGCTAACTTAATTCAATGGAGTCTAGCCCCTTTCTTCTCCCAAACATAGAGTACATCTCATTTCTCCTCCCAAACATCATACATATACAATGTATTAAAAACATAGTCATATTCAATGACAATCGATAAGAGATAAATTTCAATTCACCTAATTCTCATGCAATTTCTACAGCAATCATAACTATTCTCCATCGATAGCCCAAAACAGATATTTCTAAACAGATATACAATCTCCAAAATAGATAAACTATCCAAATTTCCATAGGTGAGAGATAACAAGCATCCAACTCCACCATTTATATAAACATTTATCCATTTTCACATTTCCAATACTAATTAAGATTATTTATACAAAATAATTAGTTGAGACATTTTAGGGCAAAACTCTCATTTTCTTCTAAGTCCAATCCTTGTGTCAAAATCAACAAATTGAACACAACACATCCTCATATCTACATCCACAACCATTTTCAATACCTTCATTTGAAAACCCCTCTTTTGATTTTAAACAAAAACCCTAGGTTTGTATAAAATTCTCCAAATCCTAACATTATTTACACAATCAACGAATAACTAAATTAAAATCATTGGAGAGTGTAGAAAGTTCCTACCTCAAAACTAGAAGTCAAGCAAAGTAAGGAGGAAACTTCAAAGATGCTCAAACACAACTCTATTCGGATAGAAATGTAGCCCTTGAGACGCTCTACCTGTTTATCAAAGAGAGTAGGGTAGAGAAACCATTAGATTTAGGTGCAAATACAGAGAGAATGTAGGTTTTAGAGAGAGATGAGGGGTCTTGATCTAGGGTTTTGAGAGAAAAAGATATGAAAAAGTGATGTAAAAAGGTGTTACTGCGAACTGATATACACATAGTCCGCTTAAGCGTGAGAAGTGACGCTTGAGCATCAGACACAATAAGTTGTTCTGCTCGAGTGCAAGAAATGACGCTCGAGCGCAGAATGCACACCCCCAGTAGTTTTGCAGATAAAAAACCAATGCTCGAGCGCAAGAAGGGCCACTCGAGCTGAGCCCGCTTGAGCGTAGAAAGAACCGCTCAAGCATAGAATACACTCTCCTAGTAGTTTTGTAGACCTGCAAAAGTACTGAGAGTTTACAAAGCTCGCTCGAGGGCAAGAAATGCCACTCGAGCGGAGGAGCAAAATTTTGGATAACAAGAGTTTGGAAACTAAGTAACCAACTTGTCCCAAACATAACCACAACAATCCCATAGCCAAATTTAAGGAGATAGAAGGGAAACAAGATGTGAACAACAATAAGAAACCATCAAACCCAAGTCCGGGATACAACAAGGGTCAAGTCAAAACCGGAATCGCTATAACCTCCCCTCATAAGGAATTTCGTCATCGAAATTTCAAATCAAGTTTTACAATTATGCTTAAACCAATTACAATAATGATCATCAATTCCATCATCATGACCCATTCCCGATCCTCTATTCTCATCAACAAGATAAACGATTTCTTAGTACTGAATATACAATTCATATTTTCCAAAACACATGCAATGTTCACATTAAACCCGTGTTTCCAAAACATATATAACATATACAATATTTTCATATTCTCAAAACATATACAATGCTTTCATATTTCATTAACATAATCAAAATTCCAATACATGTTCAAACATCAACAAATAAGTCTGGATACGTCTCATGGACCTCCACCTCACGTTCCCAAGTTGCTTCCTCAACCCCGTGATGTTTCCACAATACCTTAACCAAGGGAATTGTCTTGCCTCACAAGACTTAGTCCTGGGTATCCAAGACTCTCACCGGTCTCTCTTCATACGAGGCATCCACATCTATCTCTAAGTCGGTCCAATCCAACACGTGCGATGGATCCGGCTCACACTTCTGAAGCATCCTAATATGAAACACAATATGAACCCTAGAAAGTTGTGGCGGCAAGGCCAAACGATAAGCTACCTCTCTAATCCGCTCAAGGATCTCAAAAGGCTCAATAAATCGAGGGGACAACTTTCCACTCTTCCCAAATCTCATCAAACCTCTCCTAGGTGATATTTTCAAGAATACATGGTCTTCCACCTCGAAAGACAAAGGTCTTCTCTTACGGTCGGCATAACTTTTCTAGCGACTTTGAGTCATAACCAACCTCTTACGAATAATTGCAACTTTCTCCGTCATTTCCCGGACTAACTCCAGACCCAACATTGGTGCATCACCCACCTCTACTGTAGCGGCCTTAATTTTTCGTAGGTCATTATTTATTTATTATTACCTTATTTTATTTTTGACTATATTAATTGCGTCGTTACATGAGAATTTATTATGTTGTTTAATTAATTTAATGTGTTATTTAATTATAGGTGACATGGGTAAGCCCATAAAGGTTATAGCCTACCACTTAAGGCCCAATACATAATTCAAATACTAAAGCCCAACGTTGCTGGAGCTCAACGTGGCATTAAGAACCAATGACATCTAAACACGTGGCAAGAGAAGGACAAGCCACATAAGTAGACAAAGATCCTGCAAAGTTATTGCACTGCACATCAGCCATTAATGGAGTTCCTTACAGCATTTATTGCGATAACCCCTCCCCGTCGGGACAGAACGGCCTCACCATGAACAAGGTAAGCTAGAGCAAAGACTTTCGGCCAAGACGACAAGTCGGAAGGGACAACGAAATGATTACCAGAGGATATAAGCAGGCATTGAAGACAAGAAGAAGGTTAAGCTTTCTATCACTAATCTGTCTCTACATTCCATCTCTCTTTCTAACTTGCTCGTCGGAGGGTTCGCTGGGACTCCTCGTTCCCCGTTGAACTCTTGTACAGGTCACCTTGTGGGTTTGGTACCTCGGACACCGGTTTGTGAAACGTGGATCAATCTGACGCGTTCCATCTGGAACACGCTGTATCATCTGTTGGCGCCGTCTGTGGGAAGCTCATTTGCTCCACGCGCCAGTTGTGCTCACTGTCGCCGGAGACCCTTTCCCAATAACCTCTTCCTGCCACCCACCAAGGTGGATGGTCACAACTAGATCCATGGCTTCTCACCACAATGTTGCCGACCACCAAGCCGACCCTCCCAATCCAAACAACCCTCCGCAGTACTTCACAGAACTTACCAACAGCATCAACCGCTTAGCAGAGCAAAACCAAGCCCTGATCAATGCTTTACTTCAAAGAGACCTTCCCATCCCTCCTCCTCCTCCACCTCAAGTTATTCCACCCAACCAAGAACGAGCCCCGAGCCATCTTATCCAACAGCCCTACCCACTTAACTTGGAAGGCTTGCGACCCCCTCCCCCAGATATGAACCCGCCACCCCGGGCCCCACATCCTTCAGTCCAGGCACCCACCCCCGAGGGAGAGGCCAGTAATGTCCAGCCTTCGCTGCATTCCGGTGGGGACAACATTTCTCTCTGGGATGCAGAACTTCAAGCCATGAAGCTCCAGCTCCAAGGAGTCATGTAGAATATACAGACTAAACCATCTCCCACAGCCAACTCCCCATTTGTTGCCTCCATCATGGACAAACCCTTACCTCCTAAGTTCAAAATGCCCTCGTTCGACTCTTTCGACGGCACAACGGACCTGGTCGACCATCTGGAAACTTATAGGACCCTCATGGTCCTCCATGCATTTCTTGACGAGATCATGTGTCAGGCCTTCCCCGTAACACTTAAGGGGTCGGCCTGACTTTGGTTTAGTCAACTGCCAACAGACTTTGTCTCCAATTTCCAGCACCTCAGTGACTCCTTTCTTAGCCATTTCATTGGTGCCCAGCGCCAGCGGCGTCCGGCAACCCAGCTCCTCAACATCCGTCAGACCGAGGGGGAGTCGTTGTGCATTTTCGTCACCCACTTCAACACCGAAGCCCTGCAGGTAGCAAAGAACGACGACAAGGTCATTCTCACGACTTTCATGGCCGGTCTACGATCATCTGACTTCCTTTTTTCCCTCTCCAAAAACCCCTCGACCTCCATGGCAACCCTACTTTCCAAAGCCCAAAAAAACATGAACGCCGAAGATTCTCTAGCCGCCCGACAAGATCCTATAGCCAAAAATCCGACCCCCAGAGAGAAGAGAAAGGATTCTGACTCCAGAAACACCCCATACACTCACCAAACACCTCAGTATACCGACCGACCTGCCCAAGCCGACCGGCCGGTGCCTACCCGACCACCCTGCTGGTTCAAATGATACACACCGCTCAATTCCCCCATGGAACAAGTCCTGAACCAGATCCAACGAGATTATCCCCTAAAATGGCCCCAACCGTCACGGTCTCCTTTCAACCGGCGAGACCAGTCCAAATACTACCGCTTTCACCAGGACCACGGCCATAATACCGAGGAGTGTGTTAACCTCAAAGACCAAGTCGAGGGCTTGATACGTTAGGGACGTCTCAGTCGGTTCACGAAAGCCCACCCTCAGCAGAGACAAAGGATTGAACCTATTAGAAACAACCGTCGGCGCACCCCTCCCCGGCAACCCGCACAACCTAACCAAGGTCATGATCGCCCTCCACAACAACCCCGGGCACAAGGTAACCCCGCCCCCCCTATTGGAGAGATCAGAGTTATTGCTGGCAGGCTTGCTTGTGGAGGACCATCCTGCTCGGCTCAACAGGCAGAACTCAGAAAAATAAGGCCAGGTTCAGACAAAGAAGTTACCACATTGGACCGCCCTTCCAAACAGCTCAAGCAGTGGATGGAGCCCATCACCTTTACGGAGGCCGACTGCACAGGCATCCGTTACCCCCATGACGACCCCATCGTCATCTCTACCCTCCTCTCCAATTACAAAGTCAGACAGGTTCTTGTCGACAATGGCAGTTCTTCAGACATCATCTTCCTAAATGCCTTTCGCCAACTCAAGGTTGGGAAAGAAAGTATGTCCCCTCTCAAACCCCATTGGTCAGTTTTACTGGAGATCGGGTGACCTCCATCGGCTTTATCAATCTTCCCATCACAATTGGAGAATACCCGCGGTAGACCACAAAGTTGCTCACCTTCCTCGTCGTCGACTGTCCCTCTACTTACAACATTATCCTCGGCCGTACCGCCCTAAATGCTTTTCAAGCTATCACATCCACTTTCCATCTTGCCGTCAAGTTCCCCACCGACCTTGGAGTCGGTACGGTGAGTGGAGAGCAGACCGTGGCCAGAGAATGTTACGTCGCTTCACTTAAAGAGTTCAAGCTAAAGGAGGCTATGATCATTGAAGGACTCGACGTCAAAGACGAGGACGAGCTGGTCAGAGGGGAACCAGTGGAAGAGCTTGTCGAGGTCCTCATCGATCCCACCAACCCAACAAAAACTGCCAAGATCGGCAGCCAACTATCCTCCCAGGCCAAGGCTGACCTTACGGCCTTTCTGATTGAGCACAACGACGTATTTGCTTGGATCCACTCCGATATGCCGAGTATTGACCCTTCCTTCATCACCCATCGTCTCACCATTGAGCCCCATTTCTGACCCTTCTGCCAGAAGCAGTGCATCTTTCACAGTTTATCAAAAACGTGGATAAGCTCCTTGAGGCACAGTTTATCAAAAACGTGGACTACCCCAGATGGCTGTCAAATGTGGTCCTGGTTCGTAAAAACAATAGTAAATGGCGACTCTGTGTCGACTACTCCGACCTTAACCGAGCTTGGCCCAAAGACAGTTATCCCCTTCCTCGCATAGATCTGCTTGTTGACGCCATGGCTAGTCATCAAATGCTCAGCTTCATGGATGCCTTCTCTGGGTACAACCAAATTCTGATGCATCCGTCTGACCGGGAACACACCTCCTTCATCACCGACTGGGGAACCTACCATTATTGTGTCATGCCATTTGGTTTAAAAAATGCTGGGGCCACTTACCAATGATTGGTCAACGCCGTCTTTCATCATCAGATAGACTGGAACATGGAAGTATACGTCGATGACCTGCTAGTCAAGAGCAAACTCTCCACTAATCATCTGGCCGACCTGCGAGAGACCTTCGGTACCCTACGAAAGTATCAAATGAAGCTCAATCCGGAGAAATGCGCCTTCGGCGTAGGATCTGGGAAGTTCTTGGGTCTCATGGTCAGTCAGCGGGGCATCAAAGCTAACCCCGAAAAGATCAAGGCCTTGATAGAAATGCAGTCGCCCAGAGCGGTTAAGAAGGTTCAGAGGCTTACTGGCAGAGTCGTCGCCCTCAACAGCTTCATTTCCCGCGCAACGGACAAGTGCCTCCCCTTCTTCAAAGTTCTTCGGCAAACTTTCGAGTGGATGACCGAATCCGAAGAGGCTTTCCAACAATTGAAACAGTGCATGGCCAACCCGCCCTTACTCTTCCAGGCGCTCATGGGTGAGCCCCTTTTCCTCTATTTAGCCTTCTCTAGTACCGTAGTCAGTGCGGCCCTCATCAGGGAGGACGGTTCAATACAGCACCCGATTTATTACATTAGCCGGGCTCTCAGAGGCGCAGAACAGAACTACCCATTGCTAGAAAAAATGTCCTTGGCCTTGGTCACTGCCTCAAGACAACTCTGTCCTTACTTCCAAGCCCATTCCATAGTGGTCCTCACTGACCAACCCTTGAAGAAGATAATGCAACAACTAGAGCTGTCTGGCAGACTTATGCAATGGTCGGTCGAGCTCAGCCAATTTGACATCTCCTACCGACCTCGAACAGCAATCAAAGGGCAGGTTGTTGCCGATTTTATCCTGGAATTCACTAATCCCACTCCAACCATGGCCCCCCCGCCCCCGTAACCCCACACTGAGGCAGAAGGCCCCCACTCTTGGACCCTCAACGTCGATAGATCATCCCGCAAAGAAGGTCGTGGGGCTGGTCTCATCCTCACCGCCCCCGAGGGTGGTTATTTCAAGTGTGCTCTCCGCTTCTTGTTCGACGCAAGCAATAATGAGGCTAAATATGAGGCATTGATTGCAGGTCTCCGCCTCGCTAGAGACATTGGTGTCAGCCATATCCAAGTGTTCAGCAATCCCCAGCTCATTGTCGGACAAATTACAGGGGAATTCGATGCCAAGGAAGACACAATGCGGGCTTACAGGGATATTGCACTCCCCCTTGCTCGCCTCTTCAACACTTTCCACATCAAGCACATCCCTCGGGTGGAAAACTCCAAGGCAGATGAAATGGCTCAATTAGCTTCTGCAGACCAGTCAGACCTCAGCCATAGTGTCTGCCTCGAGTACCTGGCCCACCCGCCATTTCCCCAAACTAGCAGCAAGTCCACTTCCTCCAAAATGAACCTATTTCATGGGCGGCCGAAATCTTTCTATTTTTGACAAAGGGGGAACTGCCAGACGACAAACAGCAGGCCGCCAAAGTCAAGGCCCGGTCATCTAACTACATTCTCATCAGCGGCCTCTTGTACAAACGTCGCTTTTCACGCCCATACCTGCGATGCCTCAATCCTGCTCAAGCGACCTACGTGATGAGGGAAGTCCATGAGGGTATATGTGGTAATCATTCGGGTGCCAGGTCACTAGCCCACAAAATACTTCGCACCGGTTACTTCTGGTCTACTCCCAATCAAGATACCATTGAATTTGTGCTTAAATGTGATAAGTGCCAACGTTTTGCCAACATCCCTCATGCTCCTCCTACAGAACTGATCACACTCTGCAGTCCTTACCCATTCGCCAAATGGGGGATCGACTTAGTTGGCCTATTGCCCACCGGCCGAGACCAAACCAAATTCGCAATCGTCGCCATTGATTACTTCACTAAATGGGTGGAGGCGGAACCCCTTGCCACAATCACCGAGCGGAACACAACCAGATTCATCTGGCAGTCGATCGTGTGCCGATTTGGCATCCCTTAAGCCATCATCTCCAACAACGGCAAACAATTCGACAATGCCAAGTTCAGGAAATTCTGTGCAGAGCTTCAAATCCAGCCATGCTTCTTTTCCCCAGGTCATCCCCAAGCCAATGGCCAAGTTGAGGTTACCAACCGTTCTCTTCTGAAAATCATCAAAACTAAGTTGGAAGCTGCTAAGGGACTCTGGGCTGAGGAATTACCAAACGTACTCTGGGCCTACCGCACTACCACCCGAACCCCCACTGGGGAGATCCCCTTCCGCTTAAGATACGGCGCTGAGGCGGTCATCCCAGTGGAAATTGGTCTGCCCACCCCAAGGGTTCTGCACCCGAATCCAGAACTAACTAAAGAGCTGTGTTGGGCAGAACTAGACCTGATTGAAGAGCTCCGAGAGACCACTGCTGTCAGGCGAGCCTCATACCAACAGAAAATGAGAACACACTACAACCGCAAAGTCCGACTGAGGGAGTTCGTCGTGGGGGACCTTGTTTTGCGCAAAGCAACTCTTGCCACCAAAAATCCGGCTGAGGGCAAGCTGGCAGCCAAGTGGGAGGGACCTTACGTTGTTAAGGCCAAACCTTGTCCAGGTACTTACCGACTTCAGGACATGGCATGCCGAGACCTCCCCCATCCATGGAACGCTGAGCACTTGAAGCATTATTTTCAATAAAAGCTCTATTTTTGTATTGATCCATTGTTGTATTTTCTTTTTGACAATCTACACACTTGGATGTTTTTGTCCTTTTCTCACATGGTGTAAACTTGTGATCAATGGGCTACGCTTTAAATGACAACAATCTTATATCTTAGTCATCTGCGTGGAATTTCAATAACACCTTGCTTGTAGCCTCAACTCGACTGAGTAATTTAAAGCCTCAGCCAGACTGAGCACGAAGCGCTCAGCCAGACTGAGTTGCTTAAAGCCTCAGCCAGATTGAGCACGAAGGGCTCAACCAGACTGAGTTACTTAAAGCCTCAGCCAAACCTGCCATACTTAGTCAAATTTCAGGTCTATGCTTTTACACCTCTTAACATTCTTTACATTTTTTAACTTTCATTTCCCAACCCAATCCTTCATTTCTCAACACTCTAACCACATGATTTAACATTTCAAGACTCTCACATTTTAAGACCTTTACACTCTCACGTTTTCTCAACACTCTCACATTTTAAGACCTTTACATTTCAACGTTTTTATTGTTAACATTCTTTGCGTTGTAGTTTTCTCACAAGTTAGATTAGCTCCCTACTTCTCAACTTTTACTACAATTTATACACAAGGCTTATTTGAATGACCATTCTCATTCTTTTCAAATCTACAAGAAATAAAGACAACAGTATGAAAAACACAATTCATAATTTTATTTACAAACTTATACATCAATTCACTACAGAAATTACACGCCTAACATAAACAAAACAAAAAAAAAAAAAAACAAAAAAAACAAAAACAAAAACAACAAAAATTTTATTTACACATTTTATTTGCGTCAATCATTCATCCTCGCTCGAAGAAAGGTCTTCTTCGTCAACACCTTCGTCTAGGGGGGTCTGGGCCACATCGTCTTCGTCTATTTTCACTGTGTTGAAGTCCAAATCTAGGAACAGCTCTTCTGCTTTACACTTAAAAGTCTTCCAGCCGCTGTCCTAGAACTCAGCCATCTCATGCTTGTAGAAGTCTGACCGCTGGAAGCTCTGGATCACTTCCTCTTCACTCCTCCTTCCAGCGATCGCTCTCGACAGGCCAGCCCCCCTATCCCCTTCTCTTGCCAAGCTGCTGGCAATAGCGGCATCAATAGCCATCTGGAAGTCGGTGGACCCCTTGAACTGCTCTACCGCTGCAACACATAGGTCGGGGTACGCCGCCCTCTCAGATGCTAGCTTGGTCCTCTCTTCTTCCAAGGCTTTCTCCAACCCTGCCTTCTCAGCCATTGACTTGGCCCTCTTGTCCGCCAGCGCCCTCTCCAACTCAGCGATCTTCAGATCTGCTTCTTCCTTTTCTTTGATCGACTGAGTGCGTAGATCTTCGTTACAGACCATGGCCTCGTCCCACCTTTTGTTGGCGACAGTGCAGGCTTTCTGTGCCTCTTCCCGCTTCTTCTGCTCGCCACCCAACTAGAACTCGAGCGACACCACCTTCCGGCGTTCCGCCTCCAGCTCTAACCTGGTTGTGAGCAACTCAGCGTTAGCACGGTTTGCTGAATAGCCCTGCACCATCGCCAACACCTCCATCTTCTTGGCGTTCTGGGCATACTCCAGCCCTCTAACACACACACACTCTACGCGACTCTCCTCCACCCCCAGGTCTCCCTCCTTAAATTTTCAAGCTGGGCCTTCACCTCCTCCAGCTTTGCCTCCAATGGCTTAATTCCATCCTTTGCGCGCGCCGCTTTGTTCAATAAGGCTCTTGTTAAGGCTGTCACCTTCATCTGGGCCGAGCACAACCCCCTTAGCAGTTCGGCCTCTGTGAAACTCACCAGCGAACGCACGGCTGCGTCCTCCACCACTTCCAAGAGCCGATCGGCAGCAGTCCTGACTTCACCTCCTTCTCCCTCCAGTCGCCCGGACAGTGCTGGAGCATGGTAAAGGGCGGTCTTCAACCTGGCCCTCTCTCCTTCTCCTTGGCGCACAGGACCCCCCTTGGGCTGTTGCTCTGCCCCCTGCTCAGGGCCAGTTGCCCCACCTTCTACTTGTGTTTTGGGGTCCATAGCATTCCCCACTCCCCCCCTTTGTCTCCTCCAACCCCACCTTTGGGGCGACTTCCACCACCCCCTCCTTCATCTTCTTCAACGCTGGCCCCTCCTCGCCCTTGTCCCCCCTCTTCTTTTTCTTCCCCTTCAACATAGCCTCCACTTCCTTGTTGCCTCTCTCCTTCAACAGATCAACTAGGGGCAGTCGTGGCTCAAAGCCGCTCAAGTCCTTTTCCCCCAGCGGCTTGGGGCACAGTCGGATTCTTTCCCTCATGATCGGTTTTGGCGGACGGCCTAATTATGCTTTTTTGTATTTATTGGCCTTGGCAAAGATTGTCCTATTCTCCGCCTTCTGCGCCTTCCTCCTTGCCTCTAGCTCTATCGACACAAGATCTCTACCGGTCGGCTGAGGGCCCAGCCTTGAGGCAAACAAAGCTGAGGGCTGAACGAGGTTGTCCCACTTGGCGCCCTCCTTCTCCCTCCATGCCTTCACCTTCTTCACCCTCTCCTCTGCCGCTGCCCCCAACCTTGGCTCCACTGACTTGGTTGGCACTCTCCACACTGTGCGCACTCCTACTCCTCCGTTTGACGACACATAGAACCACCGCGGCCTCCACCCCTTAATTGACAACGGCAACCCCGCCACAAGACCCTTCCCTGCCGCCGCTTGTAAAGTGACCCAAGTCTCTTGCTGGCCCGAAGCCTTGTAGCATGCAAAAAACTTGTCCACCGTCATCGCAGCCCCCTCGTTCGCCCGCGGGCACGAGCTTGCACAGGCCAGTAAAATCTTTCATGCATTGGGCATTAGTTAACCCGGTGCCACCTCCAACCGGTTTAGCACATCCACTACCACCTGTGAAAGTGGCAACCTTAACCCCCTTTCAACGCCTTCTCGTAGAGGGCAAACTCTCCCGGTCGGGCGTCGGATGGCCTCTCCTTCGGTGTCGACAGTTTTAACTCTATTTCCGCAGGAATCTGATATTTCTCGCGCATACCCTCCAACTCCTCCGCGGTAAAGGTCGACTTGTCGGCCTTCGTGTGCCAGTGATCTGGCTCAACCTAACTGATTGGCTTCACAGCCGCTATCAGCATGGACTAGCGGGGTCACCCTGCCAGTCCCCCCTCACTCCCTACTCGCTTCTCCGTCCTGTATTGCTCGGCCAGGTCCACCGCGTCGTCGTCCCCAAAGGCATCTAGTCTTACGGTGGGCACTTCCTCTCGAGCCATCTCTCTGGTGTGCCTTCGTATAGCTTCAGATGCTGGTACAAGGTAGTTCACAAAATGTTGCAAAGGTGTATCACTCGACACAAAGGAGTTTACTCTTAGAATGTTTTGATTTTTTGCAAAAGGTAGGTAAAGCGGATAATACCAAAAGCCCAAGGCTTGCCTATATTCCAAGAGTCACAATTAAATTTTGCCAGCTTGAAAATTTTAAAAAAATCCGTCAAAACCGCCTTTTCAACACCCTATGTTAACCTACCCTTTTGTTTCTTGCCCAACGCCTAACCTCCCCCATCACGGGATTCCGCTATGTGTACGACCACGATCCACTGTCCCCTTCCCCTACCCTGTCTTTTCCACTTCAAATCACCACGTGCCTTGCTACTTCTTGAGCCCCGCGTACCGCCACTTGCCCTCTGTAGACACCCCATTTTTGACCGTCCTCAAGACTTGGACGTCACCGTTTGAACACTCGGTGATTATCCATGTTTGTGTTCGTTTGGAGTTCCCGGAGTCCTCGGCTATGCGCCTTGCCTCAGGATCTCCGAACTCGACCGTTTTGTGTCTGGTTTTGCACCAAACACTTGTGTTCTGCCTTGGAGGGGCAGGGAGTGCCTTTTGAGGCATCCCCACACACCACCGGCAGTGGCTAGAGGCCACCGGCTGATTGTTGTTGCCATCGGCACTATATTGTGCCGGTCGGCACTCTTTTGTGCCGGCCGGGAGTCAATTTTGTCAAAATGACAATTTTGCCCTACCGACTACTGTTCAGTTGCTTTTTGAGATATTTTAAAGCAGCTGTATAGCACTTTCTTCCCCTCCATACACGTGTATGGAGGGATGAGCCTCTTGGTAGCTTAACTTGTAAGCTTTGTTGCCTATAAGAGGACCCTTCCTTCTCTTGGCTCAAGGGTTGGAGAGTTAGACATTTTAGAGAGAAAAAGACAGAGAAGAAGCTCTGGTTCTAGGTTAGAAATTTTGTATCTATCCTATCTCTCTTCTTCCCTCTTACTTGTACACTAGGTGTTTGTGACTTACTATTGCTCATCAACACCTAGTGTTTCACCTTCCTTGGCAACTGAGGTTCTAAGGGCTGGATTTTGGAGTTTTTGGTTGGATTTGAGCTCAAGGAAGCAACAACATCAACTCTTGTGAAGGTGGTCTTCAAGGGTAAGAAACTACCCCTTTTTACCCCATTTTTGCACTCCATTTTTGCATAGCTTAGAACTGTTTTTGTGCTTAGTGATTAACACATAAAAGTTCTATTTTTTAGTCCTCTTTATTGTCTATTAATAGTGTTTTGTGCTTTGGGGAGGTTTGACCACCCTTAGGCCTTGAAAAGGCCTCATTTTGTGCTATTTTGTTGAGATCCGGGATTTTGGTGTTTGGGTCTTTTCACCATTGAAATCTTGAGGGATTTCAGTAGTGAAGATGATGCCTTAAAGTCCTAGGAAGGAGGGGGTCACCCCCTCTCCTTGATGTCCTTGAAAAGGGCAAGTTTTGCCTCTTGAGGGAGCATTGTGCTTGAGTGTGTGTTGAGCATGTATGGACTGTTATTCATGCTTAGGATATCATGATTTAACATTGCTATGTATTGGTTTTGGTCCCTTATGCATGCTTAGCATAGTTGCCATGTAATGCCTTGTATTGCCCTAACATGCCTTAGGTTGTTAGCCCTAATTTGAGCATGCTTTAGGCTTAGACTTATGAATGTTTTGTGCTTATTTTGACATATTTTAGCTCTGTCCATAATCATTTGGGTTGATCTTGGCATGCATTATATAGCCCCTTTGCATTTTAGGCTTGCTAGCCTTCGAGCATGCATGTGTAGCATGCGTTGCTTACCTCATTTTGATGGTTTGGAACCATCTAACATGTCATTTCAGTCCCTTTGGTGTGCTTGTATGCTTGCCTTAGTCGCCTCTTTAATGCTTTAAAAGCATGTATTGAATGCTCCATGTTTTGGTCATTGTGCATGCCGTTGGTTGCAAGCCTCTTAGATGCCATCTAAGTAGCCTTTTGGCTTTGTTTTAACATGCTAAAAACCTGTTTTTAGTTGTTTAATGCATGCCATAATTGTCTTGCATAAGTATGGTTCAATGCCTCGTTGACTTGCTTTAAGTCTTGGACCATTTGCATGCTTTGTTTGGTCTATTTTGAGTTGGTTTAGCACCACACTTGGCATGATTTTAGAGCTCATGTTGCATGCTAATCATCCATGTAATCTCCTTTCAAGTGTGCTTGAGAGTGGTTTGTTTAAATGCCTAAGTTGTGTGCCTTAACATGCGTACATGTGCATGTGTGTTTAGCTCTCATACTTAGCATTTTGGCTACTGATTTTAGGCCTAGTTAGAGTTGCCTAGATCATGTTTAAGTCCAATTTTTATTTGGTTTGCATGCTTGCCTCACATGTTTGCTTGTATGCTTACGTAAGCGCCTTGCATTGTCCATATTGCATGCTAGCTAACATGCTTAGGATTTCATTGCATTGACATGCATGCTAGGCCTCTTGAGATAAACATGATAGAGGTTCGGCACCCTTGTTTGTTTATATGATTTGCATGCATTTGAAATTAAAGTTGCATACTTGGTTCCTTGGGCCATCATGCATGGAAATGCGTGATTGGTGGTCCGAGAATTGGGGCACATCCTCCTTTGAGTCATCAACATGATAAGGAATGTGTTTGATGCATAAATTGCTTGAATTGAATTGCCGTGCAAGTTTTTGCCCTCTCCTGCTGTGAGTTGCAGGTTCTGCAGACATTCAGTGCCGACCGGCAGTATTTAGTGCCGACCGGCAGTCAATAGATGGCCGGTGGATGAATTCAGTGCCGGTGATCTCAATTCACTGCCGATGGAAGTTCTGTTCAGCCGGTGATGATCCCCAGTGTTCAGAAAGGCATCCCTGAGACTTTGGCAATTTTCAGAGGAGTAGAGGAGGGAAAACAGAGGCAATCTAAGCATGGCAGTGTAATTCCGAGCAAGTCCCGAGCATACGTTGCATCCGGCCCTCATCTCGAGGCAGTTTACTGCTTTAATTAGGTTAATTAATTTATTTGATTAATTTAATGGGTTTGTAATATTTAATTAGCTTGCGTAGTTAATTAATTTGTATATTCTTTTGGTCCCTCCGAGCGAGGGCAAATCTGTAATAAGCGTGTGTGAGTGTGTGCATGTCTTCCAACCCCCACTTCTTTCTCCCTTTTATTTACCTGCTTTGATGGTAGATTAGGGCACGTTTATTTTAGCATACCTTATGCTATGCATGCGTGCATCCATGCATTTGTTTACATGCACCGGGCTCGGTACATCATACAAACTGCATCGTATTTTCAATTTCCAAAATTGAATACGTGCATCAACTAATTGCACCTTACAAGCCATTTTAGGGTTAGCCGAGCCTACTCTGAATCACATCCTTGCTTGTGATGCATTAGTCATTCTAACATGAACTAGGTCATGCATGTTTGCTAACTGGTTTATTGTTTTGGCACGGAGTACGATGTAAGTCTTTATGCTTTAGCATCTCGCATGCGTGTGAATGTTGACATGACAGTATGCTTACCATGCGGCTAAGTGCTTACATGAGATAAACTGTTTGAATGCCTGTGGGTGGAGGTTGGATTGCTTGAGTTGGAAAACTCATTGAAATCCGTATTTTAGCCTGCTTACGAGTAGCAAATTCCAAAGTGTTTTCGAAACAAACGGATATGCAATGCTTATTTCCAAATTAGGCAATCTAGTCTATACTTGTTTGCTGTGCGCATAACATAGTAATTCTAGGTTAATAATTGGAATAAGAACACATAACGTTTTCAAAATCGGATATCACGGTTAGTAGAGGCCGGTCCTCGGACCGGGCGAGAGGGGGTGCTCATAGCTGACCTTCCCCGATCGTACCTAAGCTCCCGAGCCAAGACAACTTTGGTGATGACGGACAGGTGGCCTTCGGCACCGAGTCAGGGTTTCCTAAATTTCCCATTTTAAAAATATTTAGGTGGCGACTCTGTATCTGGCAAAGCAGTCTATGTTTGGCACTACTTTTCAAAAAATCTGTTTTTCTCAAAACGATTTGCCGGATTTGGACTCTTTGGTTCAGATTAAGAACCGTGACACAAACGAGAGTCCGAACTGTAGCATCGAGGCCCCACGCGGGCGCGTCTACACCCTCCCACTCGGCCACCCTTCGCGGTCGGCCCTCCTCACGGTCGGTCCCTCCACTCGGCCACCCGTCACGGTCGGCCCTCCTCATGGTTAGTCCTTCCACTCGGTCACCCATTCGCGGTCGGCCCTCCTCATAGTCGGCCCCTCCACTCGGTCACCCTTCGCGATCGCCCCTCCTCAAGGTCGGTCCCTCCGCTTGGCCACCCATTGCCGTCGGCCCACCTCTCGGTTGGTCTTCGCCCCGCCGGTCTCTCACAACCATCGTTTTCTTCATTTTTCCCTTCGTTGGACTAAAGCTGCACTTGGGAATGGGGGACTACTGACATGGGTAAGCCCATAAAGGTTATAGCCCACCACTTAGCGCCCAATACATAATTCAAATACTAAACCCCAACGTTGCTGAAGCTCAACGCGGCATTGAGAACCAATGACATCTAAACACGTGGCAAGAGAAGGACAAGCCACATAAGCAGACAAAGATCCTGCAAAGTTATTGCACTGCACATCAGCCATTAATGGAGTTCCTTACAGCATTTATTGCGATAACCCCTCCCCGTCGGGACAGAACGACCTCACCATGAATAAGGTAAGCTAGAGAATAGACTTTCGGCCAAGATGACAGGTCAGAAAGGACAACGAAATGATTACCAGAGGATATAAGTAGGCATCGAAGACAAGAAGAAGGTTAAGCTTTCTATCACTAATCTATCTCTACATTCCATCTCTCTTTCTAACTTGCTTGTCGGAGGGTTCGCTGGGGGACTCCCCGTTCCCCGTTGAACTCTTTTGCAGGTCACTCTGTGGGCTTGGTACCTCGAACATCGGTTTGTGAAGCGTGGATCAATCCGACCCGTTCCGTTTGGAACACGCTGTATCATTAATAGGTAATTAATCCAAATATTGATATATTTATATTGTTTAAAAAATAAGTGTTTATATATTGACAAAATATATATCATATTTATATTCATATAGGTTGTATTTATATTGTATTTATATAATAAAATATAATGTTAATGTGTTATTTATTATATAATGTTATTAGGTTATTTAAACCTAGGTTGTTATTATCATAAAGGGGTGGGTGAAGAATCTTCAAGTTAGTAGCAGCCACGAAAAGGGAGTGTGTGTGTGTGTGTATGTGTGTGTGAGAGAGAGAGAGAGAGAGAGAGAGAGAGAGAGAGAGAGAGAGAGAGGGAGGGGGGGTTAATCAAAAAAGAAAAGAAAAGATGTTATATATTAGGTTATCATATTGCTGCCTAAAGCAAAACGAAAAGAGTGAGGACTCTACGTACGGGGCAGTCGAGAGAGAGAAGGAAACAGCAAGAAAGAGAGGAAGAGAAAAAAATTTAGGGTTTTATTTTGGTGGCTTCATTAATTGTTCAAGTGATTCTTTGATCTTAAAAAAATAATAATAATTGTGAGTGCAAAACCCACTTCACTTAATTTATGTTTGATTCGTTGTTTTTATTTATTTATTTTTATTTATTTGATGTTGGTTTGATTTTGTATTTGCATGTAGATGATGGATTGATTTCATTATTTGCTTAGATATGTATGTAAGGTTTACGGTTTTTATATGTATTTATTTTATGGTTATAATCACACTCGTGAATCTATGAAATTAAAATAAACTTGGAACCCATAGATAAATTCCTTATACTCCACCATGACTCCATTGATTGTTGTTTTATTTGAATGATGGTGAGAAATAGTGAGGATTATGAGATTTATTTGAATGCCTTAGGCTTGATATTGTTATGTTTGTTCTCATGAGTAGATAAGAGATTATGTATATATATATTGTTGCCTTGTTCTCATGAGTAGACGAGTGCTTTGATTTACAAGCGTACGTATATACTAACCATCCGGGGAGTGTGGGTCAAACTCGGGACGATATCCCCGTGCAAGTTTGGCTTCGGAGCGATGTTAGGTATACGGGAGGCACATGGGATATATGTGTAAGCCGGAAGTGGAGGCCGAAGTGGTGGAGTTAAGGTACAAATAATTTAATTATGAGTTTATTGGTATAGTGTGAATTGTGTTGATTTGTACATCTTGGAAAATAGTAAACAACCTTGATAAATTATTAAATTTGAGCAAAGGCATGTATACATGATTCTAGACAACTTTTGTGTTTTAACTTTTTATTAAAATGATCGATTAGAACTTATAATCAGATGATCTTGGTTATAGTAGTTTTGATTCATTTTAGCAATGCAGATTTTGGAGGCTGTTTTAACCCACGAAACGAGCTCATTTTTATTGGTTACGTAACAAAAAGAAATAAAACATTATTCTGAACACTTTTTGTGTTTTGAACTTTTCCGAAAAAAATCATCTTACAGCAGTTTCTTTTCGTTTTCAGTTCCAGATTTTTCGATCGAATTTTGTTTAGGATTTTCTATTAAGTTTTTCTCTGAGCCTATTCAGTTTCTACTAAATTCGTTCACGCTACCGTTTAGAAAATTTGATTATGTACAACTTTTGTTCTTTGAGTTTTGGTCAATTAAAGTTATTTAAACATGAAACGGTGCATTTTTATACTTCTTCAGCAAGTTACTTATGATTAAATTATACTAAGTTTATTTTTTTTTTTTTGCAGAATGGTGGGTCTTACTAACTTCTTATGCAGGGCACACCTACCATATTTTTATTTCTATTCTGTTTATTTTATACTCAATTTATATTTCATTGTGTACGAGCAAGAAACTAAATGCCACCGTATCTCAGGAAACTACCCATTCGTCTCGGTAAGGATGGATCTACTTGTCTTGTCCTGTAACAAGAATTAAATGTATTTTTGTTTGTGTCTGGTGGACACGTGGGTGTTAAATCTTATACTCATATCAGTATATCTGTATACTGACCCGTTTTATCTCTTGGCAACTCGGTTGCATTCTGTTTGAGCGCAGCCGAGCTTCCTTTGCCGGATTAGTTGGGGCTACGGTGGTGACGTGGAATAACTATAGTTATTGGACATGTCTCTTGGAATTCTTTGTTTTCTTGAGCTTAGGGTTGATATTAGTTTATGTATTTATTATTATTTTTTTTGATGACTTTAGTACTATGATAGTTTGGCATTGTGGATTATTTTCCAACTTTACATTATTTAAGTTGTTTTGATTAGTTATTGTTACTTTGATGTTGGAGGTATTTGGTTAGTTATGAAATTTATGGTGGATGGTTTGGTTGGCGTTTTGTTAGTTTTTTGTTAATCCCTTATAATCTTTTGAGCATGGAATTTACTTAAACCCTTTGAAGACGTGAACGTTTAGATTTTGTTTCACCCCTAGGATTTAGATGATGGAATATTGGTTTGGGATTTAGTCCTAATTTAATATTTAATTGTCCAAATTTTGGGACGTGACAGTTTGGTATTAGAGCTGTAGGTTACCCTAGACTTGTGAGAGTTTAGGTGATCCTTAGATTATGGAAACATGGGTTAGCTGGTTTAGGTTGGTGGTTGAATTTATTCTAAGTATTTATGAACAAATTCTTTTTGTGTGTTTAACTTGAAAGTGATGGCTAGAAGGAATTTTTAATTTTTTTCAAGAACCCATTAGATTACTTTTTGATACTGGTGCCTCTCATTCTTTCATATCTAGGCAGTTTGTAGAAAGAGAACACCTTGTAACTACCTTCTTATCAAGACCTATTTGTGTTGAAACCCCTTTAGGAGGGGCAGTTACTCTTTATGAGATGTGTAAAGATTTTGAGATTGACTTTGTGGGCAAAGTCTTGTATGCAAACCTAATTGTTTTAGGGTTTGAGGGGTTTGTAATTATTTTGGGTATGGATTGGCTACGAAAACACTTTGTGACTCTAGATTATGCTGGAAAGACTGTAAATATAGATATTCCCGGTATACCACGGCTTACCCATACTTCTAGCAATGGAGAAGAGTCAGTGATGACGAGTTTTCTGTGCTCGGTAGAAATCCCTAAGCAGGATATTAGTGAGGTAGATGTGGTGTGTGAGTTTGAGGATGTATTTCAGGAGATACCTGGACTTCCACCTCGATGGGTAGTACAATTTCGCATTGACCTAGTGCCGGGAACTGCACCGATTTCTAAAGTGGCATACAAAATGGCACCTAAAGAGCTTGTGGAGATGAAGAAGCACTTGGAAGAGATGTTTCAAAAACGGTTCATACGATCAAGTAACTCCCCGTGGGGAGCACCCGCGATCTTTGTCTCCATGAAAGATGACACTCTCCCCATGTGCATAAATTATAGAAAGTTGAACAGGGTGACTATCAAGAACAAGTATCTGTTCCCTAGAATTGATGACTTGTTTGATTAGTTAAAGGGGGCAGTTGTATTCTCTCAGTTTGATCTCAAAACAGGTTACCATCAGATGGGTGTGTCAGAGAAAAGTATATCACTTATTACTTTTTAGGCCCGATATGGATTGTATGAATTTCCTGTAATGCCTTTTGGTTTGACCAATGCTCCTGCTTATTTCATGGACTTGATGAACAGAATTTTTCAACCGTATCTAGATAAGTTTTAATTATCTTCATAGATGATATTCTAGTGTATTCTAAGAATGAAGAAAAACACAAAGAACACTTGAAAGTTGTGTTGCAGACTTTGTGAGGGTAGCAGTTATACGCTAAGTTTAGTAAGTGTCACTTTTGGGAGAAAGAAGTTCGGTTTTCTGGACATGTTGTGTCCAAACAGGGGATAGTGGTAGATCTTGAGAAAGTTATTACGGTCAAAGAATAAAAGCAGCCTACAAATCCTTCAGAGGTGAGGAGTTTTTTAGGACTAGTTGGTTATTACATAAGATTTATAGAGAAGCTTTCCACTATTGCAGTACCCATGACCAAGTTGACCCGCAAGAATTTGAAGTTCTTATGGACAGATGATTATGAGAGAGCTTTCCAGGAGTTAAAACAGCGGTTGACTACAGCACCGGTGTTAATTATACCAGTACAGGGGGAAAAGTTAATTGTGTTTACTGATGCGAGTGGAACTGGGTTAGGATGTGTGTTGATGCAGCATCAGAAGGTTGTATCTTATGCATCTCGACAATTAAAACCTTATGAGAGATGATACCCTACTCATGACTTAGAGCTGGCAGCAATTATTTTTGTGTTGAAAGTGTGACGACACTACTTGTTTGGGGAGCGTTTTAAGTTATACACAGATCACAAGAGTCTTAAATATATTTTTTTTCTCAAAAAGAGTTGAACATGAGACAACAGAGGTGGGTTGAATTCATCAACAGTTATGATTTCGAGATCCTTTACCACCCGAGGAAAGGAAATGTGATTGCAGATGCACTTAGTCGACAACATGGGATTATAGCTTCTTTGATGATTCAGGAATGGAAGTTCTTAGAGTTAATTTCGATGCATGATGTTCAACCAATAGAGAATGTCGAGAGGGCATACATTGGTAGTTTGACCATGCAACTGACATTACTAGGTAAAATTCGTCAGATGCAGTATTTAGATGGGTTTCTCATCAGTAAGCTCGATGACCTTACAGTGGATTTGATCGATGATTGTCCTACTGATTGGTCTGTGGACTCAGATGGGGGATTGCAATTCAGGGGCAGGTTGTGTGTACCTAATATTGTTGAATTGAGGAAAAAGATTATGGATGATGCCCATAGGTCCCGATATACCATTCACCCTGGTGGAACTAAGATGCATCATGACCTAAAGAGGACGTTTTGGTGGGAAGGTATGAAGAAGGGCGTAGAAGAGTATGTTTCTCGATGTATGTGTGTCAACAGGTTAAAACAGAACACCAACGACCATTTGAACTTTTACAGCCTCTCGAGATCCCTACTTGGAAATGGGAGTACATCTCTATGGACTTCGTGGATGGATTGCCGCGATCTAAGTGAGGCAATGAATTTATTTGGGTAATAGTAGATCAACTCACCAAGTCTGCTCATTTTTATTCCTATCAGTGTTCACAGAACTGCAGATAAACTGGCTAGGTTGTATATTCAGGAGGTGGTGTAACTTCATGGTGCACCAGTTTCTGTAGCCTCGAATCGTGATCCGTTGTTTGTGGCAGAGTTTTGGGAGACTTTTCAGCATGCTTTGGGTGCTAGGTTAGACCTGAGCACGACTTATCATCCTCAGACGGATAGGCAAACTGAGCGGGTAAATCAGATCTTGGAAGATATGTTGAGAGCTTGTGTCATCGATCTTGGTGGTAGTTGGGAAAACACTTGCCATTGGTGAAGTTTGCTTATAATAATAGCTATCACTCCTGTATCGGGATGGCACCTTTTAAGGCTTTGTATGGGAGGCTATGTCGATCACCTGCATGTTGGATGGAGGTAGGAGATGTGCCATTGTTAGGGCCAGAGTTAGTGAGAGAGACCACGGAGAAGGTGAACATTATTCGAGAATGTATTAAGACTACCCTAAGTCGTCGGAAGAGTTACGCTAATAGAAAATGTAAGGGGGTTGATTTGAATGTTGGAGATTTTGTGTTTTTGAAAGTATTGCCGATGAAGGAATCATGCGATTTGGAAAGAAAGGAAAGTTGGCACCTAGATTTGTGGGACCATATGAGATCATTAAGAAGATTGGTAACGTGGCTTACAAATTAGCCCTACCACTTGCCTTAGCTATGATTCACAATGTGTTCCATGTATCTTTATTGCGGAAGTGTGTACAAGACCCTTCCCAAGTAGTATCACCAGAGGTGTTAGAGATTAGTGACGATCTAACGTATGTGGTGCGACCGGTTATTATTCTAGATCGAGATGTAAAGCAGTTGCGGTGCAAGAAAGTGAACTTGGTGAAAGTGCAATGGAGCGCGGATGAGAATGATATTACCTGGGAGTTAGAAGAGAAAGTTCAGCGTATGCACCCGGAGCTTTTTGCTTAGTGTTCTCTCTTATCGAATCTCGGGACGAGATTCTTTTGAGGTGTGCATATTGTAGCGATCCTAATTTTTCGTAGGTCATTATTTATTTATTATTACCTTATTTTATTTTTGACTTTATTAATTACGTGGTTACATGAGAATTTAATGTGTTGTTTAATTAATTTAATGTGTTATTTAATTATAGGTAATTAATCCAAATATTGATATATTTATATTGTTTATAAAAAAGAAGTGTTTATATATTGACAAAAAATATATCATATTTATATTTATATAGGTTGTATTTATATTGTATTTATATAATAAAATATAATTTTAATGTGTTATTTATTATATAATGTTATTAGGTTATTTAAACCTAGGTTGTTATTATCATAAAGGGGTGGGTGAAGAATCTTCAAGTTAGTGGCAGCCATGAAAAGGGAGAGTGAGAGTGAGAGAGAGAGAGAGAGAGAGAGAGGGGTTAATCAAAAAAGAAAAGAAAAGATGTTATATATTAGGTTATCATATTGCTGCCTAAAGCAAAACAAAAAGAGTGAAGGCTCTACATATGGGGCAGTCGAGAGAGAGAAGGAAACGGCGGGAGAGAGAGGTGGAGAAAAAAAAAATTAGGGTTTTATTTTGGTGGCTTTATTAATTGTTCAAGTGATTCTTTGATTTTCAAAAAAAAAAAAAAAAAAAAAATTGTGAGTGCAAAACCCACTTCCCTTAATTTATATTTGATTTGTTGTTTTTATTTATTTTATTTTATTTATTTATTTGATGTTGGTTTGATTTTGTATTTGCATGTAGATGATGGATTGATTTCATTATTTGGTTAGATGTGTATAAAAGATTTAGGTTTTTATGTGTATTTATTTTATGATTGTAATCACACTCATGAATCTATGAAATTAAAATAAACTTGGAACCCATAAATAAATTCCTTATACTCCACCATGACTCCATGGATTGGTGTTTTATTTTAATGATGGTGAGAGAGTGTATAAGAAGAAGAAAAAAAATGAGGATTATGAGATTTATTTGACTGCCTTAGACTTGGCATTGTTATGTTTGTTCTCATGAGTAGATGAGAGATTGTGTATATATATATTGTTGCCTCGTTCTCATGAGTAGCCGAGTGCTTTGATTTACTGCGTACGTATATGCTAACCATCCGGGGAGTGCGGGTCAAACTCGAGATGATATCCCCGTGCAAGTTTGGCTTCGGAGCAGTGTTAGGTATACGAGAGGCACATGGGATATATGTGTAAGCCGGAAGTGGAGGCCAAAGTAGTGGAGTTAAGGTACAAAGAATTTAATTATAAGTTTATTGGTATAGTGTGAATTGTATTGATTTGTACATCTTGAAAAATAGTAAACGACCTCGATAAATTATAAAATTTGAGTAAAGGCATGTATACGTGATTCTAGATAACTTTTGTGTTTTAACTTTTTATTAAAAAAATCGGTTAGAACTTATAATCGGATGATCTTGGTTATAGTAGTTTTGATTCATTTTAGCAATGCAGATTTTAGAGGCTGTTTTAACCCACGAAACGAGCTCATTTTTATTGGTTTTGCAAAAAATGAAGTAAAACATTATTCTGAACACTTTTCATGTTTTGAAAATTTCTGAAAAAAATCATCTTACAGCAGTTTCTTTTCGTTTTCAGTTCCAGATTTTTCGATCGAATTTTGTTTAGGATTTTTTTTGCTCAACTTGTTCACTAAATTCATCCACCCTACATTTTAGGAAATTTGATTATGTACAACTTTTGTTCTTTGAGTTTTGGTCAATTCAAATTATTTAAGCATGAAATGATGCATTTTTATACTTCTTCAGCAAGTTACTTATGATTAAATTATACTAACTTTATTTTTTGTTTTTGCAGAATGGTGGGTCTTACTAACTTCTTATGCATGGCTGACCTACCATATTTTTATTTTTATTTTGTTTATTTTATACTGAATTTATATTTCGTTGTGTACGGACAAGAAACTAAATGCCACCGTATCTCGGGAAACTACTCATTTATCTCGGTATGGATGGAACTACTTGTCTTGTCCCGTAACAAGAATTTATGTATTTTTGTTTGTATCTGGTGGACATGCGGGTGTTAAATCTTATACTCATACCAGTATATCTGTATACTGACCCGTTTTGTCTCTTGGCAACTCCAGTGCGTTTTGTTTTAGCGTAGCCGAGCTTCCTTTGCAGGATTAGTTGGGGCTACGGTGGTGACGTGGAATAACTATAGTTGTTGGACATGTCTCTTGGAATTCTTTTGTTTTCTTGAGCTTTGGGTTCATATTAGTTTATGTATTTATTATTTTTTTTTATGACCTTAGTATTATGATAGTTTGGCATTGTGGTTTATTTTCCAACTTTGCACTATTTAAGTTGTTTTGATTAGTTATTGTTACTTTAATGTTGAAGGTATTAGTTAGTTATGAAATTTATGATAGATGGTTTGGTTGGCGTTTTGTTAGTTTTTTGTTAATCCCTTATAATCTTTTGAGCATGGAATTTACTTAAACCCTTTAGAGACGTGAACGTTTAGATTTTGTTTCACTCCTAGAATTTGGATGATGGAATATTGGTTTGGGATTTAGTCCTGATTTAATATTTAATTATCCAAATTTTGGGGTGTGACATCTGCCCAACACATAGGTGATCTACACGGTCAGATATGCAAGGCCTCGAATGGTGCCATACCAATGCTGGATTGGAAGCTATTGTTATAGGCAAATTCCACTAAAGGCAAGTGCCTCTTCCACGAGCCCTTAAAGTCAAGGACACAACCCTGAAGCATATCCTCAAAGATCTGAATAGTACGCTCGGACTGCCCGTCAGTCTGAAAATAATACGCAGTGCTAAAAGTCAATCTCGTGCCCAAGGTAATCTGTAGGCTCTGCCACAACCGAGCCGTGAAACACGGATCTCTATCCAAAATAATCGTCATTAGGACCCCGTGCAACCTCACTATGTCCCTAATGTACAGATCGGCAAGATAATCTACCAGGTCACTCACACGCATAGGTATAAAGTGTGCCAACTTAGTCAACCGGTTAACTATCACCCAAATGGCATCACTACCCCGTTGAGTCCTCGGAAGGTCCACAAAAAAATCCATCGTGACATGTTCCCACTTCCACTCGGCTATAGGCAAGAGTTGCAACAAATCCGCTAGTCTCTGATGTTTAGCCTTGACTTACTGACAAGTAAGGCACCTTGACACAAACTCGGCCACATCCTTCTTCATTCCCCTCCACCAAAATTGGCGACAAAGGTCGTGATACACCTTTGTGCCTCCCGGGTGCACCGCAAGGCTTGAATGGTAAAACTCTCGGAGTACTTCCTCTCAGTAAGACTTCGGCACGAAGAGACGGTCAAGGTATCTAACACTCAAGTCAAAGTACACGTTCAAGCCTCTTTCTACCTTCCCACTAGAGATCTTCACCCGGAGGGATTCTACCTCAAGATCACCCTTCTGTGCCTCTATCACTCGGTTCGCAAGTATAGGTCGTGCAACTATCGAAAACAAGGCTGTAGACTCAACAAACCCGCCAAGATGCAAGTCAAACTCTCTAATGGCACCCAACATCTCCTATTCCTGGATGGCAATACAAGTTACACTGCTAATGGATTTCCTACTCAAGGCATTGGCCACAACATTAGCCTTTTCCTGGATGATAATGTAACTCGAAATCATAATCTTCTATGAACTCTATCCACCTCCTCTACCTCAGATTCAAGTATTTCTGTGTAAACAAATATTTCAGACTCTTGTGATCAGAAAACATCTCAAATTTCTCACCATACAAATAATGCCTCCAAATTTTTCAGGCAAAAATCATCGCCGCTAACTCTAGGTCATGAGTAGGGTAGTTCCTCTCATGTGTTTTCAACTGCCGCGAACCATAGGCCACTATTGCATCAAAACGCAACCCAAACCTTCCCGCGAGGCACACAATACACCAAATAGCCCAAAGCCCTCTCCGGAATAATCAAAACTAGAACAGTGGTAAGTCAAACCTTAAGCTCTTGAAAAGACTTCTCATAGGTCTCACCCCACACAAACTTGATTCATTTCCTCGTCAGTCTAGTCAATGGTGAGGCTAGCTTAGAGAAATCCTTCACAAATCTACGATAGTACCCGACCAACCCCAAGAAACTATAAATCTTGAAAGCATTCTTAGGTGGTTCTCAATCTTGCACTACCTCTATCTTGGATGAATCTACAGTCACCCCCTTCTCCGGATACTACATGGCCTAAGAACTTAATTTCTCCTAGCCAAAATTCACACTTCCCAAACTTAGCATACAGTTTAAGGGTTTTAAGCAGCTCAAGTACCACTCACAAGTGTTTCTCGTGCTCCTCCTCAGAGGGTAAGTAAATCAAGATGTCGTCCACAAAGACGACTACAAAACGGTCTAGGAACTCGCGGAAGATCCGGTTCATCAAATCCATAAACATAGCTGGTGTATTGGTTAGCCCAAAAGGCATAACTAGAAACTCGTAATGGCCATACCACGTACGGAATGCCGTCTTCGGGATATCCTCCTCCCTTGTTCTCAACTGGTGATAACCCAATCTCAAGTCTATCTTAGACAAGCAACAAGACCCCTTTAACTGATCAAACTAGTCATCTGTACAAGGCATTGGGTACTTGTTCTTAACAGTTACTCGGTTCAACTTTCGGTAATCTATACAAAGTTGTAACGCACCATCTTTCTTTTTGGAAAAAAGAGCTGGTGTACTGTAGACACCCCATTTTTGACCGTCCTCAAGACTTGGACGTCACCGTTGGAACACTCGGTGATTATCCATGCTCGTGTTCGTTTGGAGTCCCCGGAGTTCTCGGCTCGCGCGCCTTGCCTCAGGACCTCCGAACTCGACCGTTTTGTGTGCGGTTTTGCACCAAACACTTGTGTTTTGCCTTGGAAGGGCAGGGAATGCTTTGTGAGGCATCCCCACACACCACCGGCACTGGCTAGAGGCCACCGGCTGGCTGGTGTTGCCACCGGCACTATATTGTGCCGGTAGGCACTATTTTGTGCCGGTCGGCACTTGTTTTGGCAAAATGACCATTTTGCCCTGCCGACCACTGTACAGCTGCTTTATGAGATATTTTTAGACAGCTGTATGACTTTAGCCTCCCCTCCATACACGTGTATGGAGGGATGCCCTCCTTGTAAGCTTGTTTGACAAGCTTTACAAGATTGATGCCTATAAGAGAAGGCCTTCTCTCTTGGCTCAAGGGTTAGAAGAGTTTTTGTGAGAGAGGTGAGAGGGAGCTCTGGTTTTAGGTTAGAAGTTCTATATCTATCCTATATCCATACTTCTCTCTTGTTTGGGTAACTAGGTGTTTGTGCCTTACTTTTGCACATCAACACCTAGTGTTTCACCTTCTCTTGGTTACAGAGGTCCTAAGAGGTTGTTCTTGGTGTTCTTGGCTGGATTCAAGCAAAAGAAGGCAACAACATCAACTCTTGTGAAGGTGGTCAACAAGGGTGAGAAACTAGCTCTTTTTACCCCATTCTTGCACCTTGTTTTTACCTAGTTTAGAACTGTTTTTGTGCTTAGTGATTAACACATAAAAGTTCTGTTTTTTAACCCTCTTCATTGTTTATTAAGAGTGTTTGGTGGTTTGGGTAGGTTTGACCACCCTTAGGCCTTGAAAAGGCTCATTTTTGTGCCATTTTGTGAGAGATCCGAGACTTTGGTGTTAAGATCTCTTCACCACTGAAATCTTGAGGGATTTTAGTGGTGAAGATGATGCCTTAGAGTCTCAAGAAGGAGAGGACCACCCCCTCTCCTTGATGTCCTTGAAAAGGGCAAGTTTTGGCCTCCAAAGGAGCACCATGTTTGGTTGTGTGTTGAGCATGTTTGGTGTTTTTTTTATGCTTATATTGCCATGATATAACATGTTTCTAAGTTGGTTTTAGCACTCTTTGCATGCCTTGCATAGTTGCTTTGTAATGCCTTAATAGTCCCTTAACATGCCTAGGTTGTGTGCCTCTATTTCTAGCATGTTTTAGGCTTAGATCCATGAAGCTTGTATGCTTATTTTGCCATGCATAAGGTCTGTCCATGCTTGTTTTGGTCGGCCATGACTTGCATTACATAGCTCCTTTGTATTTGGCTTGTTGGCCTTAAGAGCATGAGAGTGTAGCATGCCTTGCTTGCATCATTTTGATGGTTTGGAACCATTTTGCATGCTATTTCAGTCCTTCATACATGTTTGTTTGATTGCTTAGCATGCCTCTTTAATGCTTTAAGAGTATGTGTTAAATGCTCCATGTTTTGGCTTTAATGCATGCCTTTGGATTCATGTCATCTAGATGCCATCTAGGTGGTCCTTTAGGCTTAGTTTTATGTGTTAAAACTCTGTTTTTAAGTGTTTAAGTATTGCCATGTGTGGTTGTGCTAAGTGTGGTTCAAAGCCTCATTGATTTGCTTTGAACCTTAGACCATTTGCATGCTTTGTTTGGCTTGTTTTGTTGCATGATTTGGCATCATGTTTTGCATGAATTTCAGAGCTTTTCATGTATGCTAATAGTCCATGTTTGTGCCTCTTAGGTGTGTTTGAGAGTTGCTTAATTATGCTCAAGTGTTGGTGCCTTAACTTGTGCATGTGTGCATATGTGTTTGGCCCTCTTGACTTAGCATTTTGGCCACTGATTTTAGGACTATTTGAGTTGCCTAATTCATGTATAAGACCATCCTTCCATTGGTTTGCATGCTTACCTTGCATGCTTGCTTGAACCCTTTGCATGAACATATTGCATAGTCCATGTTGCGTGCCTAGTTGACATGTTTAGGGTTGCATTTGTATTGTGCATGTTTGGCCTCTTGAGTTGAAGTATGATGGAGGTTGAGCACCCTTGTTTGCTTGTTTGCATTGCATGCATTTGAAATCAAAGTTGCATTCTTGGTTCTTAGGGCCATCATGCATGGAAATGCGCGATTGGTGGTCCGGGAATCGAGGCACATGCCCCTTTGAGTCAATAACATGATAAGGGATGTGTTTGGTGCATAAATGGCTTGAATTATATTGTCATGCATAGATTTCCCCTCTGCTGCTTGTGAGTTGCAGGTTCTGCAGGCATTCAGTGCCGGCCGGCACTATTTAGTGCCGACCGGCAGTCAACAAACAGCCGATGGCTCATTTTTGTGCCGGTGGCCTTCTCCTTCAGCCGGTGGTGTCCTACCCCAGCCGGTGGTGATCCCCAGTGCCCTGAGAGGCACTCCTGGGACTTTGGCAATTTTCTGAGGAGGAGAGCAGAGGAAACAGAGGCAATCCATGCATGGCAGTGCGGTTCCGAGCCAGTCCCGAGCGCATGCTGCATTTGGCCCTCATCCCGAGGCGGTTTACTGTTTAATTAGATTAATTATTTTATTTAATTAATTTATTTGATTTGTAATAATTAATTAGCTTGCGTAGTTAATTAAATTGTATATTCTTTTGGTCCCTCCGAGTGAGGGCGTATCTGTAATAAGTGTGTGTGAGTGGATGTATGTCTTCCAATCCCCACTTCTTTCTTCCCTTTTATTTACCTGCTTACGATGGTAGATTAGGGCACATTCAAATTAGCATACCTTATGCAATGCATGCGTGCATTCATGCATTTGTTTACATGCACCGGGATCGGTACATCATACAAACTGCATCGTACTTTCGATTTCCAAATTGAATACGTGCTACTCGTGCATCTCATATGCCATGTTTAGGGTTAGCCGAGCCTACTCTAGATTGCATCTATGTCTGTGTTGCATTAGCCACTTAACATGAACTAGGTCATGCATGTTTTGCTAACCAGTCTCTTGTTTTTGGCACGGAGTACGATGTAAGTTTTTACGCTTTAGCATGTCGCATGCGTGTGAACGTTTGCCATGACAGTATGCTTGCTATGCGGCTAAATGCTTATGTGATATAATTGCTTGAATGCTTGTGGGTGGAGGTTGGATTGCGTGAGTTGGAACAACTCATTGAAATCCGTATTTTAGCCTACTTTCGAGTAGCAAAAACCAGCACGTTTTTCGAGACAAAACGGATATGCAATGTTTATTTCCAAGTTAGGCAATTTAGTCTATACTTGTTTGCTGCGCGCATAACATAGTAATTCTAGGCTAATAACTAGAATAAGAACATGTAATGTTTTCAAAAAACGGATATCACGGT
Source organism: Camellia granthamiana (assembly GCA_036172215.1). NCBI lineage: Eukaryota > Viridiplantae > Streptophyta > Magnoliopsida > Ericales > Theaceae > Camellia > Camellia granthamiana. The sequence goes on from JAXFYN010000468.1 coordinate 181,453, forward strand.
TAGTAGAGGCCGGTCTTCAGACCGGGCGAAAGGGGGTGCTCATAGCTGACCTTCCCCGATCGTACCCAAGCTCCCGAGCCAAGTCACTTTGGTGATGACGGACACGTGGCCTTCGGCACCGAGTCAGGGTTTCCTAAATTCCCCCATTTTAAAAATATTTAGGTGGCGACTCTGTATCTGGCAAAGCAGTCCATGTTTGGCACTTCTTTCAAAAAAATCAGTTTTTCTTCAAAAAGATTTGCCAGAGTTGGACTCTTTGTTTCAAGATTAAGAACCGTGACATTTGAGTCCTTCGAACTGTAGTGACCCAATATCGAACCAGAACCGCGGGGGGGGGGGGGGGGATTCGCACCCCTCTCCCCGGGATGCGTTCAGGGACGTCTACATGTACCCTAAGGCGAAGTACTAAGGCGGATAAAACTCTTATCTAATAATTCCTAGAGTTGAATCTTCAACTCACTCAACCGTGGCAAGTGCAAATATATATGGTGCCATAGAAATCAGTGCTATGCCAGGCACTAAATCAATAGAGAACTCGATCTCTCGGTGAGGTGGTAAACTAGTAAGATCCTCCGGAAAAACATCTTGGTATTCACAAAATACCCTTGGCAACTAAATTCAGACTTCATCACACTCAGTACTCAAGAAGTTGGCAAGAAGGCAACTAAACTCACTCCACCCACGCAGATCATACACCGGTGATAAGACTCTATCCATTCGGTCCCTTAAGAAATAAAAACAATCACCGCTCAAGATACATATAGTAACCTTTTGACGGTAGCAGTCTATAACAGCTTGACAGGATGATAACCTGTCTATACCCAATATAACGTCAAACTTAGACATATCAATCAACACAAATGCAAAAAGAAGTCGGCAACCGGTAACCTCTATGGCACTACCCCAACACCCTTGCTTCAAAACAATCTCACTACCAATAGGTGATTTTACACAGATAGGAGATGCTAACTGAGCCAACTCTAACCCCAAAACCGATGCAAATGCAGACGAAATAAATGAATAGGATGCACCCGTATCAATCAACACATTAACAATTAAATTGCAAAACAAGAAGGTACCTCTCACTACCAAAGGCGCTGGTACAAGATTTGGTACGGTAACAGCATACACACGCCTTGTAGGTCTCTGCTCCACCTACTCACCCCTCGGAGCATAACCCTGATGCACTGATTAAGCCGAATAGGCTCCCTAATTGACCATCGAGGCATGTGCTGACTGTGCCAGCTAGTGGCTCTGTGTTTGCCTTAAACCAAACGCACCAGGTGTGCCACCCAACTGAGGGCAAAGTCTCTTCATATGTCCGGCCTGCCCATACTGATAACAAGTGAGCAGCTGCCCTCTCCCCTGACTTTGGCTCTGAGAATGAGTCGAAGACAATGCAGACCATTGCCCTCATTCTCTCTGCGGGCACGCTGGAGACTTGTGGCCCAATTGACCACGTTTGAAACAAGTAATATCTCCCTGACCACCCCTCCTAGAACTCAAACTCGGTACCGGAAAAGTGGACCTTGACTGTGTTCCCTAGGACTGTTGTGGGTTAGAACCCCTCTACCTCTTACTGTCCCCCTAATTGTCCTGACTCATCCTGGAGCCCCTCATCTTCTCCTCCTCTATCCGTATTACGGTCTCAAGCTGAGCCGCCGCCTCCACAAGGCGTCCATAATCTCTAATAATCAACCCAGCCACTTTGAACATTAGCCCGATCCTCAATCTTTTCTTGAACTCTAAACAACGGCGCTCTTCAGTCGCCACGAGTTTTGGAGCAAACCTCGATAAGCTAGTAAATGTGGCCTTAAACTCGGCCACCGGTGTACTCAACTGCTTGAGCTTGGATAACTAATTTCTCAACTTCTCCCTAACCGTGGAAGGTAGAAACTTATCCTGGAAGGCGTAGACAAAAACCTCCTAAGTCACCCCAATGCGCCCACGTGCATATTTCCACCACTGACTTGTAGCTCCCTTCAGCTGGAATGATACTAAGGTCACTCGCAACTAATCGTCCTCGATGCCAAGCATCTCGAACGTTTTCACTATCTGCTCTAGCCACTCATCCGCCTTCAGTGGCTCCTTGGGATCACCCACAAACTCATCCGAATTTGACCGGAAAAACTCCCGCTTCAAGAAAAATGGCCCTGTCTCAGGTACTTAGGCCTGGACTTGATTCTTAACTCTGAGAATGTCCATAGATTCCTGCAACGCTCCGGCCATTTCGCGGGCCAAGGCACCCATGGCCTGTTGACAAACTAGTTCGGCCATATTGGCCTAACTAACTCTTTCTTCTTGTGTCAGAATCTTATCCGGTAAAGGCACTTCTTGCCTTCTAGGCCCACCACGCCTACTACCACCACGTCCATGTCCACGTCCTAACATCCTAATGAAGGTAACAGGATAGATTAGCACATTTACAAATGTGTCGAAGCTAACTCACTCGCGTCCTAAAGCAGTGGACAATAGTAATTCATTCCACATAAGCATGTAATCACATAAACACATACGAATTTCATTCCCAGATAATGACTGTCTCGCAGCGTTGCTAGAGTTCCAATTAGAAACAGCAGTGATCAAGTGCTCGTCTAATAGGACTTCTAGAAACCTATAGACCCAATCAACATCCTAGAAACTAAATCCCATACCCATATAACCACATAAGCATGTTATCATGTAAACACATCGTACATACTAAAGTCTCTATCAACCGAGACAAACCCATTGTGGTACTAACCACTTCCCACATACCCAAAGTATTTAAACCGGGTACGCTTTGATACCAAGTTGTAACACCCTGAAAATAATTACAATAAACCAACTCCAAACACTAGTACAATGTGATATAAATAAAATAAGAAGCTTTCATTAATCAGAGTATACAAAAAGTGACACATGCATTATACATTCATAAATTGTTCATCTTGAATCTACAGCATGTGTTATAAGAAGTGGTGAGAAATGAAAGCTAAACAGATATTCATATGCCCTAATGGCTTACATCTTTCCAAGATCGTGCTTGGTTACAACAAAATGAGTCATAAGCTCCACACAAATAAAGCCTTAGGCTTGTGAAAAGTAAATACAAAAATAATCAGGAATTGAGTATTCAGCTCCACAGTTTTCCCGAGCTAAGTCCTTGGCAGAGGCATATCACCAGCACCTGAAAATAATTTTTCCCAAGTAGGGTGAGTGAAAGCCCAGTAGAGACAATCTAGCACAATATATGAATCTTAACAAAGATATAAGTATGATATGCATATACAATGCCCATGATAAAATCATTCGTATTGTTACAAGATGATAATATGCCAAGTTTCATATCTCAAGCCATTTTATCTTAATTCATTTCATGATAATTCATTTCACCTCAATCTATGAGTCAAGTCCATTGTTATCCAGACAATCCAACTGAGGCTACAACTCAGTGGTTCCCTAACCAATACAATAATTTCACAAACACTTCAAATTTGCCATTTTACAGAAATTCATCCACTGGAATCGGCACCCATGTATACACGTGCAGTTTTCGAGACTTTCACTCTGGACACACAAGCCAACTTAATTCAATGGAGTCCATCCCATTTCTTCTCCCAAACATGGAGTACATCCCCTTTCTCCTCCCAAACATCATACATATACAATGTATTAAAAACACAGTCATATTCAATGACAACTGATAAGAGATTAATTTCAATTCACCTAATCCTCATGTAATTTTTACAACAATCATAGCTATCTTCCACCGATAGCCCAAAACAGATATTTCTAATCTCCAAAATAGATAAAATATCCAAATTTTCATAGGTGAGAGATAACATGCATCCAATTCCACCATTTATATAAATATCTATCCAATTTCACATTTCTAATACTAATTAAGATTATTTATACAAAATAATTAATTGAGACATTTTAGGACAAAACTTCCCTTTTCTTCCAAATCCAATCCTTACATCAAAATCAACAAGTTGAACACAACACATCCTCATATCTACACCCACAACCATTTTTAATACCTTCATTTGAAAACTCCTCTTTTGATTTTAAACCAAAACCGTAGGTTTGTCTAAAATCCTCCAAATCCCAACATTATTTATACAATCAACGAATAACTAAGTTCAAATCACAGGAGAGTGTAAAAAGTCCATACCTCAAAGCTAGAAGTCGAGCAAAGCAAGGAGGAAACTTTAAAGATGCTTAAACACAACTCTATTCGAATAGATATGTAGCCCTTGAGATGCTCTACTTTTTTATCAAAGAGAGTAGGGTAAAGAAACCACTAGATCTAAGTGAAAATGTAGAGAGAATATAGGTTTTAGAGAGAAAGGGTCCTGATCTAGGGTTTTGAGAGAAAAAGATATGAAAAAGTGATGTAAAAAAGTGATGCTGTGAACTGATATACGCACAGTCTGCTCAAGCGTAAGAAGTGACGCTCGAGCGTCAGACACAATAACTGAACGACAAATGTATTTTAAAAAATAGAACATGAATATTTTATAACAAATGCGATAAATTGAATGAGCTACTATTATTAGATTGACATAATTTTTTTTAGTAAATGATAAACATGAAATACCTTACAAAATAAAATATTCAAATTATCAAAATAGAACCCGTGGACACCACGGCCCCACAACACCCTCCCATCCATAGCCCAATCCTTTTTTTAACAGCAATTGCACATGTTTATAATATCTATATATATATGACTTAGATTCACAAAACCTAATGGCTATAAAACAAAAAGTTTATCCCTTCATGTTGCACTCCACGCACAAGAAAAGCATGCTTGCCCTGAAGAATAGTGTCTACTTTATCGTCACAAAGTTGTGTGAGTTGTGTAGATTCGTAGTCATACCACAATTCTCACATACAAGTTTTGCATTGAAAAAGTCTTCGGCACTATCGCTGAACTCGTCTCCAATAAGGAAGATCACAAAACAAGGGAGAAAGAGAGACCAAGAGAGCAGGGCCAAGAGACTAAAAAAAAAAAAAAAGGAAGAAGAATAAGTAGTTTGCTTTAAGTATTGTTTTAAACAAAAATAAAAAATAAAACAAGTTGTCTAGAGACATGGCTATTACTTATATAGTTATGGAATTTAAGTGTATAAATCCACTCAACTCTTCATTCTTTTAGCAGGCGCTCTTGTTGTGGGCCACAAAAGGTTTCACATTTAGTGCCAACAGTTGTAATTGTTGGTAGCAGTTGTGTCTATGCAAATAACGTATGATCAAGTCAAGCAACTAAATAGAAAACACTATCAACCTTCACATTTTTAAAGTTGAGAATATGATGTTTGAAGGTGTTTGAATTTCGGAGGGTGTTTGATTGTTCAGTAGATATAGGTTGCTATGTGATACTTAATAAGTTTGGGGGGGTATTTTTGAGATACGGAAAAAGTAGAAAATATATATGTTCTTCAAACTTTTAAAATAAAATATAGCGTTTAAAGTTGACATATATAGCTCAAAAACGACAATTGGTGTTGTTTTTCTATGACAATTTTCTAAATATGTGACTAAAAAATAAAAATTAGTAATGTTTTTCCGTGATGAATTTCCAAACTATTGCTAAAAACTAATAATTAGAGACACTTTTTTTATAAAACCACTGCTAAAAAAATAAAATACATATATATGATTTTGTAGTAACAATTAAAAGTGAACCGGACTTTTTAGTGTACCAAAAAGTCAGTAGGACTTATTGGTGTACTCATCTTTCTAATAGGACTTTTCAATTACTCACAGGTCTTATTATAAGGATCTGTGTACCATTAAGTCCCACAAGTATTTGTATAGATCCAAAAGTCTCACAAGTGTTGGTAACTTTTTTTGTGACGATTTTTTTAAATCTATCACTAAAAATGAAGTAGTGACATTTTTCTATAACGAATTTTTTAATTGTTGCTAAAAATTAACAATTAGTGACACTTTTTACAAAAACGTCAAAAGAACAAAAAATAATAATTTTGTGGTAACAATTAAAAGTGAATATGATTTTTTAATATAATAAAAAATCAAGATAACTTATTGGTACAACCATCTTTCTAATATGACTTTTCAGTTAGTTCCCTTTAACTAAATGAGATTTTTATAAGTTAACAAATTGAGTTTTAAAAAGTTTGAGTTGATTTGGTTCTAGCATTGGCTAGATTTGATTTTAAGTCAATCAATGAAACACTACTAGAAAAATAACTTTTTGCGTCTATTTTTTTGCGACTGATTATTTAATCGTCGCAAAAAATATTATTTGCAACAGCAAATCAGCCGAAGCAACTATTGGGACTTATATTTTCAAACAAAAACTTGCGAGCCCACCATTGGGAACCCACTCAGCCCAATTTATATTTTCCTTTTTTCTTAAACTCTCATTTTCCCCAAATCGCTCGATCATTGATTTATATCTTGCCCTAGACTCTCATTTTCCCCAAATCGCTCGATTGTGTCTGAATAACCAGGTTCATTGTTAGATTAAGATCCCTCTCTCGATTTCACTCTATAGATCACCACGGTCTCTAAAGAATAGATCTCCAACGGTATGCGTCTCTCTCTCTCTCTCGTCTCAGTGAGTCTTTTCGAATCATTCATTCGTACTTCAACTTATTCATCTCTCTACTTTGATCACTTGAACTCATTGAACTCATTGTAATTCGTATTCAACTTCTTCATCTGAACTCATTGTAATTCGAATCATTCGTTCGTATTGATTTTTCCACCAAGTAGTCTGATTCTGGAAACAAGCTTTGGTTTGAATCAATCCTTCCTCATCTGCTATTAATTTCAGAGAAATGAATCAACAAATGAATATTAGAGAGCATTCACATTATCTTTCGTTTGTTATATCTCAGAGAGGATGGCGCTATTAATCAAGAAATTATTCAGCTGAAGAAGGGAATTCATCAACAGGTTAGCGTGCAGCACTTGCATCAAAGAATATCTCCCTTTTTCAACTATATTTTATAGTATTTTTCAAGCAAAGTTTGTTAGTCCAAGCAAAATTGTTGCAACCTTGTTTGAACATTTTTCTCCTTGCATATCTATCTGTCTCACTTATAGCATTAACATGCTCTGCTCTTAATATATTTTACAGTATGCTCCTATAGTCTATAAGATCTGTGGAGGACTTTTGGTGCCACATAATATGCACTTCCACATATTTCATTTCTAAAAAAGAAACATCTTATGAATTCAATGCTAATATTGTTGATGAGATTGAGCACATGCACAATCACAATAATCCATGCAGGTAGCCTTTTTAAATGATTGAATATGAAAACTCACTATTGTTTTTATTTTTGTTTTGGAGGATTCATGTTCACTTCTCACAAGAAACAAAATACCCAAGCTTAACCAATACATATGTGAGTTTATCACACTAATTCAAAATTTATTCAAAAAGCCTTATACTCAACGGTAGTGAGTCATGTCATAAAAATATATATGTATGATCATAGCATTATTGCAGAATTTACATGAGTGCATAACAAAGACTATAGTGGAGTATCAGGTGCCATTTCCAGAACTGAACAGCATAGTAATTAGTATTAGAAATTTAGAATTTCACATCAACACATCCTATAGTAAGTTTTTACTGCATACACAGAAAAGTACATAGGTAGAGGCATGCAGTAAGTAAAAGGTAATAAGGGATGGGTAGATGATGAGGATGATAAGATAAAGATAAGATTACACAAGAGGGAGAGAGAGAGAGAAGCATGGTCGTTATCACTATGAGCACAGTAGTAGATCTTGTTTCTCGAGATACTTAAAGTAATTTTTTTTTTCACCTCCTTGAACATGTTATTGTGTTAATATGTGCATGTTTGTTGGAACATTCGTATTCAAGCAAGGGATTGATTGCTAGTGTTACTTAGATTGGTTGACTATACTAGCATTCACATATTCTCCATGTCATGGTTTTGTGGGTTACTTTTCAGGATATTATTACTGTGAAAGTCAGTAATTGTAATAACCCGACTCCCTTATATACTGTCTATGCTCTAATATCCTCATGATCTATGTTATTATATACGTGATTATAGGCTTAAAGTGAAATTCCATGTTTGAATGTGTGAATTACATGTTTATAAATTTGTATCTGTCGGTTATGAGAAAACCTGTTGAAATTGTGACCTTTGGACTGAAAATTGAATACCTTATAGGCGCGATAAAACCGAAATTGACTTTATAGTTATGATTAGACATTACATGAAGTTTTGTAAAAATTTGATTCGTAATGAATTAATTAGCTTTATTTGGCAAAATTCCTAAAGTTGACACTTTGAAACTAAAATTAACAACTTTAATGAGTTTAGGAACCGAAATTGAGTACATAAATATGTTAATGGGAATTTTTAGAGCCATTTGAACAGTTTAATTGAAAATTGATTTCGTCTGATTCGTTAAGGCATGTTTGGTTGGCCTATGTACCTATATATATATGACTTGTTTTATATATATATAATGTTTTGTTAAGCTCATCCTTAGCCTTTAAGAGTTAAAAACGTGGAGAGAAGAAGAGAAAAGAGAGAGAAGAAAAGAGTTCAACTTTAAGCTTGGGGTTTGGAGGAAATTGAAGAATAATTCAAAGATTGGTTTAAGGTAAGTGTAAATCAACTCAAATACCCCAAATTTTCCCTCAATTGATTAGAATCAAGCCTTAGAATGAAGCTTGTATACCCATACAAGTTAGGGTTTATGAGTTCTTATCATGGTTGAATTTATTCCATAAAATTGAACATGTAATCTTTGGAGTTGGTTAGATTAAAGGTTGATCTTTGGATTTTGAATTGTCTTGAGTAAGATTGAGAGGTCCTACCTTCTAAACTTTAGTTTGACAAGCTTTGATCTCATATATGTATATATGTTGGTATATGTTTTGATAGATCATGATAAGATGAAGAGATAAAAGGAATATGGCAATTTGGGCTATGAATATGTACAATTAAAATAAGTTATGATCTAATTGGATTTGAATTTCATGTTTATTATGCTCAAATGTTATGTTTTGAAGTGAATTTTCTTGATTTGGGTCTTATGGATGACTTTTGACAGCTAGAAATTGTTAGATTTTCAAACTCCTCAAACAGGGCCAAAACCGCACGTGCGGGGCTCATGGCCGCACGTGTAGGAAACACAGCCGCACGTGCGAGGCTCATAGCCACACGTGCGGAAAACAGGGGAAACAATTTCGGCATTCTAGAAAAAAGGCACGTGCAGGCCACACATGTAGCACACCTCTCCGCACGTGCGAGAATTGGGAAAACATTATGTTAAGTTCTGTTGTTCTTTTTAACCCTCTGAATACATTACTGTGTGTATTTAATTCCTTCAAAATGCTTAAAAATGAATGGAAAGTAAACGAATCAGAAGAAGGATTAAAGTTAGAAAAGAATGCTCTACTTATGAGTTGTATGTGTGATGTGTAGGACATTTGTTGGAGGGGATTGCTACATGACCAAAGCACTGTGAGTAATAATAGTGTAATGATATATATATTTCCGTATTTCGATCTATGGATTATGTATCTTGATTGTACTTATTATTGTACTTAGCACGTTCGAGATAAATTATACTATGGTTCATGCGTTATGAATGTGAATGACATATTTGGGATAAATGGTGTTATGATCCATGTAACTTTGCTTATGAGTGGCATGTTAAATAAATTTACGTGAATGGAAACGATTGAGCAATGGTACAAGTATGAGCAATGGCATATGAAATGGACCCTAGGTCGTTCTGTTTCTGTTATTTATAATGGTTCTAAGGCCGAGGGAGGTGGAGACATGCCAATGTTACATTCACCTTATAAAGCTCAGGGCAGCTGTTATTACGTTGGGCCTAAGGCCATTTTGTATTACGTTGGGCCTGAGACCATTTTGTATTCTGTTGGGCCTAGGTCGTTATGGAATATAATAAAGGGGGCATGTTCACATTAGATAAATATTCTCCAAGACATATGCCTATTCACTCGAACCTCTTTATATGATTATTATTCACTGAGCCTTGCTCACTTTCTTTTTATATATGTTTATGCAGGTGATCAGCGTAGAGAACAACCCTAAGTCAGCTTCAGGAGCCCTTTTCAGTAGGTCGGTTGTGTTAAGCCTCCGCAATTGAAGCTTTTGTCCAGTTCTTTTGACGTCACTTGTTTGGTTAAGTTTTGGTGGCTTTTGTTAAACCCTTGATTAATATGTAAACTTATGGGTTGCTAACTCCTTGTATACACCGACACAACGTGTACTTATATATATATATATATTTATGTGTATAAATTGTGTAATGTATAAGATCCTGGCATTTAAGCACTGCTCAATGGACGTTCTGTTATTATGTTGACATTTGCTTCCGCTTAAGGCCCTGTAGTTGAGTAAATATTTGTGAAATTTTGTTTTGAGACCTAAGTACAGGCCAGTCATGGACCAAACTTTTAGGGGCAGGTTTGGGTCGTAACAGTAATATGCAAGTAATTGCAGTAGGAGTCTATCTCCCTCAATTGGTGAATGTGATGTGACCTAGAAGCTAGATCCTTAATAACACCAAAATTATGTATACCATATTGTCACTGTGGTCATTTGATTCACCCATGCTTTCTCATTCAAACTGTCACCTAAAACTGCAAATCTACAATCCATTTCTAGATATATCTTTGCCATAGTTTTGATCACTAAATCTCATGGTCATATCCTGATTTTTTTCATATAAATTTATAGGCTTTTACTTACTAAGCATAACCAATGTTTGTAGCATGTATCATGCCTATGAAACCATCTCGACCAAGTTATGTGATTCATTCCTCTAGTATGAGATGATTTTGGTAATCAATGAACCTGCAATAATTGTTTTCTTTTTTCTTTTTCTTTTTCTTTTTCTTTTTCTTTTTATTTTATTTTATTTATTTATTTTACTTAGTTGGAAATGGTTTTGTAATGATTTTTTATTTATTTTTCTTTGAGTAGAGACTTTTGACTATCTAAAGAGCATTCACAAGAAGGCTAACTAAACTTTTAATTAACTTAAATCATTTTTAAAAAAATAATCCTTTAATAGACTAGTTAAAAGAATTGAAATAGTTTTGTAAAGGGCAACTGACTTAAGAAAGTGCAAGGACAATATGTGACCCTTTCACAATTTAGCCAAATAAATACATAAAGAAGAACAAAAAGGAGAAGATGAAGTTGAAGTAGAAGAATGCCCTGCTTTGAAAATGGGTCCATATTGGCAATATGGCAACATCAATGCCTAAAACAAGAATGAATCAGTACCTAGAATATCATGTTATATTGTGTATACGATTCATTCCAACCGATGACTATGGAATATTTTTTTAACCAATAAGACAATGATACCTAATATAATATGGTTTTGTAGTTCCTCATTTATCGGAAGTACTACGTAGACAACGTCACATAAAATTCTGAAACTACCCAATAATTAAGAAAACTAAAATGTAAAAAAATGTGAGCATTATTTCAGAGAAAAAAAAAAGTATTCAAAAAAAAGAAATATATACATATACTAACCTATTTTAGCGGCCAATCCCAATAATTAGCAGCCCCTTCATTTATTGATGAGATCACACAGCGTGTGACACAAGATGTTGAGTCTACGTTCATGTCACGACCCCAACCCGCCCCTAGTAGGATGGTGCCATGATGGCCAGTAATCCAAGATTACCGAAGGCCAACTTTCGAATTCACACACAATCAGAGTATAATATATGGGGCTTACATGTGTAGAAGCAATATATACAGATCTAATTAGTCCATAAGAGCTGTGCATAAGTCAAATGTAATGGCATACATCTTTACATAACTTACAACTTGAATATAACAAATAAAATATACATTACATCTTGACAAAAGGCTTCACAAGCCGACATATACAAAATATAATGAATACAAGTCAAGGAACATCGTCATCAGAACTGCCGACGTAAATACAAAGTTGCCGACTTAGCACAAAAATGTCGACATAAGTATTGCCGACGTAACATGAATCCGAAATAAGATGCCGACATAATCATGCATACAAAACACACATCTCGGCGTAGCCGACTTCTTGCTTGTTACCTACATATATACATAGAGAGGGTGAGCTTGGATACTCAGTGAATGGTACAAGTAATAAAGGGGTTAAATGAATGATTCCCGAGGTCTTGTCAAAACAATACATATATCATAGCTTCTTCAAAACATGTACATATGACATAACTTGTTCAAAACATATACATAGCATAACTTGTATCAAAACATGTACTTGGGGTGATGACATTTCGGACAGAACAGACAAGGATCCAAACACCTCGGAAACGAGCACACCCGTTCATAGACCGTCGGTGGCCGATGTCTCAACAAGGGTGCTACTTAGGCTTAACGTCCCCTAGCACGGAAGGACTTGTGCCACTTATGCTTAAAGTCCCCTGGCACGTACGGACTTGTGCCACTTATGCTTAAAGTCCCCTGGCACGTACGGACTTCCCGAGAATGTCATCCGAAACAGAACTTATACTTGGTGGGCAAAACTTATACTTAATACATAAAATAGGGGTATTCATTCATTCTTAACAAATCCTTTTCAAAACAAAGCAAAGCAAAGCTTATCAAAACATTTACAACTTAGCTTTATTAAAAATACCACTCACCTAGTTCTCGGGACGTCGGAACCAAAGCAAAAGTCCAAGTCCTACAAACACATGGCAAGGTCCACTGAAAACACATCTCAAAACAAGTCTTACATGCATGCAATGATCTCGGGAAAACATGCTAGAAGTCAAAACACAGTTTTACATGTCAGGAAGACATGCTGGGTACCAACCAGGTCTAAGCCGAGGTCCCACACCACCTGGCCGAGGTGTGGTTACCAAGGCTCCGGCGTGCGGCTGCATGCCGAGGTGTTCACCCAAGACAGACTAAAGGTGCAAGTGATCATGCAAGGTAGGCCAAGGTGAGATACGATGCTTGGCCTAAGTGTGAGGTCTAGGTAAGAATGACCTCAGTGACTACACTTCAGGAAGTGAAGTCTGGAAGTCTGGGTTGAAGAACATGAATGCTAAAAATCATAACTTGATTATTACAAAATCTGGGATTTCATGCCATGAGTTCGAAAACATGGACCTGGGTACCCATACTCGAAGATCATACAAAAACAAACATGAAAACATGCATCTTGGCATGAGCTTTCGGATCAAAACATGACTTTTCTTGAAGAACACATGAATGCTATTCCCTCTTTCTAAAACCGAACTTCAAAACCATGCATGGCTTACAAATCATATTCAATCATGCAATGCAATAACATAAACGTAAAGAACAACGTGGAAAGATCATGAATCTAACCTTAGAACACGGATCTAACGGTTCGATCTCTAGGAATCAAGTTTGGAAATCTACTCTCTCTCAAGAACTCCTCCTCCTCTCCTCTAGAGCTTCTCTCTCCTCTTCAAAACAAAGATATAACAAATGATAGGTTTCTCTCTCTGCCGGCTGATTTAACACTCAGCTCGGACACGTGGCAACGGCTGGTTGGTTCTCTTCAAAAAGGTGATAGATTGACAAGACAGGTGTAAGACAAAGCGTATTCAACAAGCTTGGTGGCAAGGGCACTCCGGCAAGTGATGACATCGGCTAAGGACAAAGCTTCGGCAAGTCGGGGAATAATGATCTCGGCTAGGAAGGACAACACTTGGCCTAACTGTGCCACACCTCGGCCTAGATGTGCCACACCTCGGTCTAGGTCATACCTGTCCAGGAACAAGATCACTTGGGTTCAAGGATGACATCTCGGCCTAGATAATTCACATCTCGGCCTTAGTGATACACACCTCGGCCTAGATGATAATCATCTCGGCCAATATGCCCGGATGAAAATGGAGGTCAATCAAAGTGGTTCCAAGATGGCTCTAGGCTTAGGACGACCTCGGCTTGGATCAACCTAGGCTTCACATAACCTCGGCTTAACAGCAACGAGGGAACAAAACATGCAATCAACACTTAAACAAAACAAGGAAAGACTTGTAATGCAGCTTAACATGGCAAAACACATAAATGCATGCAAGCATGACTAAGATATGAATGTGGGTCTTTACAGTTCACTACGACAATCAAGAACCTAACGGCACGTGTTTTGTTCTTAGAGTCACAGGGTGTGGCTAGGAGTACGAGCTTGAGAGAGATGCAATACTTACAAATTGACGAATTTTACATTTTATCAATTTGTATATATACATATGGAAATTATTAACACATTATACTAACATATTGTAGGTGTCAGATGCATCTAATGGGCAACAAGCTTCAAAAGAAAATGAATAAGTATGCCACTCTACTCTTCAAAAGGAAATTATTAACACATTATACTAACCTATTTCTTTGCTTTTAGTGAATTTTTCAACTTATTATGAATTAGGTTGCCTATTTCTCTGAGATTTGTTTTATGGAATTTGTATTTTAAATCAATTCTTTTTGGGTGTATGTATGGCCTCAACATTGTTCAGTAGTTTTTTGTTGTTGAAAAAATTGTGATCTACTTGTAGTGGCTGGTATTTTGTAAGTAGAGTAACTTTTTTTGGGCAAACTTAACGTGCAAGGTTTGAGAGCAGATGGTGATGACGGTATGTCAACTGAAATTTCAGTAAACTTGGATCATTTTTATTTCCAGCATTTTCTCCTTCCTAAAATTCATGGTGGTGATGACAAAATATTTGATGTGCACAAAGAATCTTTATGTAGATGCCAAGGTAGGACGTACTGTGGATTCTAAATTACTTAATTCTTTATTGTAATTGTTAGAATTTTAGTAGACTATGTAGCTCATTTCCTATTTTATACAAGCATAACTAATGAATTAAAATATTTTTTTGGTTTATTTGAGCAGAGTGGGATAGAACATCACTTGGAAAGTCAATTACATATTTCTTGCAGCCTCTACTCAAGTCATGCAGGGTATGTCTCATTTTTATTTGCCTAGTTTATTTGTTTTCATTTTTATGCAACTTAAATTTATCCATGCGCCGACAATATTCTTTAATTGGTGTTTTCCTTGCAAATACATGCCATTTCAACTCAATTGGCTTTAATGTCAACTCCTTGAAATTAGATATGTGGATCCATCTTCATAGTTGGTGATCTTTTAAAGCCATATTTCAATCAAATCCAAGGCAATCACATCATTCCTGACAGTGTTCATTCCTGCCTCTTATCCTCTTTTACCTTCAATTTGGACCAAAATCACTCCTCTACACTGGTTTAGTAATCGGTCTAAGTGTAATCAAACCATCTCAAACAATTCCCTATTCTCCAATCCATGCCACTTCTAGCTTTCCACCAAATACATTTTTTTCTTATTCTATAGAGAAAGAAGTTTCATTTATTTTTCTAACGAGAATTTCAGAGATGGATTTAGATTATTTATACACCCTGTTTTCAGTTCCTAACATACGTTGCATGTTAATAAGATTTTTCCTCTATATTTTTTTGTTTTCTTTAGACATGGTGTTTTAAAAGAGAAAGCAATAACATTGAACTAACTTACTAAATGTTGCAGGAGGAGATAGAAAGTTTTCACAGTGCAAAACTTCAGGAGTCGAAAAAATTCACTGAATTGGTAAGCTTTATTTCGTCATCATTAATCTGGTTTCTGAGGTCTTCATTAAATCTCAAAGAATCAAGTAGAACCTAAAAAGAAACTTAAGAATTGCAATTCTAGTCTCCTGATATTGGAGCTTATGGGCCTCACCATTCTGCAGCAAGGATTTATTATTGTCAATATCTTTGGCTATGTTATATTACTGGTATTACTTGAATCGGAGAAAAAAACATTTCTTTTATTTTGAGATAGCTTTGTTGAGTATGAAATGTGTGCCATAGATTGTTAGAGACTTTCCCTTCTTGCACTCCTATATGACATGCTTGCGCATAATTGGATCTAAACTGTATGTAAGTGATAATAGGATTGAATATTGCTTAACTTGGAGTCGAGTCTGATCTTGCCTTATTCAAGTTCTTGATTAATGGAAGTGTTCATTTACAAAGATTATCCAACTTTTATTAGCTCATGAATGCCATTTTTAAATCAATCAGTTAGAAAGAAAAGCATTTTTGTCCTTTATGTTGTTTGTCCTGCTGTGCAACTGTCACATATGAATATCTCTTTGGAATACTTCTCTTTTCCCTTATATTTTTGCATGTATTTATGATATATGTTGTCTATGAAGTTCTTGAAGGATATCTCTATCCAAAACATCAATATCAAAATGTTCTTAGGAAACTGCCATCCAATTCATCTATTTTAGTTCACATACAAAGCAGATAGTCAATGAAAGCATTAGGAATCCTTTTTTGCATTATCAACATAGGAATCCATGATTTGGTTGATGCGTTGCTAATGTGAGCGTATGATTGTTTCTTTTGGTATTAGACATAAGCACCTGACTTCCTTACCCATGGCGATTTCACCCCATATATCTGATCAAAGATGTCTTACTAGTGAAATTGTAAAAAAAATTAAAATCAAAATGTGCAGCAGTTAATTTTCCTACTGTGCTTGTGGTTGAACTAATTTGGATAGGACACTGGAGATAAAAACTTAAGTAGGTTTAATTGGAGACACATATGTTAATTAAACAAAGTGTGCTTATTTATGTGTATATGTTGGGCAGATATCTCCAATTCAAAGTCTCATTGGGCTAACAGGAAGAAGATGGAACATGGGCGTTATATCTCAAGAGGATGGCCATTTCTACTTGGAAGACCTCATTGGAGCAGTTGAAATCAATTTGTCTAATGCAATATCCTCTACGTGTTTATATTTTTCCCTTTCGAGAGACTTATTGTCTATTTTGAATGCTTGGATTTGGGCTGCCTTATAATTTCCAAAAGTGAAAGTTCTCATTGTAGGCCTTTTTAAATAATGGAAAATAATGCATGAATGTTGAGAATTTTGCAAATATGTCTTTACGTTTATTGTATATAATATTTGTATATATATATATGATTGCAGGTTTTTTTTTTTTTTTTTTTTTTGGCGACAATAAGAAGATGGTCGCTAATACATTCTAGGCCTTTTTAAAACTCTTTTGCGACGGCAAAATATCAGTCGCTATAAGTAAGTTAGGCGGTCGCAAATAGTTTGCAACTGCTATTTTACGGTCACAAAAAGTATTTGCTACCCCCACATTCGAGACCCTCATTAGCTGTTGCATGGGCCATCGCAAAAAGTCTTTTGCGATTGTTTTTTTATTATTTGCGACAGCTTGTAGCAGTCGCAAAAAGTACTTTTTTTAGTAGTGAAAGTAATTAAGTTCTCTTGTTGGTGACTCAATAATTCTAATTAACTCAACAAGTTACAATATAAATAATAAATATCTCAATTTAATTTTTCACGAGTAGACATTTATGTGTTATAGTAGAGAAATTTTCTAATCAACAGCTTATGTGGTATTTGATTATACGTATGTGATATTTGACTATAACTCATTATTTTTTTTAGTTATAATTGAAAGTGATCAGTTATAACATTTGTTATAACTAACACTACAAATATCATATCTACATATATTACATATTCTTTTGACGGTGTGTATTCTAGAATGACATGTTATTGTAAGGTGCAATATTAAGTGCAAGTATTGGTTATGAGAGAACATTTTTTAAAAATGAGATTATGAGAGAACATTTAGGTAGGGCTTATTATGCTAATTTAATTCTATTAATTTATTAATGTCGTACTATATGAGGGAAAAAAATTATAATATAGTATTGTATTAATAATTAAAATATATTATACTAGTTTTAAATAATATAATTATTTTTTATATATTTGATATAATTATATCAATCATTGTTTTAGTAAGAGTAAGGCAAGCATAACAATGCAAGCGGAATATAGACACATATATAATCAAATAATCAAAGATAAGGATGTGTTTAGTTTGTATTTTGAGATAGATTTTCAAAAAAAGTTTTGAGGAGAGAGTTTAAAAAAAAAATTTGATTTGTTTGGTTATATATTTTGAAAATAGTTTAGGAGTTTGGAATGATTTGATATTTTGTTATAGTTGAGTAGACATGTGTGAGAGAAAAAGTGATTGAGAATGAGAGAGGAGAGAGAAAAAGTTATTGATTGATGTGTAAGAGAGATGAAGTGATTTCAGAAATTTTAAAAAAAATTTGAACCAAATAAAATTTAAAAAAAAAAAATTCAAAAATTGTATCTTAAGATACAAACTAAACAAGTCCAAAATATATATTTCAGTCTAAAAGATGTAGGACATCGTTTTATCCATATTACTTACAATATAATTGATAACAATGGGGCAAAGTGTTTTAAAAATATAGAATAAATGGCACTTTGCCTCGTTTAAGTTTTATGATTTTCTCACTTTGGCCATTAAAATATATTGTTCCTACTGTAGCCCCTAATATTTGTCCTATTTTCCAAAATCAACCTCCATTCAAAATTACAAAAAAAAAAAAAAGTTGGCAGCCGCATGTGCCACCGAATATAAAATTCATTATATTAAAAAAAAATTAAATTAATTATCTAAAAATCCTATTTACAAATGTTATAATAACTCAGGTTCTATTTAGTAAAATTGAGAATATTATCAGTTTTTTTCTAAATTTTAAAACTAAAAATATTATCAATTTTGCATAGTAATGTTCTAGATAATTGTTTCACTAATTGATAAAAAAACGGAACATGAGATTAATTGATTTGATTTAACTATCCAATAAAAACAATAATATTTTTAGTTTTTTTTTAATTTTAAAACTGAGAACATTATCAATTTTTTCATTTTTGAAAGTTATTTATTTATTTATTTATTTTTCAATTTTGCACATCAATGTTCCATTATCATACTCCTTTATAGACACAAAAAATTCAATTTTGCACACTAATTCAGTTTTTTCAATTTTTTCAAAAAAAAAAAATAGTTTTTTTAATTTTTTTTAATTTTTTAAATTTGAAAGTTTTGAAAATCAAAATAAATGTCAAATTATCATGTTCCTTTATAAATAATTATAAATGATGAACAATCATTGTTTTAACGGTAATTCCAACTATTAAATATTTAATGGGACTTGAAAGTCTAAAAAATCTTAGTTAGAATTTAATGGAATATAAATTCATAAAAAGTTTTTTTTTTTTTTTCTTCTTCTCACCCTAGCTACTAATATTTGTATTTTTTTTAAAAAAAATTATTTCCAATTCCAACTTTTGTCCACTTTTGGATGAAAAATGGCATATTGGCATGCACGTGGTGCCACGTGACATGAAAATACATTATATTAAATTTTTGTATAAATTATACTTTATCCTCTTTGGGAGTGTTTGATTGGATGGACTGGATAAAAGAGATTAGAATCCATTGAACTTGAATCCTAGGACTGTGAATCCCCCAGACTATTTGGTTGGATTAGATGTGTATCCTGTGTTTGTTTTTTCATGGGATTAGATATCTGGAACGAACTATTTTTAGTGAATCCAATGTTTGGTTAGACGGGCTGGATAAGGATAAATGAACAAAAAACTATTTTACCCTTCTTCAATTGTTTACTAAATAATAACAATATTAAATCTGTCTTTAAATTTAATCTTTATTTATAATTGATTAGTGGACCACAATCAATTATTTAATTTTTTCAATGTTTGAAACATAAATTTTTCCAATATTTATATTTATTAATGGTCACATTTTTTTAATATAAATAAGACCATATCCCTTCTAATTTTTATCCAACACAAAAAAATTATTTGTTTCAGCAACATCACACCAGCAACATACCTCTTCTAATTTTTATCCAATACAAAAAAATAGTTTGTTCTAAAGCATCACACCAGCAGCATATCCTTTCTAATTTGTATCCAAGACAAAAAAAAAAAAGTTTGTTCCAGCAACATCACACCAGCAGCATACCCCTTCTAATGTTTATCCAACACAAAAAAAATTATTTGTTCCATCACACCAGCAACATACCATCAACAATACACAACACACCAGCACTTCATATTGACACCAGCAAATCCACACAACACACCAATTAACAAATCATCCAAATAACTATGTACAACAACCAAAATAAAAACAACAACCAACATGAAAGTGGTATATATTCATAAAGATGTCAGCAGGTACAAATATTTGTTACTACAACTAGCAGCCTTCAACAACAAAAACAATAATATCCCATGACTAGATGAGTCATAGGCACCAAATCATGATATAACAATTTAACCCACAAAATACGGTGCTTGACGAATAGAAAAAACAACAATTAAGTCTATGGAGCATAACCCAAAAACCAAATATTCCCATCACATGCCACAAGTTTGTTGTGGAGCATTCCTACTTAGCAACCTTATTACCCACCTTAGCCTATCATCATGTGTCAAGCTAAAGAACATGTCAAGCTTTTGGAAATCATGGGATATGATTTCGCAAGCATCTAACCTTTCATCTACGATAATTGGCAACTTTGTAAGTTCATCATTTAATGATGCTCCTTTTGATGTGACATCATGTGAATACCTTATCCTTTTTCCAATGAATTCCAGCTTCTTATTAGTTTTACCCATGACATCCACTAACTTGTCAGCAAACATAGACAGCTCTTCAACCACATCATCATCAGATCTAGATCTTTTCTTGTCTTTCTTTTTGGCAAAGCTCTCACAAGACCGTTGAGTTGCTGAGTTTGAACAATCCATTCCTTCACTAGTGTGACTATTTACTCCCATTTGTTCAAGAAAAGTGCCATTATCTGCAAGGCCATGCAACAACACATCTTCCTCAACATTCATAGTCTCAACTGCATCAGCAGGCCCTTCAGCAAACTCCCCTGTAGCTCGGTCCTTGCCAAATATTTGAATCCATTCATCGAAATATGGAAAAGTTTTGTTCCTCAAGTGTTTTGCATCAGTGTCCCTTTGCAATGACCAACTAATCCCAGTTAATATAGGAAAGTGTATTTCAAAAGTAGTTACATAAATATGTGGCAATTAAAAAAAAAAAAGTGTCTACATCGTGGTAACTTTACCTGAACATATGCCTCCCATACATTATCACTCTCCACATCGATTCTTTTTTCGGTGTCATTCCATCCAAACCCACTAGTAGCAAGCATACCGGACACAGAATTATAGTGCTTCTTCCATATTTTAATTTTTGATTCACTATGGGGACAACCATGTAAGTCTGTCCCAGGTCAGATATCTGCCAATTTAGTTTCCAGTCTCACAAGATAGCTCGCCTTGAAAGCATTGTCAACTTTCATTCCTTCATTAACAATGGACACCAATGCTGAAATTAGAGCGTCCTCTTCACGTGGGCTCCAAATTCGCCTTTGTTTTGACGAATCAACCTTGTCATTCTTTTTCTTACGAGTACTGGATACCTCATTATCCATGCCTAAAGTAATCATTCAACATTTCATATGCATTACAATAAATTATTAATAACTCATAAAATAAATTTTTAGATATTAATAAAAATACATTT
This sequence comes from Camellia granthamiana, assembly GCA_036172215.1. Classification (NCBI taxonomy): domain Eukaryota; kingdom Viridiplantae; phylum Streptophyta; class Magnoliopsida; order Ericales; family Theaceae; genus Camellia; species Camellia granthamiana. Next base: position 202,964 of record JAXFYN010000468.1, read on the forward strand.
TCAACATCCACATTGTCAGATATTAATAAAAATACCTCATCAAATCATTCAACATCCACATTGTCAGATATTAATAAAAACACATAGCAATGTCACATTAAAAATTTAAATGATTTAACAACAAATCAAAGTACAGCACAATAGTAATGAAAATAAACACTAAACTATTCTTATCCAGCCCCCCCACTAGCAAACCAATCGTTGTACAATTGCATAGTGAGTGTATCCCGCCACACAGTCCATTCATTAGATGTCTCAACAATATCAATGAAATCATCATGGCGGTTGATTTTCTTCGTCATCATCGTCATCCTCTATAGGGTCAACTGCCATATCTCGTCGAATGAAATTGTGTAATATAGCGACCCCGGTCTTTTCCCATTGGATTATTGTATCTGGACTTATGTTCCGTGGATTCTGTCGTCATATTATTGTTGTTGTCATCCTTTAACGTCATTGTTTGAGTCTTAGGGTGTGTTAGACTTGTTTCGAGTAGGTGGTTTGAGTCTGGGATTAAACCCCAGATTTTTGAAGTTTCGGCCTTTCCGCTCGAGCGGACCTTCTTGCGCTCGAGCGGAGATTGCACACTTCCAGTATTTGTGAAACCTGCAAAACTTCTGCAGGTGTGTTATCTACGCTCGAGCTGGATTTCTGAGCTCGAGCGGGTTGAGCTCGAGCGGTATTGTTTACGCTCGAGCGGTTAGTGTGTTCTTCGCGTGGGTTCTGGAATGGGAGAATCTACGCTCGAGCGGCTAACATTGCGCTCGAGCGGACATTGTTTTTGTTCTTTACGCTCGAGCGGTGTTTTGTGCGCTCGAGCGGGCCTGTCGAGTTTAAATACGCAGCAGCATGTTTTAAAACAGTTTTTCAGCCTCTTTCAGTTTATAAAACCCTAGGTTGCGAGTTTTCTCTCTCCCAACTCATCTTCTCTCCTAGGTTTCATCTATTTAGAGTGAGTATCTAACCTAGTTCCTTCATTAAAAAGGTAGAGTGGGTCGAGGGCTTCCTTTTAATCTGAACGGTCGTTGATTTGGAGCACTTTGGAGTTTGGGCTATCATCTCCGTCTTCTTCTTTCCAGGTTCTTGCTTCGAGGTAGGGATTTCCTACTCCATTTATACGTTTTAATCCTAAGTGTTGGTATTTTGGTATGTGAGGGTAGTTTGGTAATTTTGGGAGAAACCTTAGGGTTTTGGCTTAGATTAATTTGTATAATTAATTTAAGGAAAAAATGTGGAATTGGGTTTAATTCATGAGATTGGGGAGTTTAGTGGTTTAATGATGTAATTGGTTAGTTTAAATACTTACCTTTGAGAATGATGAAATTTCATTGTATTGTTATATTTATATCTTGTTTAGAAACAATTGTTTTGGGCTATCGGTGGAGGATAGCCATTGATTGTTGTAGACCTTGCATGCGGCTTAGGTATAACTGAAATTGAGTCATTTATTTGACTGTTGAGTTAATACAGAACATTACTTGTATTGATTATGTGTTGTATATGGCAATTGTGTGTTTCATTGCATATGCATGTTGTTTGGAGAAGATAGGGGATGAACTCCACGGTTTAGGGGAAGATAGGGGATGTACCTCTAAACCGGATTTGTTGGGAGGAGATAGGGGATGGACTCCAGTAGCGTCACTCATATGTGTGCTTATTGATGATAGCAATATTGCTATTTGTTGTTGATATGATACATCACCACCATGTGTATCAGTTGGGAAGTACGGAAGTGGATTTGTTTAAGATTGATATAACACCAGCATGTGTGTTTATTTTGTTATAAGAAAGGTTTAACCTGATTTGTTATCCTTGTTGAGTTGTTTGGCCAGGTTCTGAGCCATGTCTGTATAATTGGAAAGTGTATAGTGTCATAGACGATAAGTCATAGACAACGTAGACATTAGTGTCATGAAACTGGGAATTGATTATTTTGTGTTAACCATGTATCGAATGCTAATGCTTTAGTTAATTCTTATGCTTGGTTTAGTATTTTTCTACTGGGCTGTGGCTCACCCTATATGGGAACTTCATTTTCAGGTTCAGGTGGTTCACTACCTCCAAGGACTTAGCTTGTGAGGATTTGGACTCGAAGACTTGTTTTATTTTATTTGTTTTATTCGAATAACTTGTAAACTTTCAAGCCTAGGGCTTTATTTGTTTTTGAGTTAGAACTCATGGAATTGTGTCCAAGTGTTGGCTTGGCAAGATGTAAGCCCATAGGGCATTTATTATGATATTTTTATTTTACGATACCCTGATGAATGAAATGAGATACTTTATTTCCTTATAATTCCGCATGTTAATATTATGTATTATGGGTTTATTTTCGAGGGCGTTACATGTAACAAGCAACATGCTGTGATAATACGATTTTGGGTTCTAATAGGGTAGTATGATGCACTGCGAAGTATTGCTTATCTCATTTTCAACAATCCAAAACACCTTTCTATGACATTATGGGCTTGTGCATGTTTCATATTGAAATATTCTTGGTAATTACTTGGAGTTGCCCTTTCTCTCCAAATAGACACATGGTATCACTGACCACGGTAAGGTGCTAAAAATCCTTGCCCATTTGTATAGCCCGCATCCACTAGGTAGTAGTAACCTGTGTGTGGAATGTTATGCATTAAACTCAATTATTATACATGAACTTAGGAAGAATTAAGTATCATGAAATTACCATTTGGAATCCTTAGGCCATTAGGCCGATTGATCGCATCTCTTAAAACCCTAGAGTCGGCCGCTGACCCTTCCCACCCCGGCAATACATATATAAAATTCATTTGTTGAAAGCAAACTCCAAGAACATTAGTGGCAATATCTCCCTTTCTTGTCCTATACCTTGCTTGATGAATCACAGGTACACGAACTCTAATATAGGTGCCATCAAGTGCTCCAAGACAATTCTAAATAAACCAGTTGAATAGATATTGTAATAGTTATGGTTTTTTGTTTTGGGTAAAATAGAGAACAAAAGAAAGCAAAAAAATAATGTAAAGTTACCAAATTTGTGGACAATATATTTACCTGGAAGCAATTCCATAGTGGATCTGTGTTTGCTTCGGTAATATGATTTGATGTGCTAAGTAAGTTGGCTTGCAGGCTGTAACAGCCCGATCCATAATTAGCTGTTAATCCGTAATTAATGATGCTAATGAGAGGATTAAAATAAATTATGTGTTTATTCTGTATTTTACATGATTTTGGCTTTCTATCTGTTACTTATAGAAATATCTGTCTGGAACACAGCTTTAAAAATGGAAATTGAAAGCCTTATCGGCACCCGAAACCGAAATTGATTACATCAATGTGTTATTTGGAATTTTTAGAACCTTGTGGCAAATTTTATTAAAAAATTGATTCAGAACGATTCGTTAAGTTGTGTTTGGATGGACCAAATGCTCTAATTAATGTATTAATATATCACAAGTATATAAGTTGCCTTATAAGCTCATTTGTGCTCAACAAACTTGATTCAAGTGGGAAAATCTGAGAATTCATTTTAGAGTGAGAGTGAGACTCCATTTTAGAGAGAGAAAGTGTAGATTCAAAGAAGAAGTTGAAGATTTTGCTTGAGTTCATCAATGTTGTGCAAGAATCTAGTTAATTCAAGACTATAGGTATGAAATTCAACCCCTAAATTATGAATCTAAGTCACCAACATGAAGATTATGTGTTTAAATGTGTACATTGAGCCTAGAATGAGGATTTGGGTTACATTTCATACATACATACCCATGTAGGTGTTAAATTACCAAGTTAGTTATGAGTTTCACCAATTGTGTTGAACTTGGAGGTTGAATTGTACATGCATGCATATTTCATCAAGTTTTGTAAGTCAATCCCTTGTTTTTGAAGTCTTGAAAGAGAATTTGGAAGAGAAATCCCCATGCATGCATGAATATATGGAGTTTTGACATGTTAAGTTTGATTTTGAGCATCTAAGTTATATTAGTAAGTTATTTGGTACTTGCATGTTAGAATTAGCATGTTAATCACTTGAATTCATGTTTTAAGAAGGAATTCCTTACATGCATGGAGCTTATGAGCTCAATTTGCTAGTTTCTTGAGTTTTGAAGAAAAGAGTTTGAAAGATTTTACATGCATGCTTTGTTTCTTAAATTTCAAGATGAAACGTGAGCTTTTGGCAAAACTATGCTTTGTTTCTTAAATTTCAAGATGAAACGTGAGCTTTTGGCAAAACCTTGGGCCATGATTTTGTGAAATGATCCTAAATTCTTCATGTTTTACAAGTTTACTTTGTTATCTCAAGTTTTGGGGCCCAAGTGATGTGTTTTGATAAGTTGAATTCGAGTTTTGAGTTTGGGAGGTCAATCTGGATTTTCCAGAAATTTGACCCACGCTCGAGCACGGACTTTCACGCTCGAGCGCGAACCCTGAAATCATGTGCCACGCTCGAGCGTGGGTCGAGCGCCTGTCGAGCGTGAAAACCTTGCATACAGTACTTTTTAGAGTTTACAGTCCGCTCGAGCGGGGAAAGTCACGCTCGAGCGGAGCTTCATTGTCTGCATGTCTGCTCAAGCGGGGAAACCCACGCTTGAGCGTAGACCTCATTTTCAGAAAATTTGACTAAGTGTTCCAATTCATGTTTTGGCATCCTCATTGCATCTTAGGCATTCCTAAGACCCAATTAAGCTTTGATAATGAGGTTTTGGATTAGAAACACACTAAGGAATGATTATACTAAGTCAAGGAATTGCAAGTGTGTGTGTGTTTATGCATTGTGATAAGAAAGAACAAAAACCAACGTAATGAAAGCTAAGCCGTGTTGGCCACATGAATGTGTAATGATAAGACGTGCTTGTGTTATGTATTTTGTGGTTGTAGGTCAAGACTCGAGGATTGATTGACCGCTTACTGGAACCACTGTGAGTAACGTTGTCGTAAAGATACGTTCATATGAATTATATTCAAAATGAAATGTGATAAGCTATGATTTCTGAAATGATATCTGTTTACGTGAACGAACATCCCAAGTTTGAAATCTATTATGGCATCCATAGATAGTCCCAAGTCATGGGGGACGGCATGAAAATGCGGGTCCATGACATACAAGTTTACGAGATCTCGTTAGCCACTTCATTGTGGTGATATGTGTTTAATCGGTATCCGGAACCGATTACTCTAGTCGGAAGACGTTCTGTGATGTGTTCTATGGAATGTACCATTATTATGTTCTGATATGAGAATGTTTATGCTATGATCTATTTTATACTTATGATATGTTCGGATTTCGTTCACTAACCTCTTTACCTTAATGTTATTCACTGGGCTTTAGCTCACTGTTTGTATATATATATATGTATAGGTGGGCAGTCTGGGGATCGAGCCTAAAGGCTTTTGTCCGGATCTATGTTCCGTTGTCAGCCAACCATTGTGCCTCACGCGGAGGTTCCTGAAGCGTCCTGTGTTTAAGTTTCTATGGTTTCTGTTTATATAAGACTTGTCTTGTTGTCGTTGGCTGTACTTAAAATACTGTAATGTGTGTGGGTATAATGTATAAATGACTATTGAATGCGTATATAAAGTTTTAAATATTCTGTTTCATATAAGTCAGCACAGCTCATTGGACAACTATATTTATGTATTTGCTTCCGCTAGCCCCTTAATCTTGTTAATCTGTTCAGAGGCCTTCGGTAATCCAAGGATTACTGGCCGGTTACGATGCTAAACCTATAGGGGCGGGTTTGGGTCATGACACAGGCGTAGCACAACCTTTAAGACATCATTGACATATCGACTAACAGTCTGTCCAGATCTATAGAAATTGAACTTAACATTCCGTATTTTCAAGTGTTGTGCCAAAATGAAGAGGAAGAAGGCCACCTTCTCTTCTAAAGTGACATGTTTTGAAGGTCCTAACCCACCAATTGTATGAATCATATTGCACAAAGTCATAAAAGAACGACGATCCATATAGAGTTGTTCAATGCATGTTATGTCACTTTCTCTCACTAAACAGTTTATATGATCCATTTGTTCTTGCAACCGATTGGGTCCTCTAATAAGATTACATGGATACTTAGATAAATACTTCTTCAAGATAACTTGAATGACAACAGAAGCTACAGTGCATAAGGCAAATAGCTCTTGCATTACAACTTGTAGTACTACGTACAATTCAAGCTCATCATTACTCTCATCGTCAAAGTCATTGATATTCTCATCCATCTATCAAAATAAATAATCATACAAAAACCATTTAGAATTACAAATAATTTAAAGAATGGAGCATCTCTAGGCATATAGATAACATATAAGAATCTACTTTTCACTGAAAAAGAAGTTTTAAATATAGAAAAACGTGACAAAACTTCAAAAAGTTATGTCTTTATATAATAGATAGTGTATAGATAAAGGGAGATTAAAATAGAATTCTTCTTAGAAATGCTATGTATCAAGGTAAACTACACAATAAAGTGCCCAGAATTTGAATATGATTTAAACTTTGTGTGCTATGAAAAATCTTATCCACACATGTTGAATGTGAACAAATATTTTTTTTAGATAGTATTTCTGAATTTTCTTCGATTGCTTGAAAGTTCACCCATGATTGCTGATGGTGATTACTTCTGGGCAAGGTGTTGGAAACTTGCGATCAAAAAAAGTTCCAAGAGACCCAATGGAGGATGGTAGCTAATCTATGATTTATGGTGCTATGTTTGGAAAAAAAAACAAAAAACTGTTGGAAACTTGCAATGAAAAAAAGTTCCAAGAGACCCAACGGAGGATGGTATCTAATCTATGATTTATGGTGCTATGTTTGGAGAAAACTGTTGGAAACTTGCAACAAACATAACATGCTTTGAGAAGCAAAAAACTCATAAACACAATGTTTAAGATTCAGTTGGCATTAGCCAAATTTCATACCTACCACACCCAGATACAGTTGATTGATGATTGAAAATGGAGTACACAGAAAATTTTGGGATCTTGGGGTAACTTCCAACAACAAAATTAGGTGAGTTGAATGCATTGTCAGGACAAGTATATGTAGAAAAAGAAATGTTTAATAATTTAGCAAAGCTTGAGCAATGCATGCTTGGCTTAAACAAACCCAAACTAGAAGAGCACAAGGAACACAATAAACAGGTGTAAGATTGACCATGATTTTGCAACATTTAATTGTTGTTCTAAATAATAGGCATTTTTTCTTTGGTTCTCTAACTTCCACTAAACAAACAAAAACCATTCCATAACTTCAATGGATGAAAAAATGGAGACCTCTCAGTTTCTCTTTTACAATATACATATTCATTATAATTGAACATGATCAAACATTCTTTCTTAAGAGAGAATGTTCCACATTAATTTTTTTTCTTAAATCAATTAATAATCTGGTCAATTTAATTTCACCATAACTATGTTTAAAAAAATAAATAGCATATTTTATAATCATACTTGTCATTTATCTTTATTAATGGTTGTAATTATTAGATTAATTTAACTTATTTTATAATATATATATATATTTAATACATTAAATTATCAAAATGGGTTAAGGAGGAGCATGGGGTTGCACTATATCAATCCTTCACATGCTCTGTTTTTTGTTAAATAAGTTTCAACTTCCAATAATGGCAAGGCAACAAAGATTACAACAAAACACGACTTCACATGCTCTATTTTTTGTTAAATAATAAGTTCGAACTTCCAATAATGGCAAGGCAACAAACTTGTATACAGATCCAGCACCATTAACAACCATTAACAATTAACAACAAGTTGCTACTGTTTTTTCAAGGCTTAAAAAAAAAAAAAAAAAAAAAAAAAAAAAAAAAAAAAAAAAAACAACAACAACAACAACAACAACAACAACAAAAATATAGACCTAGAACCCACCAAAATAGGCATAACATAAACAAAATCCCTCATATTGAAGAAATATTGAGAAAAAAACGAGCTTTGCAAAATCCCTCAAATCTGGTTTGATGAAGAGAGAGAAAAAAAAAAAAAAAAAAACAACAACAACAACAACAAAAATATAGACCTAGAACCCACCAAAATAGGCATAACATAAACAAAATCCCTCATATTGAAGAAATATTGAGAAAAAAACGAGCTTTGCAAAATCCCTCAAATCTGGTTTGATGAAGAGAGAGAAAAAAAAAAAAAAAAAACTAGAGAGAGAAAATAAAATTTGAACCAAATCAGTCACAACAACAACCCAAATTGAAATAAAAAATAAATACCAAACAAAATGGAAGATGTAGAAAGTGTTTCAAACCTGAGTGTAGATAGGAGATCGAATGATTTGATGAAATTGAGCCACAAACAGAAGAATAGCCTCTAGGGTTTTGCCGTTTTGCTTCTTTTCATATAATGATCTGTGCCAACAATTACAGAGGAAGCAAAATATATATTATGAGGGCAAAATGGTCATCTCACCCCCCTAATCCTAACAGTAAATAATCCTACCAAAATTGTCCCACACCCCTCTTTCCCCCGGATAGTGGAATCCCCCATATGAGGGATAAGAAGTCCGGCCGGACTCCATGTCTGGCGAACTAAAAAAAAAAAAACAAATGGCGAATAAGGAGCTTTCAATGAATTACAATCCAAACAGTAGATTGTCCTCCCTTAATCCAGCGAATCAAACACGCCCTTTAAGTATAATGATTTTCTCAGTTTGGCCTTGAAAGTAATTTTTTTCTCTTTCACCCCTCATATTTGTAATTTTTCTCAGTATATAGTCAATATTAACTTTCATCCAATTTTTTATGAAAAAAAATCACGTTGGTAGTCACGTAACATAAAAATACAAAATATTAAAATTTCTAAGAACCAAAACTCAAAATTCAAACCCAAACCCTAATGAAACAAAGCCCAAAATTTGGAAGTGATTTGTAGAGCAAAGAGATGGGTTGGAATTTGGATTTGGATTTTAAATTTTGAGTTTCAGCTTCAGGTTTGGATTTTCAATTGGAAAATAATTTGCAACTCTTTTTTTTGTTTTGTTTTTTGGCTACATGAAAACATATCCAGCACGATGTGGCAGTGTTATTCTCGTAATTATGATCTTTCATGACATTCTTTGCTTGAAATGAAAAGATCATAAAATGCCATGTCATTTTGTATAGAACTAGCAAATTACCCATGTTTAAAGGTACTCATAAAACAATTTGATACTAATCAAAATCAATCACTTTCGTGTAATTGACATACCTTTCCCCCTTTCCCTGCCAATTTATATGTAACCACAATTTATTTTAGATTAAAAAAATATTGTACATAACCAAATGATCAAAATTGCATTTTAGAATTGATTAAAAAAATAGCATTCACTTGTCTTGAATCAAGCTCTTCAATAAGAAAAATACATAAGTAAATTAGTCTAATAAAAAGATAATAGAAATGAGAACTCCAAACTTATTTTAAAAAATGTATAGTCAAAGCAACGTTTACTAAAAGAACATAGATATCCCCATTGTCGTGTCGCTGTCGAATCTACCAGTTGAATCCACAACCATCATCGCTATGCTAAAATGAAAAATATTTAGAGAAAAAAATTAAACAAAAGGCTTAAAAGATAATAAAAAAAAATAGTTAAAAATCAAATACATATAATAACTTTATCTCCCATTATCACTCCTGCTTTTGGCCAAACCATAATCAATGGCAAGGGAGAAAGGGGTTTCTATAATGGTAAGAGAGGGATAGGAATGGGTTCCCATGCACTACCACCACTGTGCAAAAAGAAAAGATTCACCAAAGCTAAAAGTCCAACAAGAAAATAGCCAGAAATTTATAAACTCATGAACACATTCTAGGAGAGAAATAAGCGATTTCTATTAGGAGTAAAGGTACAACACAAAGAATAATAAAGGGCAATCAATCATTATAGTCAACTCATTCGAATTTACACAAACAGAGAATGCTACCTTTTGTGCAAAAAATAAGGAAAGTGATGGAGAGAGATGGCAATGAATTGCAAATGGTTAAGAAGAGATAATAAAAAAAAAGAACATAAAAAAATGGAAAGAAAGGAATGTACTACAAAAGTGTTGAATCTTCTTTGTGTCAGAAGTTTATTTTTGATCAAATCTAACCATTAATCTCATAGATGGATTAATCTCAACCAATCTAACCAAATGTTGTTTTGAATGTGAATACGAATGTGAACATGATCATGATTATAAATGTACACATGAATATGAATTTAGAAATAATGGACCTAAGGTTGCTTTGTACATATGATGTGAAAGATCGGATGGTCATTTGTGCATGGATCTATTAAATGTGAACATGATCTTGAATTTGAATATGCACATAAATAAGAATATGGAAATGTTGGACCCGAGGTCGTTTAGTACACATGTTATGATCAATTATGAAAAATGTTTGGACCTAAGGTCATTTTGTCTCTTCATGTACTAAGTATAATAGATTGGACCCGAGGTCATTCCATTAAGATTTGTTTAAGTACGCTATGAATGGGAATTATGTTTCATATGTATTAAGTACAAGTATGATTTATTTAAATACGAATCTCATTCATTAACTCCTTTACTCTAGTATTATGCAATGGGCATTAGCTCACTCTTTATCTATATGTATGTAGGTGAGCAGTGGGATGTCTAGCCCCAACCCTAGTGAAATTGTGAAAGAGTACCGGGATTTTGAAGTCAGCTAAGGTTGCCTCATGTATGAGGCTTTTGATTTTCCTTTTTGTTTTCTTTTATGGTCATGTGTGATCAAGTTTGTACGTAACCTTGGTCTTTGTTAAGACTACTTTTGATGATCCTGGACATGTATAAATTAGTTATGTATGTGATGTGTGAGTTATTATATGTGTAAAAGGTTTTTATTTTACCATATATGCGCAACTCATTGGACAATGATTTACATTTTGCTTCCGCTTTTGGCCCCTTATTATTAATTATGATTTGATTTCTGTCTAATGTCGTAGGTAATCTCATGATTACTGGCCAGTTATGATCCTAATCTATTGTTGCAGATTCGGGTCATGACAAAGTGGTATCAGAGTACAAGTTAATAACTCACACACTTGTCCAAATGAGCAATAGAGTGTCTAGAAAGGACTTAAGTTGCATTCATATGGTAAATATATGCTTGAATGCATTAAGAATATGTTATAGTGTTCTGAAATATGTAACTACATGATGTATGAACTGTTGCCTATCTGTTTATGCGTGCTCTTTCTATCTATGGATATTATGTACATGGTTTTTGTATGAAATGTAATGCAAGTCTCATTAGATAATTGTGAGAACAAGAGCCGATGAGTTAGAGGAATTCTCCACTGCCAGACTAGATAGAATAGAAAGGTTGATCCAGGACATGGCAGAAACATTAAGGCAACAACAACAATGGCAACAATTGTGGCAACAACCACCACCCCCACTCCCGATACAGCCTATTCAAGATTTCCAAAATGATGACCGAACAACAGCTATTACCAAGGAGTTTAAGAAGATGAAACCGCTGACATTCCACGGGGGAGTGGATCCATTGAATGCAGAGGCTTGGGTCCTCGGCATAGAAAAGCTATTTGAAGTATTTC